>LNAC01000279.1:796695-821597 GCA_002007465.1 Ailurus styani
GGGGAAGGGGGGGAGGGGCAGGGACGGGCGGGGAAGGTCGGGGAAGGGCAGGGAAGGGCGGGGAGCGGAAGCCAGCGCGGCCTCCTTGTCTGCAGAGTCAAGAGCAGCCACACGCACGCACACAGAGTCCCCCAACAGGGAAGCAGAGACGATTCTTGAAGACACGAGGCCCCAGACGTACCAAATAGGGTGAGAGCACGCATTTCCACGTTGTGGAAGCTCAGCAAACCCCAAGGAGGAACACCCGGGACCGGCTGCGCCAGATGCATGGGATGGAAGCGTGAAGAGCAGCACACCGGGGAGGGAAGGCCGGCGTCCCGGGAGCCCCGGAGGCCGGCCGCGAGGACCGCCAGCCCAGGACCCCGCACACGCCCCTCTGCACCGTCCGTCAGGATGAAGGTGAGACTGAGACACACGAACAAAATACATAACAGAACAACCAAGTGTAAACAAACGTAGTGGAAAAATAAGCCAAACCTAGCGCATCCCTCGGGAGCAGCCCCGCCCGCCTCCAGGCCGAAGCGGGAAGAGCCTGGCGGGACCCTTACCCGGCCGTGCAGGGGCCGCGGGCCGGGGAGGGTGGTGGCCGCGGCGTGCAATGTCACCCCGCCGGGAGCGAGGACGCAAAAAGCGAGCCGGACACTAAAGGCCATTCTCCAGGGTCCCACTGGAAGGAAATGCGTGGAATCGGGAGCCGCACAGAGACAGGAAGGAGCGAGGAAGGGGGGACCGGTGAGCGCGGTGGGGGCGGGGCTTCTGTTCGGGGCGACGAGAACGTTCTGGACCCAGACGGCGGAGACTCTGCACAACTGCATCCGTGGACTTGGGGGTGCTGAGCTACACTTTCAACGGTGGATTTCCAGAAACGTGAATTAGATCTCAGCATTCCCAAGTTCTGTAAGAGGGTGTCTGCACCAGTGGACTCGGGTGGTAAGACCAGCAGGCCCGTCCACGCGGACCGCGCTCACGGCGGCCCTGCCCGCCGACGGGGATCCAGCATGTGCGCCCCCCAGCCGGGCCACCCAGGGCATCGGGGACCTGCCCACACGCCCCCACTGCCGCGGTCTCCGCAAGCAGCCGGGCCGTCCTGACCCGACCCCCGTGTCCTGGGCGCCCTGGCCTCTGCTGCAGCGGTTCGCGCCTTGGCCGGCCGGCAGCCCCCTCCCTGCGAGGCCTCCTCTGCTCGCACCTGCCGTCGCCGTCAGGATGTTGTTTGTGGTGCGTGCGTGGGTGAGTGTGTCTCTGCGGGACATTCTAGACGCCGGCCCTCGGGGTCGGGGACGTGTGCGCCTGCTCTCGCCCTGCCCTTGGCACCATGCCCGGGGCCCACGGAGGGGCCTGCGGAGAGGCCCCAGGGTCCCAGATCCGGGGAGGAAACAGAGGCGGGTGGAGGGAGCTTGACCAGGCCCCCGCTGCTGGCCAGAGACGGCCTGGGATCCAAGCCCCAGCTCCCACTACCGGGAAATGGGACAGCAGGACGCCGCAGATGCCTGCGTTTTCAAAACTCCCCTTGCTGGCTCGTGAGCCGTAGGGCCACGTGGCTCTTGCAGCACCGGACCGACCCCAGCACGCGTGTGGCCAGAGGGAATAACGGACATTCCTGCGACCCCCTCTCAGGACGCACCTGGCCAGGCTGCAGTCGGTGCATCTGTCCAAGCTCCAGCAGGGTTCACGGCCACCCAGGGAGTACGTGCCAAACAGAGGGGAGTGATTCCTGCTTTCGTGCCCACGTGCGCCGGCTTCTGGGCTCAGCTCGCGGAGAGCGCCGGGCCCGCCGGGACGCGACTCACCTGCCAGGCTTGGGGCTGGAGACCAGGGTGCGGGTGCAGAGCGGGACCCGGGGCACGAACCCTCCAGCTCGGCATCTGCCCAGGTCGGCTGCCCCTCGCTTGGGCTGCAGCTGGCTGACTGCTGAGGCTGACCGCACGAGGCCCGCCCTCCCGGGACCCTCACTTGTAGGAAACGCACCAACTCAACCCTGCTTTCCCTGGCTGTATTGGGGGCCACTTTCTTCTGCAGACACCGTGGGGCAGGGGCAGGCCAGCACCATGTGGAAGCTTGGGCGAGCCGTGAGCCGGCCCCAGCCTGGCCTCCCGTCGGGCCACGTGCACAGGACAATCTCAGCGGCTCACCCAGCTCCCAGGCACCCTTGACTCCTCCACCTGCCCCCTGACACTTGTCTCTGACCACCCCGGCTCCCCACTGTCACCTCTGCAGGTGAGTCACCCCAGGCAGAGCCACCAACACCGCGAAACAACAGGGACGCCGTGAAGATGGCCAAGGCCCAGAGGCCGAGCTGCCTCCCAGTCCTCAGGAGGCGATCCCTGGGCCTGGGCTGCAGTCACAGACGTCCCGGAGTCTGGAGAACTCGGCGGCTCTGGGTTTTGGCTCCCGCGGGTGTCCAGGCAGAGCCTGAGCCCTGACCAACAGAAGCGATTCATCATCTACTCGCCATCACCGGAGCTTTGCCTTTTCCGGAACATCCCGTAACCGGGATCGTACGGTACCCAGCCCGTTGGGTCAGGCTGGACACTGCTCCAGAGACCCACCTGTGCTGTGTAACAGCTCGCTCCCGTCCATCCCCATCCAACCCCGTGCCGTGGGGGCACAGGTCTGCTGGTGGCTCACCTCGCAAAGGATCGCAATTCTTCCTGGGTTTTGGCGACCACGGAAAGTGGCTGTGAACACAAGCTTCCGGTTTGCCGGGGTGAACACCCAGGAGGGAGTTGACGCATTGCCGAGCCCAGGGCCCCAGCGGGAAGGTCTGCGGGGAGAAGGCGGGGGGCCCCGGGCTGGAGGGTCTGCGGGGAGAAGGTGGGAGTCCGGCCGCCCAGGGGCTCCTGAATGCACCTGAACAAGGACGTGATGTTCCCCTTCAGCCCTCAGGGCAGCCACCCTGGAAACGGAGGCCTCCAGCGCCTCGGAAGGAAAGGGGGGACAGGCCACAGCCCCCAGCACACGGCGGCGCCAGCAGCCCGGCCCACCTGCTGACCACAGCGCTCATCTGCGGCTCGTCTGTTCCAGGAAACCGCACGCAGGCGGGAGGCAAGGTGCTGGGCCCCCTCCTCCTGGGAAGGGCTCCTCTCTGATCCCCTGCTCCCAACCTCGTGCCCCTTCCACCTGGGACCCCCCGAGCAGAGAGCTCCCCGAAAAGATGGGCAGGGGGACATCCCGCCACCCAGCAGCGAGCCTGGAAGGCCCTCCCCGCGTTGCCAACAGGGCGCCCCCTCCCCACGTGAGCACAGCAGGGGCACAGGCTGAGGGCTGCCCCTTGGGCGTCCTGTCCGTGCGCTACCCCAACGTCCCTGCCTCTCTCTCACAAGGACACCTGTGGCCACCTCGGGGCCCAGCCAGACCAGCAGGTCCCCCTCTTGCCCTGAAGTCCTTGATCGCATCAGAGCTTTAGCCACACACCGATATTCACAGGTCCCAGAAATTAGGACGTAAACACATCTTGGGATGGGGTGCGTTTTTCAGCCTCATACCCAGATTTCTGTCATTTCCTAAATGGATGCCACCGTTCTACAGGACACTTCGGTGGTAAGACACCCTCCCCGCGCCTTATCTTCCGGGGGCGCTCCTCGCCCTTCAGGTGCCCTCGCCCCAGGCGTGCAGGGGGCACCGCCGGCCCAGGGTCTGGCCCGGACGGGACGCGTGGCTGCGCTCTGTTGGACACGAGGGAGGCTAAGAATCCGGGTGCATCTTCCGACGATCCGGAAGGTTGTCCCTCAATGTCTATTTTCCTAAGGTGGTTTTGTTTTGGTTTTGTTGGGACTTTTGGCGGAGTGAAGCTGTCAGGAAGTCTTTCTGTTTGGGGAAGATCGCGGACACGAACCCTTTATTTGCACAAACTTGAACTGACATCCGGGGACTGTCCTCAGGTCCCCGGGAGCCGGCCCGCAGACACCCTTGCCCGTGCAGCCTGAGGGCTGGGTCGCGGTGCCCGGGCATCGGCCACGGGGACAGGCGGCCTGCAGCTGAGCGTTGTCTGGGCCCAGGGGGACACCGGATGGAGCAGGCGCTCGTGCGACCGCCTTTCCCACGAAGAGCTCGGGAGAGGCGTGGGCACGCGTTCCCGGGTGGGGCCGGTGGCGTTGCGGTGGCCACACTGGCCTGGAGCCGCACACAAGTGGGTCTGCCAACCGCCCCCCTCTCCGAGTCTGCAGGGCCGGTGCGGGTGAGCAGGGCGGACACAGCTCCTGTTTCCCCTGTGCCACTGCGAGGAAGCAGCTGGGCCGCTGGGGGGACGGACTCCCCCGGAAAACGTCACGGCGAACCCGGGCTCGCGGCTGCGGGGTTTGCAAACGTCCCGGGAGAACTGGAGACTGGCCCCGCCTGGAAATCATTTCCTGCCACGGGTCCAGTAGCCACGGGCGTCTGGGGGGCGAGGACAGCGACGCAAGTCCCGGCCGGCGCGTCTCAGCCCCGAGAGCCCCCAGGCCGCTGCGGCCTCGCTGCTGCCTTCAGGGAAGCACCGCCCCTAGCGCGCAGTCCCCGGTCTCCGCTCGGTCCCCGGGGGCGTCGCCCGGACAGGGGCAGAGCGGGCCTGCGGACCCGGGGCAATGGGACACAGAAGCCGGCAGCTCGTGACCGTCACGCCGCCTCCTGGCGCTCTGCCCGGGGCGACGCTCGCTCCCTTCCTCAGCCCAGCCAGGCCCCCGGGTGCCTGGAAGGGGGGCGCTCCCGGTGGAGGCCTCGGGGCCCAGCGGGGCCGGGACTGCACGGGGGAGGCAGGCGGGATCGGCCTCCTGGTGGGGGCGCCGTTGAAGCCCCCCCCCAGGGGGCTGGGCCGGGTGCGCCCCCGAGCTCCCGGCGGGATGGCAGGCCTCTCCCCCAGCGGAGGAGGGTGCGGTGGCCGCGAAGGCCAAGCCCTGAAACGCAGTTGGGGTCGGAGCTGGAGAGTCCTGGGCGGCCGCGTGGGGCCCAGCAGCGACGGGCCGGGGGCCGGAGGCAGCAGCCGGCAGGTGGGCCGCCCCGGGCTGGGGGGCCCTGAGGAGGTGGCAGCTGTGAGGCCCACGGGTGAGGCCCCCAGGCCGGGCCGGGCTCGCGGAGGTGGCCCCACAGAGGACGCGGCTCCGCTCGCAGACAGGAGGGCACAGGGACCCAGGGAGGGGCTGCGGGGTCGGTGTGGGTCTGGCCCAGGACGGGCCCCCGAGTCGCGGCTCTCCCCACAGCCTGGCCATCTTCAGGTCAGAGGCTTGGCCTCCACACAGGTGCGTCTGCCCCCGGGAACCCCGGAGCCCAGAGATGCCAGCAGCCAGCTGGGCGAGCCGCCAGGGCGCCCCAGACCCAAGGATGCTAATGCCTGTCACGTGCTGCAGCCCGGACCCCCAGCACCGCAGAACGTGACTGGACAGGCAGGGCCTACACAGAGGGGATTACGGTAGAACGAGGTCACGAGGGCAGCCTTGATGCAATCTGACCGGTGTCCCGATGAGATCAGGACACAGACGAGCCCAGAGGCCGACCGCATGAGGACACGGGGAGAGGATGGCGTCCACGCAACTGAGAGACATAGGCCTGGGGAAGAGCCAGTCCTGTCCGCGCCTGGACCACGGACGTCCAGCCTCCAGCCCTGGGCCACCGACATCCGGCCCCCGCACCTGGGACAGCACCGTCCCGCTGACGTCTCCGGAGGTGGCATGTTTCGGCCGTCTGAGCAAAAACGGCCAGGGCGCCTGATTCTCATCATGCAAACACCACAGAGCAACACCCCCAGCGGCCTGGGGTTTTGCGGGGAGAGGGAGGGGCGCGGGCCGGCCTCACACCCCATTTCGGTAGCTCCCTCGCTCCCTCTCCGGAGACAGCATCATGAGGGCAGGAAAGCCAACACCTTCTCCGAGAGCACGGCTGCTGCGCGCCCCAATCCCAAGCCCCCCACCCGGGGCAGGAGGACACAACAAGGTCCTGGAGCTGGAAGATGCTGAACCGAAGGCGCCAGAGAAGCATTGGGGGCAAGGGCTGCAGCCCGCACAGGTTAAAGAAACTGAGGCCGGGAGGGCCATCCCCCAACACTCCTTTCAGAGTGAGCCTCGCCCTCCTGACCCCTCGTCCCCACAGCTCACACCCCCAGGGAGGCTGAGCAGCGGCTGCCCGCAACCAGGACAGGAGTGGCTGGCCGCCCCATCCCGAGAGCACACGCAGGCCGGCCAGGAGCCTCGGGGGGCGGGACCAGGTGAGGCCCCGCCCCCGGTCACGGGGCCCATCTCTGGGGGCTGTGGAGGAGCAGGGCCCGGGCCGGCACCCAGGGCCCTACGTCTCTGCATGCCAGGGCCTTCCCAGCTTGCCCGGAGGGGCCCACCGAGAGGCCAGGCCCCTGCTGCCCGCCAGAGCCGGGCCTTCTGCTACCTTGGCCGCCCCTCTCTCCCCAGCTCCCGGGCCCTGGCCGGCCTCTGCTCCCCCGGGCAGACCTCAGGGTAGGTAGGCCCTGGGTCTGGGGGGTACGGGGACGGAGTGTGGCAAGCAGGAAGGGCCTGATTCTTGATGCCCCCGGCCCCAAGCAGGAAATCGGGGTTGCTGGTGGGTCCTGTGGGCACCTCCTGCGGCCCCGCCGAGACAACGGCTGAGCTGGGACGGGGGGCTGCCGGGGATTGGGGGCTGCCAGGACGGGGGCTGCTGGGCCGGGGGCTGCAAGGATGGGGGGCTGCTGAGATGGGCAGCACAGTCCCAGGGCCCGGGGTCACTCCTGGGTGGGGTTTTCTCTGGTTATTGCCCCATCGTCCACCACTGGCTCTGCCAGGGATCACGCACAGCCCACCCCTGCCCCCTTTGTCCCCTGGGGAGCAGATGGCCCCTGATTCCCAGGCCTGGAGGGAGGGTCCAGCTCAGAACGTCTGATCTGACACTGGGGGCTGGGAGGCACTGGCCACGGGCCTACAGGGCCCACAGCTTGGGGGCCCTTCCTCTGCACTTTGGCCAAAGGGTGTGGACCCCCGCTGCACCGTAGAATCACCGGGGAAGAGGGATTCAGACCTGGATTTCCGTCCCCACTCCGGCCCCAGCGGATCAGGACCTCCAGGCCAGGCAGCCTGTGCGCCACTGACTGGGACCTGGGGCCTCTCCTCCTGCCCCCAAGTGTGGGACTTGGCCCAGAAGCCGGGCGCGGGGAGGAGGCAGGCCCAGTGCCCCCACCCCAGGCCAGGCGGCCCCTCCCACCTTCCCTGCCAGGAGGTCCCCTCAGCAAGGCCTGACCTGGGAACTGTGTGTGCAGAGCACCTCACCGTTTGCAGAGCCTCTCTGGGGCCCCCTAGTTCACCCTTCATGTCTCTGCAGCAGGAGGAGCAGAGCTGCCACCTGACGCCAGACAGGACAGGCAAGGGCCCTCGAGGTCCAGGAGGAGCTGGGACAGCAGGTGTGGACTCTCCCGTGTCCACAGCCTGCTCCCCGCTGCCCACCACGGTGCCTTAGTGGACCCGCAGCTCCCGTGCGGACGTGGGAAGATCAGGTCCCAAGAAGCCTCCCGGGGGCCGCGCGGGCACTGGGCCGCCCTCCCCTCTCCCCCGGGCGCTCCGCCCCACCAGAGCCTGCCTGTGGGCCCCTGGGCACCCCCTGTGGCCCCAGTCCTGCCGTGGCCAGGCTCCAGGCCCCAGAAGCAGAGCTTGACTCCTGTGAATTTTCAGGGTCATGTCATGTCCCCGCCCTCCCTCCCTCTGGCCCCAGGGGACAGACTGGGAGAGCCCAGAGCCCAGCCAGACCCCAGCCCCAGCCCCTCCCAGGCCCCAGCACAGGGAGGCCCAGACAGCAGAGCTCAGGGTGCAGGCTGCGCTCCGCGGCCCCCGCCGCCCTGCCCACACCTGGGTGGCCTCCAGCCGTCCCGGGTGTGGCCTCCAGCAGCTTCTTGTCTTCCTTCCCTCCTGTGAGGTGGGCCATTCTTGTTGCTTCTGGAAAGCGCGCCTGCTATTTGGCTCCTGAAACACCGTCTGATTAAGGTGACTCAGCCCGGGCTGCCGGTCAGAGGCTGCGGGCACCCAGGGCCCCCCACCAGGCCGGAGGGGGGGCCACTCCGCTCTGTCCCCAGGCTGGGACCCGGCTCTAAATGGGTGATGGCAGAACCTGGGGACCCTCGCTCCGAGCGGGCGGCCTGCCCCGCGCCCCCCTGCGGCACAGCCGCACGCCGCCCTGACGCCGACAAACACCTGGGCGCGGGGGTCCCAAACAAGGGAGCCCCCTTCACACACATGCGTGCACACAGGCACACACGCACACCCATATGCACACACAAGGGGCACACCCGTGTGTGTGAGCACCCCGACACAACACAATGCAACGTTTGGCACACACGTGCACTCGCACATGGTGCATACACGTGCATACACGGGACACGTGTGCACACACAGTGGGCCTGTCGGAACACACGTGCACAGAGGCAGGCACATACAGGCCCGCACTGCAGCACCGGGGTGCAGTTTAGAAATACCAGCTGGACACCTAGTAAATAAACAACCGAACAAAAATGTAAATCATTAGTAACGTCTCATAAACAGAAGTCCGTGGAATTCAGCTCCCTACATGCAGGAATGCAGACCACTTTAACAGAACCCCTCACCAGCCCTTCTTCCTCTCCAGACGCCCTGAGCGCTCCCACCCGGCAGCCCAGTTGCGGGGACACGGGCCAAGACGGGGACCACCGTGCTGGGGCAGACCAGGCTCCTGAGGGAGGGCCCCAGGGCTCCCCGGGGCCAGCGCTGTCCAGCAGGCCAAGGCTCCCCTGGACGGTGCCTGGGGGTCTCCCAGACTCCAGGTCATCGCACATGAGGTCAACACCTCATCCCAGCCCCAGGGCCCTCCTCCGAAGCGCCGCTGTGGGTGGAGTCCAGGGCACGGGCCTCCCTGCCAGCACAGGACCCCACGCCTTCTCCGGGCAGGGCCAGCTCATTCCTTGGTAGCTCTGGGGGCTGCACGGTCTCCCTCCCACTGCACCTGCCATCCCATTGCCCACCCCATGGCTCAGGGACACAGACAATCAGGGTTTTGTCACCTGAATGGTAGCAACCGAGGGCAGACACCCGACATGCTCACTGGGGCTAGGACAGGTGTGTGGGACTAGGTCTAGGGGATGGAAGTGTCAGAGATAAGAGGTGTGGGGATGGGACAGGTCTGGGGATTGGACAGTGTCAGGGATGGGACAGTGTCAGGGATGGGACAGTGTCAGGGATGAGACAGGTGTGGAAGACGGGACAGGTATGGGGGATGGGACGGGTGTGGGGATGGAACAGGTGTGGGGAGGGGGGCAGGTGTCAGGGATGAGACAGGTGTGGAAGATGGGACAGGTATGGGGGATGGGACAGATGTGGGGACTCGGGCAGGTGTGGGGATGGGACAGGTGTGGGGACTCGGGCAGGTGTCAGGGATGAGGCAGGTGTGGAAGATGGGACAGGTATGGGGGATGGGACGGGTGTGGGGATGGAACAGGTGTGGGGAGGGGGGCAGGTGTCAGGGATGAGACAGGTGTGGAAGACGGGACAGGTTTGGGGGATGGGACAGATGTGGGGATGAGACAGGTGTGGGGATGGGATAGGTGTGGGGACTCGGGCAGGTGTCAGGGATGAGGCAGGTGTGGAAGACGGGACAGGTATGGGGGATGGGACAGATGTGGGGATGAGACAGGTGTGGGGATGGGATAGGTGTGGGGACTTGGGCAGGTGTCAGGGATAAGACAGGTGTGGAAGATGGGACAGGTATGGGGGATGGGACAGATGTGGGGATGGGACAGATGTGGGGATGAGACAGGTGTGGGGATGAGACAGGTGTGGGGATGGGATAGGTGTGGGGACTCGGGCAGGTGTCAGGGATGAGGCAGGTGTGGAAGATGGGACAGGTATGGGGGATGGGACAGATGTGGGGATGAGACAGGTGTGGGGACTCGGGCAGGTGTCAGGGATAAGACAGTTGTGGAAGACGGGACAGATGTGGGGATGAGAAGGGTGTGGGGATGAGACAGCGCCCCACGCGTGGACTCGGGAAGCATCCCCCAAAGTGGCACGTGTCCCTCACACCCGAGGCCGGGTCAAGTGCACGGCTGTGCCCAAAGCCAGGGGCAGGGGGTGCAGGCCCTCCACAAGCTGGAGGCGGCGGGGCAGGCTCAGGACAGGAGCTCCCTGCCCCTGCGGCCTTGACATTGGGGACCCGTGAGGCCCCAGCAGAGCCGACACAGCCAATGGGCACCCAGGCTTCTAAGAATCGGTCACCAGGTCCCTGGGCCTCCCCTGGAGGCGGCCAGGGGCACACGGTCCTCTGTGGGTCCCTCAGGGCTCCGCTCCTGGGGGTGCCCGGTCCCCCAACGCTCACCTTCCACATCCCCAGAGATCAGCCCCCACTCCTGGAGGACACCTTACTTCCGAGCACGTTTACAGTCAAGGCCGAGGGAAGGGCGGAGGGAAGGGTCGAGGGCAGGGTGAAGGGCAGGGTCGAGGGCAGGGTCGAGGGCAGGGTCGAGGGCGGCACGGGGCAGGCTGTGCCCACCGCGGTGCTGGTCGCGCCTTCCGGCTGTCCCGCTCAGATGGGCTCGGAGGCCCGCGGAGCTGGCTGGGAAGAGTGTGTGACTCAGGAGCTGTCCCTTACGCGGCGGGGTTTGGTCGCAGAGGACAGGAGACACCAGCAGGCTCCGGGGCTGGGGAGGAGGGCCTGTGAGGGTCGGGATTAGAGGGGTGGTGGCCGTGGCACCGTGACCCACTCCTTCTGGAACGTGGAGAGCAGGACGTCCACGGGGCGGGCCAGGCCAGGGCGCTGCTGGGCCCCCGGAGGCCTCTGCAGAGCCTCAGGGCTGCCTTCCCGGGAGGAGGTCGGGGCTGGAGCTGCCCTGGGCCACCTGCACACGTGCGCGCGCACACACACACACACGCACACACGCACGCGCACACACACACACACACACACACACAGCAGGGCTGCAGCACAAGGCCTGCGGGCCTGCCCTCCACCTGGGGGCCGGGCACGGGGCTGGAGGGAGCCGGGCGGGCAGGGTGGGCCCGGCCTCGGGGACCCGTGCAGGGAACACCTGCCTCCCCCCCGCCCCCCCAGGGCAGAAGCTCAGAGACACCGGAGCGGAGAGCGTCCCGGAGACCCGCGGGTTTTCAAGGCAACACTGCAGCCCTCGCGGCCCCGCGCAGGAACCCCAGCAACCAAACCCCGGCCGGAGCCAAGCACGTGACCCCCGGAATGCAAAGCCGAGCAGCGCGGGGGGGGGGGGAAAGNGGGAAAAAGAATCACAAAACAACAAAACACATGACTTTCTCAAAGGAAGCCAAGAAGGAATTCGGTCAAACTCATCTTCCTGCTACAAGTGCTCCCGTGGTCGGAGAGACAGGAAGTTCCTCACGTAAAAGCAAACGCCGACAGGGAGTGCGAGTGCGCACCTGAGAGCTCGCGTACGGCACACACATGCACAGAACACGCTGCACACGTGCACGCACACACAGTCCCACACGTGCGCCCCACGGCAGCTACGTCCCCGGTAGTGGGACCCGGTGATCCAGAGGACGGCCGGGCCCCCGAGTGGGCCTAGGTTGAGGCCCTCCCCAGGTCTCCCAGGTCGGTGCCCTGTCCCTCCCCCGCCCCAGGATGTGACCCCAGCCGCCAGCAGCATCTCCTGGGTCCAAACCTGGACTCACCAGCGCCCCCTCCAGGGAAAAGCTGACGGAGGGGTTGAGAGCACTTGGTGCTAGAGCAGGACGGCCAAGGGTCAGGGCGGCTACTGCCCCTCACCCTCAGCCAATGTCAGCGCTCTCAACCGAGGAGGACTGGGGTCCCAGGGTCCTCGGAGGGCTTCCGGCCGAGCCCCAGGAAGCGAGTGGGGTCTTCTCGAAGACCAAGGGCCGTGCAGCTGGGCTGTCCCTGAAGCAGCCGCGAGTGGAATCCTCCCCACGGCAGCCCTGCGCTCCTCAGGAAGAGGGGGACCCTCAACTGCTCCCAGGGTTGGGCCCAACCACCACGCGGGGCCCTAGCCCAGCCCTCGGTCCCAAGAGAAGGCCCCCGCCCCACGCCTGTGCTGTCGGGAAGGGCAGTCCCCTTCAGGGTCCGGGCAGCTCCGAGAAGGGACGGGGCGTCAAGAGGGGGACAGCAGACTGGCCACTCCCTGCAGCACTAACGTGGGGCCCTGGCCGAAGGCCGGACTGCTCCAGCCCTCCGCTCCCCCTTCCACAGGAAGTCCGCCCGTGTTGTCTCAGGCCTGTCCCACCACAGCAGCCGGGGGCCTCGGGGCAGGTAACGTGAGGGTCCGAGGTGTGCAGGAGCCAGGCACGGCGCCCAGCGCGGGCCCTCCAGCTGGTGCTGCCCTGCGGTGGCCTCAGGGGTCTCGGGGCACCGGGGGACCGATTCTCTGTGGACACAGGGCAGACCACAGCAAATTCTAGAGGAAACTCAAGACACCCAAACCCTCCCAACACATCCCTTCCTGAGCATCCCTTCCCCCTGCACACCCCTCCCCTCCCCAAGGCCTTCACACAGGAGGAAGACTCTTCCTTCTGTAAGCCCTCTGAGCACGGGACAGGGCCGCCAAGCCAGTGGGCACTTGGCAGGGATTCCAGCAGGCCTTCCCCAGAATGTGCATCCATGCACGCGTATAAACCCACGTTTGTCCGCAAGCACGTACCCGTGTGCGTGCACCCCCGTGTGCGAGCACTTACTTCCCCACACACGCACGTACCCGTGTGCGTGCACTTACTTCCCCACACACGCATGTACCCACGTGCANCGTACCCGTGTGCGTGCACTTACTTCCCCACACACGCACGTACCCGTGTGCGTGCACTTACTCCCACACACGCACGTACCCGTGTGCATGCACTTACTTCCCCACACACGCATGTACCCGTGTGCGTGTACCCCCGTGTGCATGCACTTACTTCCCCACACATGCATGTACCCACGTGCGTGCACTTACCCACATGCATGTACCCGTGTGTGCACTTACTTTCCAACACACACGTACCCATGTGCGTGCATCCCCGTGTGTGTTTTCCAACACACACGTACCCATGTGCGTGCACTTACCCACACGCATGTACCCACGTGCACACTTACTTCCCCACACACGCATGTACCCATGTGCGTGCACTTACCCACACACATGTGCCCATGTGCACTTACTTTCCCACACACACGTACCCATGTGTGTATCCCCGTGTGTACCCATGTGTGTGCACTTACCCACACACATGTACTACCCACGTGCACGCACTTACCCACACGCATGTACCCACATGCACGCACTTACTTCCCCACACACACATGTACTCGTGTGCGTGCATCCCTGTGTGTGTGCACTTATCCACACACACGTCGCACGGTGCTACTCCGTGTAAGCCGTGCACAATGCATGTGAGTGTTTAAGATGAGGGGCCCGGACCCTGCACCCGTCAGGATGACCCCTGCCCAGAACCCAGGCACTGTCCGCAGGGGCCGCCTCCGTGGCTGAGCCACGTGGCACCCGGCCCCCCTCCCCTCCTCCAGGTGAAGCTGGAGCTGAGGCCTCGGATTTCAGGGTGGCCGTGTGTCCACCTTCACTCGGTGGGAGGCCACACTGCTGCGAGGAAAGGGCTTCTCTTCAGACAAGACGCGAGCAGAGGCAGCATGCAACCACATGCCACCAATGCCCAATTCAACAGCCCAGCTCCTGGCTGCCCCCAGATGCAGCTCCGGCCCCTCCCTTCCTGCAGCACGCCGCACCACCTCTGCCCTCCTGCTGGCTCTCGGGGTCCCTCCCTCCACCCCTTGCCCCCATCTGAAGGGCCAGAGGAATCTGGACAGGGCTGAGCCACAGCAGGACCGCTGGCCACCTCCTCAGGGGGCACCTTCTTGTCCTGCCCTTGGATGTCCGGCCTGGGCCCGGGGCCGAGGACTCACACCTGCAGGGGAACCGTCTTGACCACCGGCTGCCACCACCACTCACTGACCCTTCCCTTGTGCTGCTGTGTGTCCAGTTAGCAGTGAAAGTGCTCACTGTGGCCCCAGGCCGGGGAGCAGCTCAGATCCCCTGGTGGCAGGACCAGCAGCACAAGGACCTGGTGAGAGGACTGACTGCATGTGAGCTCGCTGGGGGCCATGGTAGACAGTGCTGTGGACGGCTCTGCGCAGGAGGCCCAGGCTCTGCCCTGCCCCACTGCAAAGGAAACCACCGTGTACCCTCAGCCCTCTCCCTTTTCCTGCCTGGAATGTGGACGTGATGGCTGGAGTGCTAGCAACTGCTTTAGCAACAGGAGGAATATGGGACCAGGCTGCTGACCTGACACCTTGCATCCACGCTCTCATTCTAGGAGGGACAACCACCCCATTTCAACATAGGCAACTGCCACAACTCAGGTTTTCAGTCACAAGCAGCACAGCAGGCCCCCCTCCCCCGATGGCATCCCCAGCCTGCTCTGCAGTAACACGGGGTCAGCCCCAAGCCAGCCTCCATGTGCCTCTCACCCTCCTAGCCAGGGCCCCCACCACCAGTCTGTTTGGGACACAGCCAGAAGGAGCAGACGTCTTCCTCACTCACACCTGCCACTGTCCCCTCCCCTAGAGACGGCCCAGGGCCCCCCACTGAGCTGCGGCAGTCGGCTGTGCCTGCCCCCACCAGACTGCGCTTTCTCGGCGTGTGCTGGGTGTGGTGCAAGGACCAGTTGCAGACTGGGGCAGGAAGGCTGCCTGGGAATGAGTGTGATGGGGGCAGCCACCCTCCGAGGTGGCAGGCCAGAGGACGGGGCACGTGAGCCTGTGGGGTGGGGGACGGGATGGCCAGGTCCATCAGACCCAGGGCGTGCCGTCTGCAGGAGCAGAGGGAAGGCTGCTCACACAGGCGCTCAGAGCCCAGGGGCTGACCAGGACAGACTCTCTAATTACACGTCGTGATGTAATGAGAATCTGCTCCCAACTTAGGAGACCAGAGGCGGGAATAACTACTGCCGTGCCCGAACCCTGGGCACCCCAGTAGGGAGAAGGGTGTCTGAACCCTGGGCTGTGCCTTCCAGGCACTGACCTGAACCTGAACAGGGGGCGGAGGTCAAGGGCCTAAGTGGGGGTCTCGGGGGGGGCTGGAAGCTTTGTACTCCGGAGGCCCCCAACCTCAGCGGGGAAAGCACCTGCTACCCCCGCCCAGCCCGGGGCGCCCGCCCTCTCCAGGCTCTTGGGCTCCCCACTCTGCAGAGAAGGTCCCAGCCCCCAGGACCCCTCTTCTGCCGGCAGAGACCAGAATCGGAAGGGAAAAGGCTTCAACCCGGCAGGAGGCCCCACAGGCTCCACGGCCCAGCAGCCTCTGCGGCACCAGAAGACATCTTACTTAATTCAGAGATACAAGTAAGCTCTTATTTTCTCCCCAGAATCAAAAATAACATTTCCCAATCTTAACAAAACCTTAAGAAACACAAGCCAACATCAGAAACATGTCTGTAATTATCTCTGTAATCCATGTTATTTTAACACCTTTAGAAAAAAAGGCAGTTTATTGAGTCTGTTTGACTTCAAAATAAGGAGGCTGTCCACGCAGGCCAAGCGTCTCAGGTCCAGGAGGGCACCAGCTGGCCCGGGAAGGCGACATCAGAGAGAGACCCGGAAGGCTGGCGCCGTGCTATCTCCGGGAGCCGCCTGGCTCTCCCGCATCCTGGAAACGTGCGCTGATGGCGGCACCCTGGAACCCGGGTCATGGATGGAGGCCAAGAACCCGCTGGGGCCAGGCAGGGGCGGGGCCCCGCCATCTCCGCAGCGGCATGAAGGGTGTTCCAGAAGCAGTTTGCGCGACACCTGACCTCCGAGCAACATGGGACCCTCCCGGGCACGGCTGCCTGTGCCCGACTCACCCCCGGCTGAGACCACCCAGCACGGACACTGGTCTTCGCCCAGGAAACAGGAGCCAGCGTCCACAGGAAGGCCAGCACACACCGGCTGAGGGGCTGCGTCGGGCCCACGCGTCACCATCCACCCGGCACCAGACCCGGGCCCCTCCCGGTGCCGCCATCCACGGCCCAAGCACCCAGACACCCGAGAGAGTAACTCGCCGTGAGCCCGCGCTGCCGGCCTGCCCAGAGCCGGAGTGGACCCCGAGGGCCGGGCTTCACACCGGCTCCCTCCCCCCTCCAGGCACTTCGGACTCAGTGCCCCAGGGACCCTCTCCCCGCGGGACGCCGTGTGCAGACACGAGGCCACCCCGCCCAGACTGGGGCTTGGTCACCCGGGCCCACACAGGCCACCATCTCCTGCCTCTGGTTCGTTCACTGATTCACTGCGGCGCCGGGCTGCTGACCCCAACGGGGCAAAGCACCCCCTGCCCTCAGGCGTCTCCACCCTCGAGAAAGCAAGCCGGCTCTGCGAACATTAAGTTAACACCGGGCAGGACTAGGGCCAACATGCCGGAGGGAAGGGCTGGGGTGCTGAGGTCGGGGAGCGCAGGAAGGGGCAGGGGCACAGGGAGGCCCTCGTCACCACGAGGGGACCCCAGCCCACTGGCCAAGGCCCCAGCGCAGTGCTCCGCTGTCCACGGCTGCCCCACGCCTCCCAGTTCCCGTCCCGTGTGACCATCCCACCCCGTGAAGCCCGGCGCTTCACCCTGTCGGCGAGTTCGCCTCCTCCCTGCCCCACTGGGCGAGCGGCAGTCGACTCTGGATGTGCATCTTCAGTTCACCTGCGAGCTTCTGAGAAGCCCGCTGCCCCGACCTCCCCCAGACCCAGTGTCTCTCCAAAGACTCGCGTCTACCTGGAAGCTCAGAATGCAAGTGTATTTAGCAAAGGAATCTGTGCGGTGGAGTTAGCTAAGGGGAGGCCATCCTACAGGAGGCCGGGTCTGCCCCAGTGACTCACAGGAGGCAGGGAGGGACAGGAGTGATGCAGCCACCAGCCCGGGGAGAGCAGAGCTGCTGGCAGACACGACCGCCCCGTCTGGAGGCCTCCGGAGGCGGCGCGCGCTTGCCAGCGGGGACCAGGCTCCACGAGAGAGCGCATTCCCGGTGTCTGAAGTCACCTCATCTGCTGATCTGTGACCCAACAGACACACTCAGCGGGCGCCTCAGGCAAGGGCCCGGCCTGGCCCAGACCTGTGGGGAGAACCGGCAGCGGCGTGTCCGGGGATGTCTGTGACACGGATGCCACGGCAGCCAGTAACTGACGCACAGGCCGGTGAGAACGGGACAGCGGCCGCCGCAACCAGGGCCCCAGCGGGAAGAGAAGAGGGGTGACAGGGAGGGAGGGTCCAAGGGGGTCGCCAGAGTGCTTCAAAAGGGGGTCTTGTACATTTCAGGCCGGGGGCCAGGGGACCTGCAGAAATGAGCCTGCAGGCAGGTGCCCGAGACACAGACCCACGCAGCCCTGCACAAACGCCAGGGCCTGTTCCTTTCACCACTAAAAGCTGCCACGCCCACCACGCCCACAGCACACACATCGGGAACCACCACGTGCAGGCGGCTTCCCTCCCCGCTCGGCGACAGGCGTCCGGCCACACCCGGGGACGGCCGCTCCCGCTATAGCTGTCACCGGGCTCTGGCTCTCTGCTCTGGGGTGAGGTCCCCACACGTGCGAGGCTTCCCTGGGGTGGGATCCGGGCTCAGTGGCGGGGCGGCCCTCCCTCGGGCACACACTGGAGCTGCTGGAGACCGGAAGTACACCCTCCCTTCAGATAACACCTAACAGCCTGCAGTCACTGTCCCCAAACTCGGACGTTCGGAGCAGCGTGACGGAGAGATGTCAAGGCGCCCACACCACCTTCCGGGCGGCCGGAGCCCCACTCTGTTCCTGCCGCACTTAAGTTACTGCAAACGTGAGTCTGTCACAAAGACACGTTGTGAACAGCTCAGCTCACTTACAGAGAACTGATTTCTGCGCCGAGGACAAGAGTGCACCGTCATTCGGGCTGGCGGTCCTGTCCAGACGGCCATGCTGACCTCGGTCCAAGGGGACTCAGGTTCCCACCCGCAGCCTCGGTGGTCACACCTGTCCCTTTCTGTGTCCCGTTCCTGGGAGGTGCCCACACTGCGTGCTCTGGTGCTAAGAAAGGGTCCAGGATGCCCAACGGGGGCGGGGCACGGGCTCGGATTCCCTCCAGCCACCCATGCCCGGAGAGCCTTGGCAGGCGCTGCTCGGGTGTCCGTGAGTCGCGAGCATGCCAGCTGTGGCCTCAGAGGTTGGGGACATTTCCGGACCTCACACCGGCTCAGCCTCAAAGCCCAGAGTGCCCGGTGCCTGGATGCACGGACGCAGCACCCCAAGGCTGCCCCCACCCCCGCCACCTGTGAAGGGATACCAGCTATCCTGGCCCTGAGAGTGACAGGGTGCTCCCTGGGTCCGGAGCTGCCGCCCTGGGTGCCCAGGCCTCCGGCCACACATCCGGCACCACTGACCCCGCAGGACGTTGGCGGGGAGCCCCCACACAGCACGCACTCCCTGGACAAGCCCAGGCCCTGAGGGTTGATCTGTTCCTGCAGTCTGGTCTCCACACTCCGGGCTGCTAATAGTGAACACCCCTCTTGCTCCCGGGCGGGACCAGGCCTGCTCCCGGGCTCCGGACTGCTGGCAACAGTGGCCCCCCTCAATCACAGGAGCAGGTGGGGAGCAGCCTGGGCTTGAAGCCAAAGGCAGATACGGTGGAGAAAGGGCCGAGGGAGGAGCACAGGGACCACAACCCAAGGGGAGCAGACAGGAGCCGCCGGGAACCGGGAGGGCAGCAGGCGCCCACAGAACCCACCTCAGGGCTGCAGAGAAGCTGGGGAGGCTCACAGTCGGCTTGGGGGGGGGGTTGTGCCAAGGGACCATGGGAAGCCCAAGAGCAGTCTGTCAGGAAGCCCAGGGGCTGCGGGGGGCACAGAGGAACTGCCCCCACCCCAACGCCTGAGACGGTGCCTTCAGTCACTCTCCCAGGGGGCTCCCGGCGAGGCTCAGGGCCGGGCCGGCAAGGGGCAGGTCCCCGGTGCTCCTCCGGGCTGCGTCAGAGTGCACTGCCGGCGTCCAGCTGCATCTGCCGGGCCAGCTGCTGCCCAATGGCCAGGAGGGGGCTGGCCCTATAGGCTGGACTGGCCAGCAGCTCCCGAAACCGAGCCCTTTCTTCCTCCCTGAAAGAAGTGAGATCAGAGCAGGTCAGCAAACCCCGTGCTCCAGTGGGGGGGTGGGATGGGGGGAGTACTGGTGCCGCCCCAGCCCGGCCGTCCCAGCCTGGGCACCTCGGGACGGGCTAGACACTGAGTGGGCAGGCCAGGGTTACACAGGGCAGAGCGCCCGGGGCCTGAGGGTGGCCACGGGGAGTGGACGGGGGCAGTGGCCATATGAGAAGGGGGGCGAGGAAGGCAGCAGGGCAGGGAGGGGACTCGGGAGCGGCCTTGCAGGGTCAGGCCCCGGGGGGATTGGGGGGGGCAGGAAGGCTGCCCTGGGGCTCCCCCCACGATCACACAGGCTCTGGAGCCCCCGTACCCAGCCGCGGGTCTGAGGGACCGGCACCGCTGCCTCCCCGAGGACGTGGGCTGCGCCCCCACCTCCCACTCCGAGGCGGAGCTGCTATTCCCAGCAGGAAGAAGCCGACGCGCGTGGGGCGGCAGACGCGCGGGCCGCAGACACACGGGCTTGCATAAGAGGCACCCTCCCCCCAGCGCTGCCGAAACCGAGCGCCGCAGCCCCGGGCCCGGGACCGGCCCTGCCCACAAACGGGCGCCGGGCGCGAGTTGGAGGGCTTCCTTCCGGGAGGCCGAGCACCAGCAGCCCACGGTGTGGCCGCCCCCCTCTCCGCGCAGGGCCCTGCGCCCACCCAGCCCCCAGGTGGAGCCGGCAGTCAGCGGCACGGGGCGGGGCGCCTGGGGGCTCAGTCCGTGAAGCCAATCGGCCCAGGTCATGATCCCAGAGTCCCAGGATCAAGCCCCGCATGGGGCTCCCTGCTCAGCGGGGAGTCGGCTTCTCCCTCTGTCCCTCCCCCCCTTCATGGTCTCTCTCACCAATAAATAAAATCTAAAAAAAAAAAAAAGAAAGAAAAAAAAGAGAAAAAGGCAGCAGCACAGAGGCCAACTGGGCATTTGCAGGTGGCCCGGCGAGGGGCCCGAGGGAGGACACATCTGTACTGAGCGCTCAGGGTGCCGGTCCCAGACCCCACAGCAGGGCGGGACTGCCCAGGGGAGGGGCGGGAGGGGCGGGCGGAGCCGCATGGGGCTCTGCCCTCTGTGTGCAGGACGGAGGGCAGGGCCAAACCTCGAGGTGCGCGGCTTTCCTGGCGGCCAGCAGGGAGACTGAACCCCGGGACTGACACCCAAGACTGAGAGGGCAGCAGGCTCGAGGCTCCAAGGCGGATCCCCTAAGAGCCGGCCACTGCTTGTTCCGGCACCTTCTGCTGCCTGGGGAAAGGGGCTCCCCGGGCCAGCTACAAACAGGCTGCTTTGTGCCAATGGGAGGGCCCGCTGGCCGGAGGCCGGACAGTGCGGGGGTGAAGTGGGAGGAAAGGAGCCGGGTGCACGTGGGTGGCGGGCCCTACTCACAGGAGCTGGAGCCTCTGCGCGGTGCTCATGCGGCTCAGCTCGGCGGGCCGGGGCCTGCGGCTCACCCTGCTGGGGACACGGAGAAGCAAGTCAGCAGAGGTTCCCCCGACCCCTTCTCCCAGCGCGACGCCACGGGGGCCAGCACAGCCTGCCCCCCTGCGGAGCTGTCACCCGGAGGCACACACGTCTACACGGCGGGCAGGAAGGGCGAGAACACCGGAGCCCCAGGCCAACACCTAAATTTAGTCTCCAGCCCAGGAGACCTCATCCTTTATTCATGGTTTCGTTAAAATATGAATGAAAGACTTGTCTCGTGTGTCCAGGCTCAGTGCGGGCCTGCAGAGACAGCTGCTCAGAGCCACGTGGACCCCCACGGCCACCTCGGACGCCCGGCCCACCAGTCACCCGCAACCCCAGGCCGCCGCAGCTCTACTCCTCACCGCCGTGTCTCCCTGTGCTCACCCCGAGCAGGCCCCTTGCACAAGTGGCCGGCATCCCCAGGCCCTGGATTCGAGCTTCACCCCAACACCCCTGCACCCCCGTTTACAAAAAGGTAAAATCAGGGTGGACTGGGTGACCTGGTCACATCTGACTCTTGATTTTGGCTCAGGTCACAATCTCAGGGTCGTGAGACTGAGCCTCGCATCAGGCTCCACACTCGGGAGGGAGCCTGCGGGACATTCTCTCTTCCCCTCTTACAAAAAAAAAAAAAAAAGATAAAAGATGATAAAAATAAAAAGCCCTTCAGCTCTAAAGGCCGTGTCCGTGTACATGCACCCGGGGGCCCCCTCGGCGCCCGGAGGCCCAGCGCAGTCTCTAGCGGCTGGAGCCCCCAGCCCGGAGGCAGGCCAGGCCAAGCACGGAGCCTCAGGGCATGGCACGGACCCGGAAAGCAGCTCCCAGGGAGGCTCCTGTCCTGTGGACAAAGGCCGACGGGGACAGCAGAGCCACCCCCTCAGTGCTGTCACCTCCGCCCGGACCGGTCCAGGCTTCGGCTTCCAGCGCCTCGGGTGGAGAGTCCCTGCTGGCCAGAGACTCGCTCGCGGTGTCTGAGCTTGGTTCTGCTGCAGACGGAGCGGGGCCCGCGGTGGGCGGAAGGCGGAGGCCTCGGGCCGGAACAACGTGCGGCTCAGAGCACCCGGTCTGCTCGCCGCTCAGGTGCCCGCAGAGGTGACCCCAGCGCTGGAGGCGGCGGCTCCGGACACCGCTGCCCAGGGAAGAACTTGAGACAATCACTGCACCCTGAACCCTCAGCTTCCCTGCCACACAGACGCGTTGGCCGCGCCTGCAGGCGCCCCAGGGACTCCCAGCTTCGTGGCTCCCGTGCAGGCGGTGGAGCCCGGAGCCGGCACTCGCCTGACGCGCATGAGCCCACATGGCGTGTCCCACCCCCAGGGGCCTAGGAAGCCAAGTGGGGAGAAACCCCAAACGATGAGGACTCTTGTCCCGGCGGGTGGAGCCCTGAAGTCCAGCCGGGGGCGGCCCAGTGGGCTGCACAGTGCCACTCCCAGCCCGCCCTCCAGCAGTAGCTGCTGGCCTGTAAGATCTGGGAGGGCTGAGCAGGCAGGAAGCACCCCTGACCCTGGCTGCCGCCCAGGGGCACTCCAAGAATCCATGGCATCAGCCTCGAGATGTGGCCAAGGCCACCAGGCCACATGGGGTCCAAAGGGTGGCTGACCTGGTGGCTCAGCCGCACAAAGTTCCCCACCCAAGTTCATAAGAAAGGACAAGGTGACCTTGGCCAGGCGCTCTTTTGCCCAGAGGACCGGTTTCCTAGAGAATCTAACCTCCCACTGATGAGCAGTGTCACTGTATGCATGCGGCCTGTGTGGTGTGGTGCCCCCCAGATGGCCGGGGACACAGCCTGGGAAGCCAAGCTCGGACGGCTCAGAGCCCCAGACTCCCTGCGGCCCCCGTCCCCTGAGGCCACATCACGGATGTGGGACAAGCTTGGAGCAGCCCAGGGCCGTGGTGAGGAAGGCCCAGTAGGTGACTGCTGACCCTTGCACTCGGGTCTGGGGGTCCAGGGCCACGAGGCCAACCCCACAGCACATCCTGTCCCACCCCGACCCGGGACACACCCAGAGGAGAGGGAACAACACACACTAATCAGCAGAGTCGTCTACGCCATCTGCATGCTTTCGAGACTCAGTCACTGCTGTGACCCCTCCAGCGCAGAACCTTCTCCCTGGCTCCAAGGACCCTGCCCCGGTGAAGGCCAGGAAGGGGACCAAACGCCTCCTGTACCGACACTGAAGACCTGGCCTGCGCTCAGGGCTGCAGGGCTGAGGGGTGAGGGCACGGGGAGCCCACCCTGTAAAAGGGGGCTGGAGGCTCCCAGTTGGGCCACTGTTGGCTTGGAGGCACAACAGGGCGCAGGAACGGAGTAGAGGCATGGAAGGCGAAGCTCACTGGCCGCCTGGGGATGGGGGACAGTGAGCTCGGGGAGCACCGCCGCTGGGCACCAGTCCCCGTGTCTGCAGATGGGCAGTCGTACGCGCACGCGGGCCGCACCCCCACCCCGCCCCCGGGGGGACAGGAGGCTGGAAGCTCTGCATTTGGAATCCTCCCGGTCCCTCCCCCAGGGGCCTCTTCCTTGGCCGACTCTGGCCCGTTCCCTTCAGCCTGCTGAGTGCTGAGTCCTGGGGATGTACTGAGACTAAGGGTGGTCTTGGGAGCCCCAGACTTTGAGCCAGCGTTAGAAGTGAAGACACTCCTGAGGTGCCCGGCTGGGTCAGTCGGTGGAACATGTGACTTGGTGTCCGAGTTGTGGGTTTGAGCCCCACGGGGGCTGTGGACATTGCTTAAAAATAAAATCTTTAAAAAAAAAAAAAAAAAAAGGATGGTCTTGTAAACTCTTCCGGTAACTTGGCAGGAACACACTGGGGGGGCCCGCACACCCAGAGCTCCTCACTCCGGCAGCAGGACAGACCAGGGCGCCCTGCAGAAATGCTGACTCCAGGGCCGGCGGATGTGCCCAGCGGGGCCTGGAGCACCAGGCAGACCCCGAAAGGAAGGAGCGGCTCAAACCCAGCACAGCCCCCTCGACGGGCGTGTCCGAGGGACCCGGGAGCCACCCGAAGGGGCTCCCGGCGGCCAGAGCCGGACCAGTCCCGGCAGCAGAGCCGAGTCGTGTTGGGTCACAGCCCCCACGAGAAACACACGCCCACGAGTCCGAGCTGACATCCTTCGACGACGCGCGCACGCGCTGACCTAGAAACGGGATCTCTCTCCTCCTCCTCCGGAGACCCCCAGGGTCCGCACAGCGGCTCCGTCCGCGGGGAGCGCAGTGCACCTCCCCCTCCCTAGCTGTGGGCCGTGCACGGCGGCTCCCTGCCCCGGGGGACACTGTGGGGAAGGGAAGGAGCCGCGGGGGGTGGGGACACCCGGCAGAGCCCCCTGCGCCAGGCGACCGCGGCCAACGTGAGCAGTGACAGGTGCTGTTGCCGGCAGGCACCCGGGCCGGATGGGATGAGACGGACGCTTCCCCTCAGGTCCTCCCCCCACAGCCCGACCCCCGTCCGCTCAGGAGGAGCCACCCTGCTGATCCCAGTGAGGGGCGTCTCCCCAGATGCCTGACCGCTCCTCCTCCAAACCGTCGGGGTCATCAGAGGGACTGTCCCAGCCGAGAGATGGAAAGGGACTCGATACGCTGTCACGGGGTGTCCTGGACGGGGTCCTGGGACGGAAGGGGGACGGTCGGGGAGACGGAGGAACTCTGAATAACCCATGGGCTTCATTCAATCACCGTTATTTACGGATCACTGCTGGCTGCTTAACTGTGTCCGGTGCACCACGGACGCTGCTGCTGATGGCGGAGCCGGGGGTCGGGGACGTGGGAACTCTCCGTATCTTCTCATTTTTTTTGTAAATCTAAAACTGTTCTAAAATAACACTTATTCAAACAAACAGCTCCCCGGCGCCAAGACACACTTGAGGAGGGACGGTGACCCCGTCCAACAGCAGGCGCGGCTGGGAGGCCAGCTGGGGACCTCCCGCACCCCGAGAGCCGGAAGGCACCTCGGCTCCAGCGCAGCTCAGCAGCGCAGGCGGCCCGAGGCCACACGCTCCTCCCCGGGCTGCCCGGGGGCTGACGTGGCGCTATCCCCTCAGGGACGCCGAGCACATTTTTCAGATGAGAAAACTGAAAGCTGGGAAGGACACTTGGCCGGGGTCACATTTTTTATCAAGAACCAGGGGGGGACTTCGCGTCTCAGGCTCTGGCTCGATCACCCATCTCAACTGTGAAGGCCGCTCCCGACTCCCTGGCCGGACCAAAGGCTCTGGGTGTTTCCTCCCGGGGGCTGGCCTGGGATCTGCGGCTCTGCGGCCGAGCGGCCCCGAGCACGTCGTCGGACGTGCCCCGGCCAGCCGACGGAGGGGCCCAGGGAGGGACCGCAGAGGGACCGGCTCCCCCAGAGCCCGCGGGCCCCGGCAGGCAGAAGCGCCCCAGGCACGCGCGCGTCCGGCTGGGGAGCCACAGGG
>LNAC01000279.1:821999-836999 GCA_002007465.1 Ailurus styani
GACACTCACCCGGGGCCGCGGGGCTGCCGCGCGCCCGCCTCCAGCTCCAGCAGCTCGGGGAGGGCGTCTCTCAGGGGCTGCAGGTCCCCCACCACCGCCGTGGCCCGCCGTTTCCGCTCCGCCTTGCGCTTCTGCTCGGCCAGCTGCAGGGCTGCGATTTCTGGGGGGCGGGGGGACAGGGGTGAGCGGGGGAGCAGGCGACGAGCACGAGGCAAGCAGCGTCCCTCCTGAGCGGGGCCGACGGAGGGCGGCCGAGGCCAGGGCGGGCTCTGGGACGGCGGCCCCTTCAGGGGCCAGCAGACCAGCGCAGGCCCCGGCTCCCGGGAGGACATAGGCACGCGGCACACTCACGTCCGCAAATCCAAGCTGGAAGTGCTTTGAATCAGGGACACGTGCCACCTCGCTGGAGTGCGCCTGAGGCGCGAGGACAGGCAGGCACGGGGATGGCTGGCCGGCGCCCCACGGGGTCTATCGAAACACAGAGGCCACCATGGCCACACGGAGTGCCAGACGAACAGGGCAGAAGGCAGCATCCACGCACCACCACGACGACACAGCCACGGATGGAGGCGACTCCTTAACGGGACAAGTATCTACCAGAAACCCCGTGTTCCCCAGAAAAACGCCACAAACCCACGCCAACCCAGCGAGGGCAGGCGGTGCTGGGCTGGCGACCGAGAACCCGCAAAGCTCACACGGCCTCAGACTTCAACAGGATTTTCACCTGAACCTGTGAAGCTAATTCCAAGTCCTACTTTGAAAGAAAGACCAACTGTGTCAGAGCAGCCAGAGCGTGTCCGGAGAGATCGGGCAACAAGGAAGTGGCCTACTGGACGCTGGAGCGAATCAGAAGGGACAGAAATCCCGACAGGGCAGCATGCTGGGCAGGCTCCCCCCACCCTCCTGGCGAGAGGGGGTCCCGCGCGCCCACCCTAAGCACGGAGAATTACACACCACAAGTGTAACAAACAGGACTCACTACATGTCCAGAAAACACAAATCCATAGAGACAGAGAAGTAAATTCATGGTTGCCAGGAACTAGGGAAAGAGGGAGAAGACGGAGTGGCTGCTAAAGGGTATGGGGTTTTTTCTTGGGAAGATGAAAGTGTTCTAAAATTAGATAACTATGGTGGATGTACAACTCTATGAATATATTAAAAATTACTGAACTGTATACCTTGAAATGGTAAATTTTATGATATGTAACTTATATCTCAATAAAGTATTAAAATAATAATAATAATAAAAAAAACCAAATAGGACTCAGAAGCCACCCAACACAGGCATGCACGCACACACGCACCCTGAGTTTCCAAAGCTCCGCCGCCCAGAGACAGGAGAAAGGGCTGCCAGTTCAGGGCCGCACGAGCCAGCAGTTTGCTGGAGAATGGAGTCTTCAGCTCCGTCCGTCTCACCTGAACAGGTTTACGGCTTTTTCACGGGGGACAGAAACATTCACGTGGCCGCAGATGGGGATCCCTTTCACTCCAGCCTGGGGGCTTGGGGGGGGTGCGAACAGTGAATTTAACGGGGTGTAGTTCTGGGCGCCTGGGTGGCTCAGTGGGTTAAAGCCTCTGACTTCAGCTCAGGTCATGATCTCAGCGTCCTGGGATCGAGCCCCACATCGGGCTCTCTGCTCAGCGGGGAGCCTGCTTCCTCCTCTCTCTGCCTGCCTCTCTGCCTACTTGTGATCTCTGTCTCTCTGTCAATAAATAAAATCTTTAAAAAAAAAAAAAAAAGAAAGTTCTAAGGAGGGGCGCCTGGGTGGCTCAGTTGTTAAGCATCTGCCTTGACTCAGGTCATGATCTCAGGGTCCTGGGATTGAGCCCCGCATTGGGCTCCCTGCTCAGCGGGAAGCCTGCTTCTCCCTCTCCCACTCCCCCTGCTGGTGCTGCCTCTCTTGCTGTGTGTCTCGGTCAAATAAATAAATAAAGTCTTAAAAAAAAAAGAAGTTCTAAGGAATCTGCAGAACAACTATCAGAATACGGGACTTTAGCACTATTGAAGGCTAGGATATACTTAAAAAGCCTTAATTACTAGTACAAACTAGAAGATGAACCTTTCAAGAATCCCATTTATAATAACTTCAGAACTGTGGAACTATTAGTAATACGGTTAACAAAACAGAACAAAAACCCACGAGAGACCTCTTCTGTGCAAACTACACAACGCCAACAACGGAAATTAAAGCAAATCCACGTTAAGTGGAGGAATAGACCGTGTTCACAGCGGTGGAGCTGCAATACTGTTCCCACAGCAATTCCCCCAAACGGTCCCCACATGTGGGGCGTCCGTAGTCACAAGCCTAGCAAGGTTCGGTCGCTGGGAGTGGGTTTGAAGAAGTCAGGGTGCCCGGGGTAAAGTGCACACGGGGCCGCTAAGGACCCGGCCTTCACCCCGAAGAACCGGGATGGGGGCGTCCGCCACGGGACCCACGACCTCCCCCGCAGCTGCATCAGCCGGCAAAAGGCGCCCCGGACACAACCGCGCTCAGGAGGCCGTGTGACATTTCGCGAAGACACCGAAACCACCCAGCGAGGCAAGAGAAGTCTTTATGATGAACGTGCCGGGGCAGCGGGTCACCTGCGCGAGGGCCAGCGAGCCTCGGCCAGCCCGCACGCCGCCGACACGCACTCCCCGACACGGCCCAGGAACCCAACTACCCGACCCACCCGGTGTTTATTGAGAAAAGCAGCACGGCATCTTGAGGACTTGAGATTGGGCAGTTTTCCTACACAAGACACACATTCACAAAATAACCACGGTAAAAAAAAAAGATAAATCAGATGCCTCCAAACTAAGCTTCTGTTGGTCAAAAACCCGCTGCTGAGAACACAAGCGGCCGGTCGCGGTCTGGGAGGAAATCCACACGTACGCTCGCGACACACGGCCGGCCTTCGGGCCGACAGACCCCGCGGGTGCGGGGACGGGAACCACGCCCGACGGCATGCCCGCACGGTGCTGGCGGTGGCCGGGAGCCCACGGCACCAGGAGCCGCAGACCCCCGCCCCGCACGGAGCTGGGTGCGCGGGGAGCCGGGCTGGGGCGCTGCGAACGCACCACCGCTCTAGGAAACGTCTGGCAGTTCCTTGTGAAACTAAACATATACCTGCCCTATGACCCAGCGTTCCATTCCCAACGACTCCTCCCAGAGAAACGACAGCACATTCCACAGAAAGACCTGAAAGAATGTTCGCAGCGGCCTTTTCTGTAGCAATGAGAAAGAGAAAAAAGACCGGGTTCACCCTGTCCCTCAACAGGGAAGTGGGTGGCACACAGCAGGTCCAGATAAACCCTTCTCAGCGAGAGAAGGGCCCGGCCACAGCCACACACAGCAGAGCAGAATCTCAGAACACCCTGCGAAGCAAAGAAATCCAGACACAGACAGAACACATTCTACAAGATCCCGCTTGCAGGGCGTCTAGAGCAATAAAATCTGAACTGTGAACGCAGAGAGGAGGCGGCAGCAGTCACGTCCGGGGTCGGGGACGGCAGGGACTGGCGGGAGGCGCAGGGGGCTCCTCGGGGCTGCGGCTGCTCCGTCTCTCACAGGGACTCTGCTCGCACGTGCATGTGCGCGACGGCCCTCAGCTCTGCCCGCCATCGCAGGCCGCTCTCACCTCAAAATGAAAGCGAACCATCAGCAGAGGCTGAACTGTTGCAGAATCATTTGGGAGAAAGTGTTCTGAGGTTTGCCACTCACTCGGCCATGTGTGGATGGAACACGGGATGGTGGACAGACGGACAGGAGTGGACAGAGGAACCAATGGGGTAAAGAACAGGGTCCACATCAAATCGAGGTGGTGGGAACCAGGGTGTGCACGGTCAGGGGCTCCCAGCTTCTCCGTACGAAACTTCCCACGGTACAGTACGAGGGAAGCCCAAGCCAGGCGGCTCACACAGCTTCCATTCCCAAACAAAACTGGAAAAACAATGAGTCAAGTAACTCAAACCTAAAGAAAACAAGAACCGGGCATTTAAAAAACCCAGAAACTAATAATTTAGGGCACAAGAAAGTAGAATTGACAAGTAAACACAACGCTCAATGCCTGGAACGAAGAGACAGAATGACGAGGGGTTCAAGGAAGGCATGTGAATAACGGACGACAAACAGGACGTCGATGAGGAGAGAGGCCAGGAGCCCTCTGCCAACGAGTGTGGAGACGGGATCGGAGCAGATGCTCTTACGGGAAAGCAGGAGTGGCCACGTCTGGCTCGAGGAGTCACGACAAGAGACCAACCAGCACGGAGAGAGTCTGAAGTCTCACGGCAGCCGGGAGAGCAGAGAAGCGCAGGCCCCCGCGGCCAGTCTGTCTGTTCCCCGAGCCCGGCTCACGGTACACGCCGCACAACCCCACGCAGGGGCTGTGGGAAAGCAAACGCATGAATGAGTCACTTCCGTAAGAAACACTCAGAAAAGGAAAAGACAGAAAATTATTGTGAAAGAAGTAGACAAATTTCTCCAGAAAATTAGAAACGTACATTTCCTTTAAAACCTTCAAGGAAAAAAATAATTTTAACCATGAGAGAACATACTGGACATTGCAAATTAACTTTAAATAACAGTCAAGAGAACCAAAAACTAATATAAACAAATAAAAATTAAAGTGAGCAGAATCACGCCAAAATGAGAACAGTAAGAGAAAACTGCAAAGCAGCCCTCGTAGGAACGTCCTCAGCAAACCACCAGTGAGTGTTCAGCACCATGAAAACTAGCTCTAGGGAGCGGGGCGCCCGGCGCGGTGAGGCGTCTGCTGGAGGCCCGGGACCGCGCCCCCCTCACACGGGCCTGGGACGAAAGGAGCGGGGGCCCCGGGATGGTTCTGCTGGGAGACCCTCACTACAGCACTGTCAGCTGCGTGCTGATGAGCCGGCCCCGCACGTGGGGAGCCCAGAGCCACGGTGCTCGGGGAGGAGGGGTCAGGGCGCCACCCTAGGCCATCAGCCGCCTGTGCAGGGCCGGGGGCTGCGGGGGGCAGGGGGCCGTGGGGAACTGTGGGGACGGGGCTGCGGGGACCGCGGGGGACAGGGGGCCGCGGGGACGGACTTACTCTGCAGCCACCTCTCCCGCCGCAGCTTCAGCTTCTCCTTCTTGGGTAAAACAGCCCTGGGCTCCGCACCTGAGGACAGAGAACACACGGGTGAGCGGGGCGCTCCGTGCCCACGGGGAGGAGCTGGCGCTTGCACGGCGGCCTGGGGTCCGGCACGGGGGTCCCTGAGCCCACAGTGAGCCCCGGCAGGCAGCCCAGAGACGCCACACAGCTCACCGGGAGGACGCACGCGCTGCCTGGGAGAGGCCTGGTGGCCCCGGGGGGACCCCGTGTCCCAAGCGCCGGCGCCCTGGAGCGGAGGCTCACGGTCCTCCCCTGCTTGCAGTTCCTCCACACTGGCGCTGCCCAAAGCCGAGGGTCTCAGGTGAGTGCACTCGAAGCAAGAGATGGTCCCAGATCTTGTCGCCGATTGCACCAAGACGGTAAGAAAAACCCACTTCTCCTCACACAGCGCCTTCTGCGGGGGGCCAGCCACCCACCCTCGCCCGCCAGCACGGGAACGTATCCCCGGCGTGTCCCTGGCCTCGCCAGCCCGGGGTCACAGGGTGAAGAGTGCCACCCACACCTTCTCCTCTGTCCCCGGGACACCGCCGTCGTCAGCACGCAGGCCCCCGGCTGGCCCTCCCACCAGCCTCCCTGCCCCCCAGCTCAGGCCTGCACACCCCCACTTTCCGGACTGAACTGTGTTCCCAGAGGCACAGGCTCAAGTCCTAATCGCCAGGCCCTCAGAAAGCAGCTGTGTCTGAACATGGGGTGTCAACGAGGGCACTGGGGTGGCCCTCGTCCAACGCGCCTGGGGTCCTCATGGGAAGAGGGGAGCAGAGGCACAGAGGGACGGCGACGTGAGGACGGGGCGGCAGGCGCGTGCGCACCACAACAGGCCTCGGGGACCTAGCCGGCCAGCACACCGGCCTCCGATGCCCAGCGCCCTGACCGTGAGGGCTACGGTGTGGAGCTCGTTCCCGCCGCCCGGCCGGACCCCCACGTCCACCTCAGGAACGAGGCAAAGGCCCGCGCTCCGCCATCAGCCGGCCGCAGGCCCGTGTGGCCCTGCCCGCCAGCCCCACGCGGACGACGGAGTTACTGGGCGCCCACACGGCGTCACCCATCACCCCCCAAGGAAACTCACGAACTACCTGAAGAAACCCGCTGACCTTTAGGGGCGCCGGGCACCCGCCAGCGACCCTACGAACTGGCCCCACATCGGAGGGGGCCGTGGCCCCGGGTCATGGGAGCAGCTAGGGACGGGAAGGAGCGTGAGAGCCGAGCCTAGCAGGCCTCCGCGGCACAGCGGCCTCGGGCTGGGCCCTTCGCACGGCTGGGGGGTAACGGAGGCACAGGCTCGGAGTACAGCCCGAACCACGGGGGCAGGGGACCCTCTCAGAGGCCTGAGAAAGCACCCGCGGACCCGGCTCAGGACACGCGGCTCCTCCGCTGCTCAGCGGGCGGACGGGCGGGGGGCGAGACAGAGGAGCCCCGCTGCCAGCAGGCACCCAGAGCGGGAGGGCCACCCGTGACGTCACCGACCCGGCGCGGACTCCCAGCCGCACAAAGCCGGCCGGCCTGTGTCAGCAGAAGCCACCTAGAGCCCCGATGACGCTCGGGCAGGGCCTGCGGGAGCCTCAGATGGCACTGGGCCGCCCCTTCTCCAAGGGCAGGACGTCAGGACGGGGCCGGAACCACACCCTGGGCAGCGGGACACCCACAAAGGACGGTCGTCTCACGAGTTACTGAGCCCCCCGAGCGGCTGCATTAGAGGGAGAACGGGTGGAACAGAGGGCAGGGCCACTTCGGGTGTGAGCTCTCCATTTACGACACAAACCCCGAGAGGTCATCGTCACCCCGCTGGAACTCTTCCAGCTGGGGGAGGAGAGGCGAGCTCACGTGGTAAGAGCTGCCACAGGCGGACCATGCCGGGGTCCCCGGGCTCTGGGCACCGCAGCCTGGCCTGACCGAGTGCAGGCAGCAAAGCGTGGCTGCCAGGCTCTGGAGCAGAGAGACAGAGCGGTCTGACCGCTGTGTGCCCCACGTCAGGGCTGTGGCATGTGGGAACACAGGCCGGGAGGGCGCGGGGCCAGGAGCCGCTGGCCGCGCAGACAGCATCTCTGTCTCCAGCGTGCTGTAAAAATACTGCAGCCTCCAGGCTGGCCCCACTTCCTTGGCCTTGACTGCTTCCCCGAGATCCAGCGGCCGAAGCCCAGGGCCCGCCCCACCCAGAGCACAGGCTGCGAGGCGCGCATCTCCCGACGGATCGACTTCAGGCCGATCTCCCGGCTCACACGGCAGATCCATGATGCCTAACGACAGAGCGGAGACAAGTTTCGTCGAAGACGAGGTGCTCCTGCTCAACTAGACTCTGCATCTCAGGACATGCGTAAAACCCCGTAACTCCCCGAGGCTCCCGGGAGGATTCGATCCCTTCTCCAGAATAAGGCCTGCACCCTGTGGCCTTGCGCTGGAACGCCCAGACTCGCTGCAGCTGGCCTTTCCTCCTCGTGGCCCTGACCTGCCCTCCTGCCCCCCCAAGAACGGAGGTGTCGTGCGACTTTCCAGTCCCCCTCAGCTGCTCAGAACGGAGGCGGGGGCGGCAGGGTGGACAGAAGGGGCTGCAGGGCGCGGGCCCCGGGTACCACTGCTCCCGAGATGCCTCGCCCCCACCGTGCTGTCCGGCTGCCAGGTGCCGGCCTGTACCTGGCCATGCCTGCTGCAGGCCACGGAGGCATCTCTGCAGCCCCGCCCAGGCGTCAGAGGCCCCCGGGGTCCCCATGTCCCGGTGCCGTGTCAAGCCACAGATGGGTGATGACGGTGCCCACTCTGGGGTCAGGGGGCATCTGACTGGGGTGTAAGCCTGGACAGTGGAGGCCAGTGACGGAAAGAGAGCTGACCCACACGTCCAGCAAGCGAATGCAGGAGGGTGGCCTCCCAGGGAAGCCTGGACAGTGGGCTGTGTAGGCAGCTCACTCTCATGTGACCAGGCAAGACTAGGGTTCCAAAAGTCTCAGCCCCAGCGCCAGAACGGACTGAGATGGATCAGGAGATGCTCAGGGGGACATGGAGCTGGCCTGTCCAGGCCTAGCCCCAAGCCCCTGCCATGGCTCCACATCGGGCTCCCCTGGGCTCAGCCTGGACAGGCCACCCTCACGACCCCGAGCAAGGACACCTCTCCCTGGTGGACGGGAACCCGCACAGCTCTGCCCGACTGTGGCTTCTGCACGGCGGCACGCCAACGGGGCCTCTGCCACAGGGGCCGGCACTCGGGGGCCCGCGTTCACATCCTGCCCCGAGCGCCCCCCAATCCCACTCTGCCTCTCAGTTACTCCCACGCCGCCCTGTGGGCTTCCCTCCTGTGGACGGAGGGTGTTCGAGGGTGCCGGGCCCACAGACCCTGCCCTCCTGATGCCCAGCAGGCCGCCGGGCCATGTCACAAAGGGAGGCCCAGGACCAGGCAGAGGGAGCGCAGCGGGCACCTCCCGGCCCGGGGCCCGAGACGCACGTGGGCCGCCAGCGCGGGCTGTCCCTGCCCCCACACTGACGACAGAGGCGCACACCGACTCTCCCACCGCTCCTCAGCGCAGCAAGCTGTGTGTGACCCACGAGAGCGGAACCCCAGCCTCGGGAAAACAGGGCTGGGGGAGATGGCAGCGGCCTGTCTGCTCCCAGGCCGAAGGCCTACAGTTGCGCATGCAAACCAGTCCCTCGCGGGGCCACTGTCCCGGGCGTGCCCTCCCCTCCAGAACCTCCCCCCCCCGCCAGGTAACGAGAGGTGTCCTGCAGCCTTCCTGAGCAGCGGCAGTGACAGCAACTGCGCCCCCCGGGGCGGGTCAGCCCCCCCGAGTGCCCCAGCCGGCCACGGCCAGGTGCCAGGAATGCCAGCCTGGGTGTCCATGGGACCAGCGAGCAGTGTCCTCTCACCTCCAGGTCAGAGCAGTTCTCCAGAACCTGAAATCGAGACTCGAGACAATCGACCAGTGCGCACACCGAGCCGAGGAGGAAGGGCAGCCTCCCACCCCCGCCGTGCCTGTGCCCCCGGCCACCCTCCAGCCAGCCGGGCGCCTCCGCAGCCCCAGGGCCGTGACCTCTGCTCCAGCCCGGAAGGGCTCCGGGCATCCCAGGGACGAAGGACGGGCACGCACTCAGGCACAGGCCACTCTGATGAGAAAAGCTGGCCTAAGACGCGGCTCAAGCCTCGGATCTTCCGTGGCACAGACACACGGTCTTGCAGCGGTGTGAGCGGAGCGCCGCCCCGGCGCCACTGGCCTGCGAGGCTCCGGTTCAGAGGGAGAAACGCTCGGCGGGGAGCACAGCACCGCGCCTCCCGCACAGTGGCCGCCCGGGCAGGACGTGGTGACGCGTCATCCCAGGAAGGGCGTCACCCCAGGAACCAGGAGCCCAATCAATGCGTTTGCCACGAATGACACCAAGAAGCCGTTCTCCTCTCATCAACGAGGACGTGCACGATCCAGGCCCGGGGTTCAGAGCGGCTTCTGGAGCGGGCTGACGTGGCCGCGGCCTCGCGCGAGGGCATCCCGGGATGGCGCGCACGCCTCCACCCCTCAGTGGGTGCTCCCGAAGACGGGGGTCCCTCCCGTCCCCGTGCATCGAAATAAGGTCCCAACGCATGAAATACATAAGCCACATAACCACAAAAGAACTCTAAAAAACACAAAACGCAAAGAAAACATCAGTTTGACCACATACAGGAACCGTAGGGAAGAAGTTCTGCGAACAAACCCGAAGGCATTCCTGATGGGGCCCCTGCAGATAAGAAAACAGGCTGGTTCCTTCCTACAGAAAGAGCTCTTCTGAATCAGTAGAAAAGACAAACAGCATAAAGGAATAGGAAAGACGCAGGAACGGGCTGCTTACAGAAGAACACGGCTAACGGAACTTCAAAGGAAGCGCACATTTTACGCACCGGCCCCCACTGTTTGCCCTTGACATTCGCAGAGCCCTAGGCGCACCCCCAGCCCGGAGGAGAGGCAGACTGGCCCACGCAGAGCAGGAGCTCCCACGGGGCAGTGTCTACCGACCTGTGCTGTTCTACGGGCATCTTGTGGCGGGTCCCCAGTCAGAGGCATTGCACCAACACCCTGGGCCACAGGCGGGGACGTGGGGTGCAAACCCGGCGCCAAACGGGCCACCTAGCTCCCAAAACCACCCACAGCTTTTCTACGTATCTGCACATGGATCTCAGCAGGTCCACCAATGCGCTCTGTCTCCAGAGGGGATTTACTGGCACCCACAAAGGGGGGCGGACACGACGCACCCTGCAGCCCAGATCCCACCGTACAGCCTTGCAGAGGGGCGAGGTCGCCGTGCGCCGCTAGGCCACCAGGCCTGCGCTCAGGGACGTGCGGGGCCACGGCTGGCCACATGTGCCACCAGCGGCAATGGAGAAGCCTGCAGTGGGGGGAGCCGCAGCCAAGTCCCTGCACAGTGTCCACACTCGTGGGTCCCAGGCTAACGAGAGGGCAGTGGTGGAACACCAGCTCGAGGAAGGCAGCGAGCCTTGGAGGCATGGGCGGGCGAGCACTGAGGGCCCTCCAGGAGGGAGAGGCCGGGCCCAGCACCCGGCGGCTGGAGATGCAGCCAGAACAGGCGTGTCCCCACCACGGCAAGCCCGAGACAGGTGGTCACCTACCGACGGTGCAGCTAGATTTGGTTTCCTTCATTTCTCCATTTAATTATTTATACTGCTCCCTGCAAACAGACGGCCCTTTAGAAATTTTTTTAAAAAGCAAAGATATAAAAAACCGTGGACAAATTTCAGAGACAACGTCTGGGAAGAAAATTGACAAGATCATTAACCGAAGAGGCCACATCGCCATATTCTCAAAGGCACACCCACCAAGTTTCACCCCTAAAGCACCCGTCTTGTGGACAAAAACCTCTCCCAGGATAAACTCCCAGGTGCCGCCAACTGCTGGGTGTCAGAAACACAGACCCAAACCCGGAGCACCAACTTCTACCACAGACACGGGGTGCCGTGGCCGTCAGTCTCGGTTGTGCAGCCACAGAGCTGTCCTCCTTCAGAGGTGGCCCTGCCGGCCCAATAGACTGACGGGAGGGAACGAGGGCAGCACCCACGGGCAGAAGGGAGGGGCTCCTGGGGGGCCCGCCAACCTGCGGTGTCCCCTCGGGGCAAACCGTCTGCCCGCGCCGGGGCCCCCACGCCCAGCACGACCCCTCGTCCCTCTGCCGCCAACCTGGCTTCTATCTCCAGTGCCTTCTCCAGGCCGTGGTCAGGAGAGACCAGGTGGGGGACCCCTCCCCTGTCCTGGAGCCTGGGACGCCCCCCCGCCCCCAGGCAGCGCGGCGGGCTGAGCGCTCGTCAGACTGGAGTCGCCTGTTGGATGTGACCGTCGCAGGAATGGCTGACGCGTGCCTGGCGGGGAGAGCATGCAGCCCTTCGGGGGCCAGCGTCTTGCTGCCGTGGACCTTTCCACACCCAGGAGGTATGGAGCGGGGAGACTCGGGCAGGAAGGCCGATCTGGGCTCACTCTGGAATCGGGGGGAGCAGGAGGGGCCAGGCTGTGGAAGAAGCCCCTTCGCTCTGTGCCGTTTGAGGTCGTGGCTCCGTGAAGCTGAGCTGACGCGGGAGCGGACGCCCCGATCCTCGACCCTGAACGACCAGGCTGCGCCCTGACGGAGGCGCGGCGCTCAGGGACTGGCCTCCCCTGAACCCGCTTTTGTGAAGGGTGACACCTGACGGCTGGAACAGCGTGTGTGCGTTCTAGGAAAGACAGAGCCTCCCTCTCCCCCCGGACAGCGCGCTCCCCGTGTCCCTGTGTGGGGTTCTGTACTTGTGACCCGGCTGGGCCCACACACACCTACCCCCGTCGACACAGACTGCGCACAAGCCCTCGCGCGGCCGGGCTGCAGCGCCCGTGGGCATCGGCCAGGCCCCCCCATGCTTCACCTCCCACGAGGAGCCCGGCTACAGGCTGGAAAAAAGTCCTGGAAAGGAAATGGCCCTGGCTCGCCCCGAAGTGGGGAGGAAGGGGAACTCGAGCACAGGACCGAGCACGCTCCCCTCCCAAAGCCCTGGCGACAGAGGGGGCGGGCCCCGGGCCCCGGGCCCCATACTCTCTCCAAGCCATCCGAGCAGGGCCCTTCCAGGCCGCCTCCTTGACCCTGCCCTTCCCTGCTTCCTGTTGTTGGAAAGGACGGGCTGGAGGCAGCCCCACGCCAGGCCCCTTCCTGCCCCAGCACCACGTGACTGTGGGGCCGGGTGCCATCAGCCCTCCAGCTCCGCGGCCCCGCAGCAGCCAGCAGGCCCAGGGCAGGAGAACCGCCTTCCAGTCCGCCGCTCGGTCAGGCACACAGACCTTTGGGCCCTGAGAGGCAGGGTGCCTCTGGAGGCCGTAGGTGCTCCTCCCTGGGGCTGGGCAGAGGCGCTCTGCCCGGCGCCTACACGGCGGCAAGGATCCAAATAAACGGCCAAGCGGCAGCAGAGGGACTCAGAGCCGGCAGCCCGCAGTAACAGGAGACACGGCCACCCCCAAGGGGCGAGCACCGTGCACGGCAAGGAAACAGGAAGGCTCTCTGGCTCCCAAACCTGGTAAACACCACTGCAGACCTCTGGGATTTCCCCGCAACGGTCTTCAGGGGGGCCAGAAGGCCACGGGGGAATCAAACACCCCCTCAGCCAAAGCAGCCCCAGGCAGCTACCAGCAAGGCCCCAGCCTGGCCCAGCAGAAACAATCCCTACTCCCTGCTCATTTCACACTCGGGTGGGGGGGGGCGTGAGGATAAGTCATGAAGATCTTCTGGGTGGGTTTTGTCTCGCCCCTACCTCACAGCTGGAGGAAGAGGTGTGAAAAGTCTTTGAACGGGGAAATCCCTTTACAAAATCCCTTTACAAAATCCCTGCAGACAACCGACAGAAAGCCCTTGGCATCCATGCACAGGGCCTGGCTTCCTAAGACAGGGCCAGCCTCTCCAGATCCATGCTCGGCCGCACGGGAAATGGGGCTCTGCCGCCCTCTGCTGAACAGACGGCACCCCTGCACCTGCTCCAAACCAAGGTCACAGTCCTCAGCCCTGGGGCCAGGAGCCCAGTAGGGTACGCCCACAGGCTCTGCTCCCGGAGTCCCCACAGCCCGGAGGCCAGCCTGGTCCGCTCACCACCACCACCTCCCGACCCTCCCCGCCACAGCCTGGTTGGCCCCCAAAGCACGTCCTGGCAGCCTCCCCACCACCCAGAGTGCTGGCCGCCCAGCGGGCTAACCGTGCTCTTTGGCGATGCTGACACTCCCCCCACCTGCCCACTCCCATCCCTAACCAGGCCTGTCCTCCTCCAGGCCTGCCCTCGCGTGCCTGCCCCTCTGAGCTCGAGTCCGGGAGCTGGCACTGCCCAGCCCAGGCCCAACACTCTGCTTCAGGCTTGTTATCTGCAACTTCCCAGCAGAGAGGACTACGGAACCAGACAGAGAACCGGCAGAGCGGTGTCCCGTAAAGGGGAAGGACGCAGGAGCCAGACCCTCCTCCTGGACCAGCTGTGTGCCCTCGCAGACCGACGCGGAGGAGCTTCAGAGCCACTTCACATACAGGTCCATGAGCCCAGAGACCCAGACCCTCCGGGCAACGTGGGGTTCTGCTGGTGGGGGGGGCGTCATCTGCAGCAGGAACTGGGGGTGACCTTTGGCTCCACCCCATAGCCTCCTGCCCCCCCGGGTGGGAGATGAAGCCACAGCAGCACAGGAGCCCCACAGCCCACCGCACAAAGGCCAGTTGGCCCCCCAAGCGGAGCTCAGCATCCCTGCCTGGAACTACAAGGGGGGCCCAAGGAGACATGGACTTGGCTCACAGGCCAGCAGGTTCCCAAAGGCTCTACGTAAAGATTCAGAACAAGGTGCCAGCAACAAAGCTCCCACAAGGTCAAACAGGCCCCTCGGGTGCGAACACAAGTCCACAGCAGGGCCGGGAGCCATCGGCGTGCACACCGCGGGGACGTACCCAGGCCAGCCCCCACCCCAGGACCACACCCGCTGCGTGGCCACCGACAGGCAGCACTTCTATTCGTGACTCAGCCCAGGGCAAGGCCTCCAGGAGGGCCGTGTCTGTGCTGATCCAGGCGGATGGGCACCCTCGCCCTCGTGGCCCAGCAGGTGACTGAGCAGCAGCTGAGTCCTCGGATGCCACCTTCACAGGACCTGCCCCTGCCCCAGGCCACCACCCCGGCGCAAACCTGGGGAGCCATGAAGCACGTCGCCTCCTGGAGGGCCCAGGGCACGGGCCAGTCGGGAGACAAAGTAATGCGGGTCAAAACCGAAGAGCTGCCAGCAAAGAGGGAAGCACGGCGTGGGGGGAGGCCGAAAGGCCGCCACCTGAGCCGTCCAGAAGGTCAGGCCGCAGGGAAGGGGCCGCGGCTTTGGCAGCCCCAGCTGGGCGTGGACAAAAATCAAGCACCCTGTCCAACACTTCCCGTCGACTAACCCACCGTCACCGAAACAGGCAGAACTCAGAAGGCAAACGCCACAGCTGCCCCTGTTGCGGAGACGCGCAGACCCAGCACACTGCCGGAAGGCCGCCGGCTCATTAGGCTCCTGAGCGCATGCCCCTGACCAGCGGCAGCTAGGCCCCGGGCGACCTGCCCACTTCAGGGTCCCCGGGACCCGGGCGTCTACCTGAGACCCTCTCAGCTCTGCCACATGCAGGACCACAGAGCTCCCAACACACCCCGAGTGCGGAGCTCCACACCCCCGAGTCCGGGCCCTCTCGTTCTGTATATTCCGTGTATTAGGACTTTTGACGTCCTAAAAATACACCTTCCTGGCTGGGGAGAGACTCCCCCCACTCCGGACTAGCCAATTCCCGTCTTCGGTCTCCTAACCAGCCCCCACCCTGGCCATGCGCTTCCGCCCATGTGGTGCTTTGTGCCGGGCCCCTGGCTCTAGGACCTGAGGGTACAACACGTTTTCCTCCTGAGCTCCTCCTGCCTCTTCT
>LNAC01000279.1:843510-864706 GCA_002007465.1 Ailurus styani
GCCCCGCCGCCGCCGGCCCCGCCCCGCCGCCGCCGGCCCCGCAGGTTTGGGGGATCTCGGCGGTCCTGGCGGCCGTCCTGCCATCGGGGGCGTGAGGGATAAGGTCTGCCCCTGGACCAAGCGTGTTGGAAATACACCAGTGTGGGAGACCCACGGCCTCGTGCCTTTCAGAAAGAGGACTGGGCGTGCGGGCCTGCGTGTGCCGGGAGGTGGAGACACCGGACACCAAGGGGAACCGAACAACCCGGGATCCGCCCAGTCCGTTGGCTTTCGTTCACTCTGATCGAGCTTCTACACCGTCTCGGTTTCTCCTCCGAGCGATTCCTGGAGACGGGTGCACCTGGCCCATCTCCCCGGTCAAGAGTGAGGGTCGCAGGCTGGGAAGCCCTGCTCCCGGGACATCCGCGGTGGGCTCTCTGTGCCCGGGGGCTCGATTCCCATCCGCAGGAACCGCGTCGTGCTGCGGGGGACACAAGGCCGACGACGAATCGGAACAAAGTACAGCACGAAACGGGCTGTGGTTGGGGCCACGCAGGAGTCCAGCCTCCGCCAGGACACTGGGCACACTGGGCCCCACACTGGCAGCCAGCACACACCGCTCAGCGGCGGCCGCCAGCCGGGTGGAAGCCCACCTGCACAGATGAGCTGTGGAGAGGGAGAGCCAGCCGCACGCAGAGCCGGTGCCGCGGCTCAGGAGGGACACAGAGGTGCTGCCCATTGAGAGGCTGGGCAGATGACCGCATCAGCCGCTTAAGGCCAAGGCGATGGGGTCTGTGATTGACTCAAGGCCAAGTAACCGGCTGGAATGTGTGTCCACTTATATATTCATGGCTTTACTGAGAATATGATATGCTAGAAAAGGCAAGACTGTGGCAAGTCAACATGTCCTACTTGGGCTGCTACCAGGTCTGTTCACAGTGTCTTTGGCCAGGCTGTGCAGGACCCAACCTATCTCGTTCCAGAATGGCCCAACAGAGAACGAGGCCATTTATAGATGAAGAAGGCACCTCAAAGACATCAGGTCAGAGCATACAGGGGTGACTTCACAGCATGGATCTGGGCTGAAGCCACGGAGAAATGTCCTCAGAAGAAACCCCAGAAGACCCTCTCAGGCTTGACATCCCCACGTTGTAAGAGCTGCCAACGTGGATCTCTGCTCAGCAGCTGCCAGACCAAGTTGGTCCAAAGGAGAGACCAGCTTCCTCTTGCGAGAACCTCCTGCAAGGCCATCAGCAGCACTGTTTGTACTTAGCAGCTGATCAGCTCTGCGCCGCTGGACAGCTTCAGTTTTAGGACCTGCTTTTTGCTTCTTCTGTGCAGTGCAAGTTTTCTCATACAGGGAAAATCTTGTCCAACAAAATGGATCAGCTAGGAGTTTTTGAAAGTCCGGGGGCCTCTTCTCTCTCCATCTGTCCCACGGTCCCCCCGGGTGACCTCCTCCTATCCACGCTTTCCATGCCCAGCCCTGCTCTCCTGACATTTCCATCTGCAGCTGTGTCTCTCCATCTCCACCCGAAAATGTAGTGGAAGTCTCAGAACCAGGAATTCTTGGTCCTGAGCCCAATCTGGCCCCTGCCCCCGCGGCATACTTGCCTTCCAGAGAATGGCACCGTTCCCCACGCAGGTGCGCGAGCCAAAAGCCGAAGCATCATCTTCGCTGGCTCCCCCTCTGCCTGTCACATTCAACCCACCAGCCCCATCTCTACCCCCAAACTCCCCCACCCGCACCCCCGGGGCCCTGGCCTCCTCGCTGGTCTCCCTGCCCTCCACCTCTACCCTTGGCCCTCCTGGAGTCCCTCTCTGCCTACAGCACCCCCATCTCCCCAGGGGAGAGCCCTGGAAAGCCCCCCACCCTCAGCCCCGCTCGCCCAGGGAGGCCCCGCGCCTTGAGCTCTCCTCCGGGACCCGGTTCTTCGCGTTTTCTCTGACTCATTCTTCTGTCGCCCGAGGGCGCTCGCGGCCCGCACGCTGGGCGTCTGGGTTTCCGGGCGGAGCTGGGCTGGCGGCCCGGGCTGCGGGAGCCCCTTCGGCCTCCGCCCTCGGACTGCGCACCGGCGGCTCAAGACCGCGCCCAGGCCGGGGGTCCCACGCCGCCGCGGAAGGAAGGGTGGCCCCCAGGAGGGGCACACTCCCCCGCGGCTCCTCGCTGTCCCCCGGGGCCCTCAGTGATGGGCTTCCTAGTGCAGATCCCGGTTCCGCGGACCCCGCCGCCGCTCGGGTCCCGCAGCCCCGCGCCGCCCCCACGCAGCCCGCGCCCGGTCCGGCCCTGGGCGCTGGACTCCCGGCCCTGCCTGGTCCTAGGCCGCTGCCCTAGGCCTGCCAGGACTTCGTGCCCGGGGTGGTCACGGGCGGGGGTGGCCAGCCGGCCCGGAACCCGCTCCTGGGAATGTGTCCCCTCCGCCCCTCTCCCTGCGCACTCTGCTCCCTTCAACCCCTTCCTGGCCTGAGTCCGGGGCTCAGGACTCACCCCGGGCCTCACGCCGGGAAGGAAGGTCTGCGCGCGCACCCAGGGAGCCTGCCAGGCTTGGGGTTGACTTGGGCAAGGGAGGGACTTCTGGGCCTGTTTCCCCACCTCTGCAATGGGGGTGCCAGCGCGGGGTTCTTGGGGAGACGGGTAGCCCCCCAGGAGCGCCTGCATCAGCTCGCTCAGCAGACTCCAGGGGCCCTGCAAAGGTAGGCAGCGAGTGCGGCCTGGTCCGGGGCTCAGGGTCGGCGTGGGGTTGGCAGGACCAAAACCCTGAGCGATGACCCCAGCCCATCCTGCCCAGCCTGGGTGCTTGAGGGCGAAGGGATGGCAGGGCGTTTTCCCTCCCCCCTCTCCATCTTCCGGACTCTCCCTAGCATCCTGGGCCAAGCGACTCTGGAAGGAGATGCCACGCTGCAGGGCGCACGGCTGAGTCCTGCTCCACTCGCTGTGCAGGGTGCTCGGTCCACTGGCCACAAATTGGGAGACTAAGGCAGGCGCCAAGTCCCGCCATCCTCTGCCTGGCCTGCTTCCTGGGCGAGGAGGGCCGGGGCCACACCCAGAACCTTCACCGTGACCCAGAGGGCACAGTTGCAGAGCGGCTGGCTGCAGGGGGATGGGGGTCGTCCGCACCGCGTAGATGCGTTGGCACCTGGGCCCAGCTGCCTCTCGGTCATACCGCCCGACCGAGGGGACCCTGGTGCCAGGTGGGTGGGGACGTGGCACGTGGGACCGACAGCAGCGAGCTGGGTTCATGGTGGCCTACACACACACACACACACACGCACACACACACGCACACACACACCCGTGACCTCTGGCTTTGCTACAGGGACTTCTGGGGTTAAAAACGGTTGGTTTGGGCGCCTGGGTGGCTCAGTGGGTTAAAGCCTCTGCTTTCGGCTCAGGTCATGATCTCAGAGTCCTGGGATCGAGGCCCGCGTCGGGCTCCATGCTCAGCAGGGAGCCTGCCTCCTCCTCTCTCTCTCTCTGCCTGCCTCTCAGCCTACTTGTGATCTCTCTCTCTCTGTCAAATAAATAAATAAAATCTTTAAAAAAAAAAACAAAAAAAAAACGGTTGGTTTGAATCTCTGCAGGGCCCCTTGTCGTCTGAACATCTTCATAACCAGAGGAATTTCCGGGAATCAGGCACGCACGCCTCCCTCGTGGCTCCTGGACAGCGCAGCGGGTCCCCGGGTCGAGCGCGTCCTGCCGCGGGGTGGACCGTCCAAGCCGGTCCGCGCCCAGGAATTCGACAGGAAGCTCAGATGCAAATGCTCTGGGGGTGTGCAGTTCCCAAATTTGGAAATTTTCTGGGTGAAAATGGTATGTCCGACTCACTGCGTGATGCCGGGGTGATTGGAGGAAGTGGTGAGAGAGGGGTGGGAGGAAGAGGCCCAGGGAAGTCTGGATTTCGCCAGTGCGATCTGCCCCAGGGGTGCGGGGTGGGGCCCGCCCTCGTCGCCTTGGGGGGGAGGGGGCGGCCCCAGAGCCCCAGGCCCCAAACCAGCTTCGTTTCTGGCCTCTCCTTCCAGCCCTCCCTCCCCGAGCTAGGTAGAGAGCCACTTCTGACATTGTTTTACAGTTTGATGAACTCAGTTTATAGTTAGCATCCTTTTCTGATTACAAAATTAACACGTGGCTTCGGAAACAATTTGGAAAACACAGAGAACTATTTCAAACAGCTACAGTCCCTCTGATCCCCTTACCCAGAGGTGCCTGGCAATGAACAGTCAGTTCCTCTTGGCGCCTTTCCCCCCTGTCTTGCAGCCTTTTTACAGACTTGAAATTTTCATGTTGCTCAGGCGTGAGAAGGGTTAGTTCTCCCTGGCGCCCACCCAGCACACAGCCCTGGGCCTCAGGCCAGCCCCCTCCTCCTACCCATGTGACCTTCAGTGGGCAATTCCCTGTGAGGCCAGGATCACACCCAAATTAGGGCGATTGTTCCAGCCCCCCCTCCCCTCACTGAACCTCCCTCACCCCCGTTTAGCCAGCTCCTGGGTGCTTTGCCATGGGAATGGGGATTTCCTTTCCTACCCCTCTGCTGTGTCTTACTCAGCACCCCGAGGGGGCAGGGCCGTGGGCACTTGGCCCTGACCCCTGCCCCACCTCCACCTTTCCAGGCTCTTCCGAGAGCTTCAGGTTTTTCATGGCAGCGTCCTGAGAGGCGGACCCATCACCCGCACCTTTCAGGAACTGGGCTAAGGCCTTGCAGCCCCCTGCCCAGCGGGGGCCTGGAGCGGCTGTCCAGGGTTTCCGGAGCCCGGGCACGGGGCCCACCACTGCTCACCTGCCCAACGCCTCTGCGGGACAGAAGCAGGACTGACCGCAGGGCCCCACGCTGGAAAGGTGCTGCTAGTCCTTGAGAGAGAAAACAGCAAGAAGACAGAGAAGACTGCCCCCCTGCCTGCAAGGGCTTCCCAGGTGAGGGAGGTGAGACCTTCCCAGATAGGTCCCTCTGGGCGGAGAGGCCAGCTCTCGATGGGCCCAGAACCAAGGCGGGGCCAGGAAACAGGTGGGCAGAGCTGGAACCCTTCCTGGGAGACAGGCAAAGAGGCCCCTGGCCCCAGCTGGCTGCCCGCAGGGTGATGTGGACCCGGGGGACAGTCACAGGGACACCCACCTCTGGGGCTGGGGGGTGCGGGGACCTGGGGAGCCGAATGAGATGCCTGGGTCTGCTCCGCAGAGGAGGAGGACTCTTGGAACTGGTGAGGGAAGCCGAGGGAGCAGCTTTTCGAGAGAAAAGGCCCCTAGGGTCGACATCAGCTTCCTGGGATCCCGGCTCTGGCCCGGGCTCTGAGGTCCTCCAGTCCTTCCTCCCCAGCAGCACCCTGTGCCTTCCTGGTGCAGGCCCAGGAGGGCCTGGGGCTCAGAGTCTGCTCTGGGGCTCGGGCTCCAGTGCCCATCAGACCCCCTGGAGCGGGAGCAACTGACACTCAGGCCCCGCCCCCATCAGGACCGGAGCCCAGGGCTGGGCGTGGGTGGGCCAGTGGGTCTGCGGTCCTCACCCGCGCCCTGCCCAGCGCTTAGGCCGGGATTTCCAGGTTCCCGAGTGTACTTCCTGCTCTCCCTCCCACGGGCCTCTGGCCCCAGAGGATCACTGGTGTGGAGCGGGGCTCTGCCTGGCGTGGAGCGAGCGCCCGTAGGCTTGTCTGCTTTCGGTGGTCCGAGGCTTCTCCGGTGCCAGAGCGGTCTCTGCGGCAGCCCTGTGACACACACTGCCTGCTCTTCGCGCCCTGTCTCTGCGCCAGGTGCTGTTCTCTGTCCCCGATGGGCTGCAACCTCACACCCACGGATGTCAGGCCCGTGATCTCCGTCCTCACTGGCAGACGCAGCCTGAGGCCAGAAGCGACTGCTTGTCACCACAGCTGCGAGGCTGGGGAGCCGCCCAGGTCTTTGTCATTCGCCTCTACCGCCTGACTCCTTGGTGTGTAAGGTGTCACCCCAGGCCTGAAGGACGGACAGCTCCTTACCCAGTACAGATGCGGCAGGGAGGCCCATGGGGAAGACAGCATTTGGGTTAGACCCTGTATGAGGGGAAAGGCACGGGGAGGGCTTCAGAAACCATTTGGGCAAGACAGCCCAGATGAGTTCAGGGATGGGGCAGTAATTAGACTTGGCCGAAGCATGGGGTCCCTGGTTGGGGAGGAAACTGGAAGTGGCCCTGTAGACCCGCCCAGGGATCCTGGTTGGGAAGAGGCGTGGGAAAGTTTCTCACATATTCCTCCAAAATCTCGGCCTGCGCTGAAACCCACCCTCTGGGGGCGGGTGCTAACTCCCCCCCACCGACCCAGGAAGCCCTCTGACACCGTGCGTTCCTGCATGTCCTTCTGGCGTCATGCCGTCAGCATTCGGGGAAGCCACCGCACGTCTGGGAGGGAAGGCAGGAAAGAATTTCGTTCCTATCTATTACCTGCCAAGAAACAAACACAGAAACAGTGAATTGTTCCCCCAGACTCTTGAGCAGAAAATTGAACAAGAAAAAATTTCTTTCTTTCCTTCTTCTTCTTTTTTTTTTTTAGAGAGGGAGGAGTGGGGTTGGACAGAAGGAAAGGGAAAGGGAATGTCAAGCAGATCCTGCACTGAGCACAGAGACCGATACGGGGCTCAATCTCACAACCCTGAGATCTTGACTTGGGCCGAAATCAAGAGTCGATGCTTAACCAACTGAGCTATCCAGGTACCCCCAAAAGAGATTTCTCTATGACTCCAGGTTTAGACACTCCCCTCAAAAAAAGAAAAAAAATCTGCTGTAATTTTATTGAGAACTCCATGCATCCTGTGCCCTTGTCTCTATCACCTTTTTTATGATTTGCAACTTCACACTCATTGGGCCCCTGGTGTGTGTGCCAGGCTCTTTGAGGGACCTTTCATACCTCTTCATTTGTCCTCACCATGGAAGGAGCGTGAGGGAAGCTGGGGCCCCGGGACGGAAAGGGTTTGAGTGTTTGGAGGCCACTACGGCTACCAGTGGGCCTATCTGTTGGCCGGCAGATACGTGCTCCTGTCAGCTCAGCACCCTGCCCCACACCAGGCCCCTGGGGCAAGAGGAGCTTAGAAGGCAAACGTGGACACTGAGTTCCTTAATCCGGGGTTGGAAGGCACACAGTTGCTTTGACAAAGGCAGCCCAGACTTTCAGCGGGCACGCTTCCCTAAAGATGTCCACCAGTGGCTGTCTTTGGCATTGGTAGAAATGACAAGCTGAACAGGAAATGGCAATTTGATAGGTACTATAAGGAGAGAAATGACCCTGGGACCTGTCTAGGGTTAGGTGGCTCCCCCGACCTACTGGGGCCCCACAGGTCAGCCCGGTCTTCATACTGAAAGGAGAAATTAGATTCCAGGGGACCGGGAAGGCATCATGACCTTCCTTTTGTGGTATTGAGGTTGTTAGCTCCTCACACCCCCGCCCAGACCTCACATCTCTGTAGAACTATAAACAGTTTCATTTTTTAATTATTTTAAAGTAGGCACCATGGCCAGCATGGAGCCCAAAGTGGGGCTTGAACTCATGACCCTGAGATCAAGACCTGAGGTGAGATCAAGAGTCAGATGCTCAACTGACAGCCACCCAGATGCCCCCAAACAGTTTCATTTCTAATCTGGGCTCAGTGCTTTTATTATTCTGAAGTAGTTTTGTTATTCTGACAATGTAAATGTGCACTACCGAGCCAAATGGACATTCTAGAATTACATTGTCTTCCTCATACAACTTTGGCTTTTCACCCAGAGTTGATAATTGCTTAACTTTTTCTGGCTCGATCTCCTTTGAATCTAGAGCCAAGTCTTCTGCCCTCTAACAGGTTCTCAGGGTGACCTTCCACAAAGTCAAGTCTGTTGGTTAATCTTTCTGTTCTGATGAGGGTTGGCCAGTCCCTGCTCAGGCCGTAAGCCAGACCGTGCGTGCCCCAGCCTCCTCAGGGTGTCCTTCCTCTAGCTGAGTTGGAGGGAGGAAGCCAGAAAGAGGAAGACTAAGGACAAAAGGCCCTCTGCTTGACATAAAGGTGGTAGTTGGGTAGTAAGTAGGGATGAGGGTACGTAGGCCTGCATCCAGGACAGCAGGTGGCTCGAAATGGCCCAGCCTCTCAAATATCTTCCCTACCTTCTCTGCTCGCCTGGCTGCCCCAGCCCCCACGTGGCCTGGATTACAGCAAGGATCTCCATTGCCCTGGCAGGATCTGTAGGCGCTCCAGCGAGGCTGTTTGGAGCACTTGCCGGGGCAGACGCTGTTCTCTGCCCCGTTCCCCACACCCCACGGGAGCTCCTCCACCCCTTCTTCCCCCATGACTGGGAGCAACAGCTGAATCAACATCGCAGAAGGAAGTTACTGGGAGGAAGAAATTAAAAAGAAAATAAAAGTGAAGATGGGGGAGGGGTCACGAAGAGACAAGAGTTGGGGCAGGAGGAAGTCGAAAAGGGTTGCAGGATGGGAGGGGTGAGCTGGGAAAGTGCTGCCACAGCCTTACCGTTGGCCTCAATGCCAGCCCGTCTTGGCACCCTCTCCAGGGCCAAGCTTGTTCTCTGCCTTTCTTTTTTTTTTTTAAGATTTATTTATTTGAGAGAGAGCACCCACCTGACCGCTCAAGCAGAGGGCGGGGCAGAGGGGGAGAGAATCCCAAGCCGAGTCCCGGCTGAGCACAGAGCCTGACTTGGGGCTCAATCTCAGGACCCCGAGATCATGACCTGAGCTGAAATCTAGAGCCAGATGTTTAACAGACTGAGCCCCCCAGGAGCCCCTGTTTTCTGTCTTTTGAATGCTGGGTTGTTTATTCCCTGGTGCCCTCTCTGATGGGTGGGCCCCAGTCCTCATGCCTGGCTCCTCATTCCCACACCACATCGTAGGCTCTGCTGCCCCAGTCTCCAGACTTCTCCCCAGCATCGGCTCAGATACCACAGCTGTGCCTGGGAGTCTCTGTAAAGGGAGCCTCACATTCTCCATCATTAAAATATTTCTTAATCTTCTCGTCCTCTTAGTGCTGTGTATAGTGGGAATGTGGCTGGAGGGAGTGGGGCTGCATTCAGGACAGCCAGGGAATGGAGACAGCGGGCCTCTTGCATCTCTTACTTCTTCCTACATCACCTGGGCTGCCCACTTCCCCCCATCCATGTCCAGAATAATTTGAGGGACCCCTGCTCATTCTGCCTTATATCACTGTGACATGCTTGTCCCTGAACTGGGCCATGATGTCCTGGAGGACACAAACTGTGTGCCCTCTGGGCATCTAACACAGCATTGGGCCAGGTACCGTGTCCTCAATGAACACCTGATAAAATGAAGTTGACTTACTAGAAGGTTAGATGAAAGTGACTGCAAATAGAATTTATTGGCCAACTTTGGGGAAAAGATTATTCCCAGAATTCTGTTCTTTCATCCCTGGCTTCAGCTTTTTTCAAAACACAATGCCTCAAAAAAAAATAAATAAATAAAACCCAAAGCCTCGTCTCTCATGGTCACTCCCCACAAAGGTTTCCGCTGGTTGGACCACCACATCCTCTGTTTCACACCATTATTCAGGGATGGAGAAACCTGTCGGCACACAGCCCAGGACTCCGGGTCTGCCCCTTGCTGCCAGAGTCACAGGCACCACGCCCTGGTCTCAACTGTTCCACAGTGTTGGAGATTGGATGCATCATGGTCTGTATAGATGTTTCCCTGTTACTAGATGTAAGTTAACTACATTATATACGCTAATGCCCCAGTAAAGACACAGATACTTTCTGGTCCTGGTGGTAGCTCCCAGGAAGAACGAATGGTGTGTACATTAACCATTTAAATAAGTGGTGCCAATTGCCCCCCCATTACCTCACCATCTTTCCTAATTTGCCCCCATGGAAAATGGTATCTCGTGTGGTTTTGGTGTCTGTCTTCCCAGTGTCCACTGAGTCTCTGGTCTGCTGGCTCTCTTCACCTGGATAATGCTTGGGATTCACTCATATTGTTGAATTTCTAATATGTGCATGTAATGCCATCAATTTCCCTCTAGGTGCTGCTTTACCTGCACCCCATAGATATAATGGGCAGCCTATCATTTCATGCCATTCAGAATATTTTCTGATTTACCTGGAGGCTTCCGTTTGACCCCCAGATTATTCAGAAGTGTGTAGTTTCTTTGAAGATTTCTCAACATCTTTCCCGTTGCTTATTTTCCGGTTTAATTCCACTATAGCTACAGAACATACTGGGTGTGATTTCAGTTCTCTTCGATGTGTGCAAGAGACAGTCCTCCTTGGGGAATGTGCTGCACACACACCTACAGTTGCTGGAGGACGGGTTTTCAGATCTTCCATGTACCTGCCACGTTTGTCTCCCTGTAACAGACTGCTGAGAGGGGCAGTGACGCCTCCAGTTGTGTGTGTTTGCCCTGTTCTCCCTTCAGCTCTTGTAGTGTTTGTGTGTGGTGAGCCCTGTTGTTAGATGTGTGCCCGTTTACAGTCCTTACCACGCATGGAATCTGCCTGTTATGGTTGAGTAAATCCCCACTGTGCACTGGATGGTTTTCACTGTGGTGACGTCTGCTTTGCTTGAAATTAGCATAGTGATTCCTGTTTTCCGCTGATGAGTGTTTCTGTGGTACATATCCCTCTTCCTTCTTCTTCTTTCCCTAGCTGTTGCTCTGTTTTTATTCCTAAGTGTCCACATTTCCAGTATCATTTCTCTCTGAAATCTTAAGATTGCTTTTAGAGCTTATCTGCTGGAGACTGATTTTCTCACTTTGCCTCCATCTGAGAACATCTTTACTTCTTCACTTGAGGGGAATAATGGTGCTGCAGTAGAATCCAAGGTTGACATCCCTTTCCTTTGGCACTGTGCCACTCTTTTCAGGCTCTATGATTTTTTTTAAGAATTATTTATTTATTTTTGAGAGAGAGAGAGAGAGAGAGAGTGAGTGGAGTGAGAGGTGGAGGGAGAGAATCTTCAAGCAGACTCCCCCACTGAGCAGGGAGCCAATTCGAGGCTTAATCTCATGACCCCTGAGATCATGACCTAAGCTGAAAGCAAGAGTCAGATGCTTAACCCACTGAGCCACCCAGGTGCCCCTGCCTCTGTGGTTTCTGATGAGAAATTTGCAGCTACTCAATGCATGTTCCTCTGCATGGAATGTGTCATTTTTCTCTGCTTGGTTTCAAGAATTTTCTCTTTATACTCAAACAGCAGTTTGAATATGATGTGTATAGGCTTGATTTTCTTTAAGTTTATCCTGTTTGAAGTTCACTGAGCTTCTTGAATCTGAAAACTTATATATATATATTTTTTTTACCAAATTTGGGAAGTTTCCATCCATTATTTCTTCAAATGCTTTTTCTATCAACCTGTCCTTCTGGGACTCCAACGATGCAAATGTTGGACTTCTCGATGTTATCCTGCAGGTGCCCAGGCTCTGTCTTTGCCAATCTCTTTTTTCCTCTTTGTCATTCATAATGGTCTTCAAGTTCACTCACTTTCTTCTGTCTTCACCATTCTCCCATTAAGCCCATTCAATGATTTTTTTTATGTCTTTCATAGTATTTTTTTTAAAGATTTATTTGACAGAGACACAGTGAGAGAGGGAACACCAGCGGGTGGGGGGGGGTGTGGGAGAGGGAGAAGCAGGCTTTCCCATAGAGCAGGGAGCCCAATGTGGGGCTCGATCCCAGGACCCTGGGATCATGACCTGAGTTGAAGGCAGACACTTAATGACTGAGCCACCCAGGCGCCCCTCTTTTATTGTATTTTTAATTTAAATCCCATTTTATTCTTTTTCACAGTTTTTTAATCTCTGCTGAAAATTTTTACCTCTGTGTTTGTCTCAAGAGTATTTTCCTTACTTAATGGAGCATATTTATGATAGCTGTTTTTTTTTTTTAAGTGGGTAATACAGGGAGAGAAGGAGATACCAGAGAGCATGAATTGGGAAGTGAGCACAGCGAGAGAGGGAACACACACAGGGAGAGTGGGAGAGGGAGAAACAGGCTTCCCACCGAGCAGGGAGCCTGATGCGGGGCTCGATCCTAGGACCCTGGGATCATGACCTGGGCTGAAGGCAGACGCTTAACCACCGAACCACCCAGGCGCCCCAAAGATACCTGATTTAAATGCTTCCTGTGATAATTTCAACCCTGGGATCATCTCAGATTTAGTATCATTCATTATTTTTTCTCTTACAAATTCTTGAGATTTTATTTGGTGTTATTGTTGTGTGAGTACTTTTGGATTATATTTTGGACATTTTGAGTATTACTTAATAAGTCTTTGGATCCTATCAGAATCTTCTCCAATGTTGCTCATTTTGTTTTTGCTGTCAGGTCAGCCCGATCAGGGGCAGACCACAGGTTCAGACCTGCTTCCTGTAGGACGTGGTTCCCACGTGAATTCAGTTTTCACAGTCTTCACAGTGCTATTTGGATCCATCTCAAACTTGCATGCCCCTGGGTCCAGTCTTGACCTTGGCAGTGGTCTACACTATGATTCAATGCTCAAAGACTCTTCACACGTGTACAGCTCAGGGGTGAGTCTGGAACATCATGCTAAGCTTAATGGGATCTCGTTCTTGACCTCCTTCTTATCCCCTATACTCTTTGCCCCCAGATGGTTCCCTCCCCGCTCCTCTGGCTGTGAAGCAGGAATTGTAGTCCCTGCACACTGCCGAGTACCTCCTGTGACTGCATGCGCCCTTGGCCACAGCGAGGATTGCAGTTGCTTCTGGTGAAAATAAAATAAAATAATAAAATAAAATAAAATAAAATAAAATAAATAAAATAAAAATAAAATAAAAAGTCTTCTGCTGCTTCCACCCTCTTGGGAGCACAAGTTTAGGGCAGGAATTGCCTCTGGGACAAGACTGGGACAAAGAAAATGAAGCAGGCATTTCTCCCTCTCTCCACCCACTGGGGCATCCCTTCCCAGTCCAGAAAAGAATGGTCTCTTGCCCATATGCACAATGCTCTTCTGGGGTGCAGGCTACCTTGAACTAAGCCAGGGGCCTTAGGGGGGCAGGACATCCCCATATCAGTCTTTCATCAGGGTTTGATTTCTCATCCCTATCTTTCAGAAAATTGCTCTGTTTCATTCTGTGTGGTATTTTTAGTTGTGATCAGCGGTGGAGATGGAGTGCAGTGGGCTTGCTTGGTCTCAGCTGGTACTGGAAGCCGCTGGTGGCTTCTTTTTTCTCCTAAGTATTTTTCATTTTGTTTCATTTGTTGCAACTTCATTAAGGTAGAATTTACATGCCAATATTCACTAACTTTAGGTATAGCACTTAATGATTTTAGCAAGTTTACGGAGTTGTGAAATCATCACCACAGCCCAATTTTAGCACATTTCCATTACCCCACACACTCCTCTTGCTCATTTGTAGTCACTCCGTTAGTTCCTTTTTAAAAAAAATAAAATAAAATGTCTCAAGACTACAGAAATGTGTGAAGACCAGCATCATCAACACCCACATGCCCACCGCCCTAGTCTGTTAGATCTTAACATTTTGCCTTACTTTGCCCAGCACATTTTTCTTCTTAAGACGATAAAATTGGAGGTCTCTGTGCTCCTCCCCCAGGACCACTGCCCCTTGTGCCTTCAGAGGCGACCACTGTCCTGAACTCAGGACTCATGGGCACATGGGTGTCTCCTGCATCATGCAGGCTGCATGTCACACCCTACATCCTTCTGCAACTCGTGCATTCGAGAACCTCAGGGTCAAGGTCTCAAGATGTGCCCTGCGGGTACACACAGCTCCGGATAAATACTTAAAGGGCCGAGTGTTATCCCTCCCTACGGACATCCCATGGTGTGTCTACCGATGCTACATTAGGGTTGCTGCCAGTGTCTCAGGATGCTGGGATTTTTTCTTTAACATCACCCTTTGGTTAATATCTGACTTTCTTATACCGTGTTCATGAACTCGGCCTCCTTGTGACTTTTGTGCTTTAGAGCATGTTGAGACTTCCTTTGTGGCTTAATACGTGATCTGTTTGTCAGTTAGCAAGAAGAAGTCATATTCCTCAAATTCTTCATAGGCCTCATCTGCGTTTCTATTTCATCTGTTCATTTCTGAGAGAAGTACAATAAAGATGTTTTCTGCCTTTGTAGCTCTGTCCCTTTGCTTATGTATTTGTCAGTTTTTGTTCTATGTGTTTTGCAGCTATTTTGTTCTTTGTGGATTATAAATTCCATGACCCCTATCATTCCTTAAGCATTTAATGCTTTTTGCCTTGAGTCATACCTTTTGATTTCCCCCAGAGAGGGAGAGGAGAGGGGAGGGGCAGAGGAAGGAGTCTTAAGCAGGCTCCACGCCCAGTGCAGAGCTCAATCCCAGAACCCTGAGCCCATGACCTGAGCTGAAATCAAGAGTCAGAGGCTTCACCAACGGAGCCACCCAGGCGCCCCTTGGGTTATGCCTTTGGTATCATTTCTACATAATTGTTAGTGTTCCCCAGGGCGTGACGTGTCTGTCTTCCAGTCCTTTATTTTTGACCTTCAGTGTCCGATTCAACAGTTTATCTGACAGACAGCATTTTGTTGCACTTTTTCCTTTTTAACTGCGGTAAAAACGACAACAACAACAACACATAACATAGGGACACCTGGGTGACTCAGTTGGTGAGGCTTCTGCCTTCACCTTAGTAATGACCCTGGGATCAAGTCCTGTGTCAGGCTCCCTGCTCAGTGGGGAGCCTGCATCTCCCTTTGCCTCTCCTCCTTCCTCATGCTTGCTCTCTCTCTCTCTCTCTCAAATAAATAAATAAAATTTTAAAATCTTTTTAAAAAACGCATAATGTAAATTTAACCATGTAACCAGCCATCTTTCCCATTTTTAAGTGTGCAGTTCAGACGTTATGTCCACGTTGTGTGCAAACAATCTCCAGAACCTTCTCATCTTGCAAAACTGAAAGCATCCTCCTTAAGCAGATTTAAACTTCTTTTTAAAGTTAAAAAAAAAATTTTACTACAGAAGATTTTACAGTCACAAAAGTCGACAGAACAGCTTCGTGAATCCATATGTCCTCAACATTCGCTTCAACGATCTTCAACTTGGCCAATCTTGTTTTATTTATAGCCTTACCCACTGCTGATGCAAAACGAACAAAACTTTTTTAAAATTTTAAAGAGAAAAGAGAAGAGTTTTACTGGAGCCCCAAGCAAGGACAGCTGCCCAGGTCCACAGTGCTCACAAAGAAGACTGTGCTCAGGGAAGGAACATTTGGTGCAGAGTTACCAGTCCTCATGACGAAGTGCATTCCAGAAAACAATAGACTTTAGCTTATCTTTAACCCACTTCTAGGTGCTCTGATTCCTGAAATTCTGGGATATTCTAGAACATACTTAGTATATGGGATGCTATATGACTTTAATCTTATGGGAGCCAGAGAGACTTTTTTCTGTTTATTGTCTTTTGTTTTTCTTCTTTTTATGCTTGGAATGCTCCTTTTTGGTTATTTCTTTTTTAAAGAAGCAGGTGTACCGTATGTGCTCAGGACAGAATTGGAGCAGAAGTACAGCCCATGCTTTGAGGTTTTGCAGAGTCATTTTGACCCTGGGGTAAATGTTAAGGTATAGCTTCCCTGGGAGCCCAGAAGCAGGGCCCACATGTACGAAAAGGTGAACAGCTCCTTAACTTCCCCACCCTACCTCCATCATCCCTCCCCACCCCTCATTATTTGGCAGCAAATCCAGAACATTGTGTCATGCCATCTGTAGACATTTCAGTGTGTAACTCTTAAAGGCGACAACTCTTGAATATAATCACAAAATCTTTATCACATCTAAAAAAATGAACAGAATTTTCTCTTAAGACTTATTTATTTATTTGAGAGAGAGAGCAAGCAAGCACAGTGGGAGGTGGGGCAGAGGGAGAGAGAATCTCAACCAGACACCATACTGACCATAGAGCCCAATGTGGGGCTCGACCCCAGGACCCTGAGATCACGACCTGAGCTGAACCCAAGAGTCACATGCTTAACCAAGTGAGCCATCAGGTGTCCAAACAGTAGTTTCTTAATATCATCCCGTCCATGCATTCAGATTGGTTGGTTTTCTCCTAAAGCTGTTAATCTATGGGTTCCTGAGCCATGTCTTCTTCCTCCCCCTCCCCCCTCGCAGTCTGTTGTGGGGTTTTGTTGGTGGCGTCCCTGTGGTGTCATTTAACTCATGCCTCTGTCCCCTGTTCTTCCTATCACCTGGTAGTTAGATCTTAAGTCTTGGTCCAAGTTGGGTTCTATAGTAACAATTGTTATGTTTATTTTCTTGGTATCTAAATTTGTACTGCCTTCACCCACACTGCTCCATAAAAGGCAGGTGCACAGTATGTGGTATTTGTCTCTGTGGTGTGGTGGCCAGTGACAGTCACTGCTTTATCTAGTGAGGCAGCAGCTGATGTGACATGGGGACATTCTCAGTCTATCCTTCTTTGTTATTCTCCGGAATCATTCTATAAAGACCAGAGAATGTGTAATTGGTACTCATCTGTCTCTTTATCTTTAAGACCCAATGCAATAATTTTTTTATATGAAGAGGGAGACTTGTAACCCACTCCAGGTGTTATGATTCCTGAAATTCTGGAATATCCTAGAACACTTGAAATCATTCCTGGGGCACCTGGGCGGCTCAGTCGGTTAGGGGTCCAACTCTTGATTTCAGCTCAGGTCATGATCTCAGGGTTGTGGGATCGAGCCCCATGTCAGGCTCTGCACTCAGCGGGGAGTCTGCTTGGGATTCTCTGTCTCCCTCTGCCCCTCCCCCTACTCTCTCTTTCTCTCTCATAAATAAATAAAATCTTTAGAAAAGAACTCATTCCTGATATCTTATTGTATGTTTTAAACTTATAATCCTTCCTTATTTGTTTTATTTCTCTTGCCTTTTTTAAAACAAGAATAGTCATATTTTCTTTTTTTCCCGATGTATACATCCTATTTATATTCCTAAGAAGGCTTTTTGATCGTTCTTACATATAACATTAAGCACCTCCTCTCGAAACGTCCACTGATGAATGTCAGAATCGGCAGCGTGCTCCCCTGATCTCCTGGTCTTGTGGGATTCTTATTTCGGATTCTTTATGTTTTTACGTCTGTTTTAAAACTGGTAGTTATCAGGCTTCCTCATTTCTGCTTAGTCCCTAGCTCACCTTTGTGTCGCCCACCCTGTGTCCCCATCGGACCTACCCATCTGTCTGTCTGCCTGTTTCTGGAGAGCGTCTTTGCACAGAGTGTAGGGAGCTGGGTGCCTGCGTCCTGGTTCAGCTGACGATGTCTGGTTTACCTAATCAATCCGTGTCTCCTCTCCTCGCCCCCGTCCCCGACCCAACCCCCCCCCAACCTTGCGGTAGGTTCCTGCTCTGTTCTGTCCCACGAGGGCATCAGAAGCCCCCGAGGGCAGCAGCGGCCTGTTGCTCTGGCCCCTCTCTGGGGTGCGGAGCCTCTCCCGTCGCTGGGTGTCTGCTCCTCCCTGTCCCGGGGTCTCCGCTCCCGGGCACAGCTGGTCAGGGGCGCGGGCTTCGTGCGTCTGCGTCTGTCTTGCGTCCTCCCGCTCTGTGCGGGGGCCGATCCTGTCTCGCTCACCGGTCACTCTCAGTGTCATTCTGCTCCTGGGTCCCTGTCGTGCTTTTTATTTCCATGACCATAATCTTCACCCCAGCACCTCTGCTTCTCCTCCGGTGGGTGCAGTCTGCAGGCTGGGCCCCGTCCCAGGGTGCACGTCCGCGGTCCTCCGTCCCTGTGGGCACGGCCGCCTCCGCCCGCAGGGGTGAGTCCGGGGGCCACCCAGCACCGTGCCCGCAGCACTCGCCCTTCCTTGCCTGCTGCCCCGCTCCTCACGGGAAGGGGTGTAGGGAACGGCGAGCCCCTCACCTGCTTGTGGGGTCTCCTCAGATACCGAGGGTGGGGAGCCCGGGCGCGTGTGGGCCAGGGTCTGACGGGCCACCTGCGGTGCAATCGCCACACGTAAGTACTTCCTCCCAAGCGGCTGGAACAGGAAGCACCGTGCCCTCCCCCTCGGGGCTCACTGCGCCTCTGCTCCACGGTGCAGCCGTCCCTCCGGTGACCGCCGGAGCTAATGCCCCCTCCCTGCCCGGCCAGGATGTCCCACCGACGTCGCCGGAGCATCAGCGCGGTGAGTGGACAACGCTTCCTCGGTGTCCAGGCTCGTTTTTCTAGAGGGGAACCGTTGGGCCCCAGGGCTCTTCCCCGGGGAGCGGCCCCGCCCTGGAGAAGGCCCTACAGTCCTGGTCCCCGTTACCCGGCCTGGGTTTCTCCGCCCCAGGCCCCCTTTCCCTGAGACCCAGCAAGGGGACCGCTGTGTGCACCGTTGGCAGAGCCCCACTGAGCAACACGAGCGTCTGTAACTGGGGACAGGCCCCAGCGCGGCAAGAGGACGCGGCCTAGGCTCAGGCCCCAGCCCCTGGGCCCAGGGTCCCTTGACGAGCCCCAGACACTTACGAGCCCCCCGACGTGAGGGCTGTGAGGCCCCGCAGAGCCAGGAGGAGGCCGGGGGCAGGCGAGACCCCTTCCCAGAGGGGCCAGAGCAGGTGGAACCAGGGCCGTGAGAGGAGTCTGGGGGCCCAGCCCGCCTTCCTCTTCCTGCTTGGGACCCCCTCCTCTCCACGCCCCCAGGTTGGCCGCGGTGGCCTGTCCTCCCAGAGTCCGTGTGTGCGCGTGTGTGTGGACGTGCGAGAGGGAGCACGTGTTGTGTGAAGGCCTGTGAGTGTGAGATTGTGTGTGAGCACACATGCACACGTGTGTCAGCGTGTACTTACATGAGTGTTAGAGGGTGTGAGGTGGGCAGGGGGCGTGTCGCGCGGAGGCTTGTGCCGTGTGCGGGTGTGTGCTGTGCGTGCGTGTGCGTTCTCCCGCGGCCGGCCACCTTCCCCTTCGACCCTCCGAGGGTCGCGAGCCCCAGCCTGAGGCTGTGAAGGTGTCCCAGGCAGCTGGGTTTGGGGGACAGGTGGCAGGTGTGTGACTGCCCATTCCATAGTGTTGGGGAAGCCTGTCCTGAGATCTCCTGGGAGTGGGGGGCCCAAGCCTGGGGTCCCCTGGGTTCCAGCGGACACTGACACACCCCACCCCGTCCCCGGGTCTCGCCTCCTCCCTGCGCCCTGTCCTCTTCCCCCAACCTGCTGTCCCCCTCTGGGCTCGCCACACCCGCGGGTGGCGGAGGACCCCTGGGACCCTGAGTGGACGAGGAGGAGGGACACCTGGGGGCGGGGCTCGCCCTCATCCCACGGTCCTCGTGGAAGGCTCTGGTGTCAGGGGCCGAGCCCTCGCTCAGTCCCGTATCCGGTGCAGGCACAGGGCCTCACTCTGGGGACACCTGCCATCCAGGTGACACGGGCCGGGCTGGGCTTCTGTGAGTGGGGGGGACACTCTGCTGGGGTCACTGCCCAGCGGCTCGCACCTGTTTCGCGGCGGAGCTGGTAAGTGAATCCAGGAGCGAGGAGCAATCGGGGAGGGGCCTCAGCACGGCCCCTGGGCTTTGCCGCGCGGCCTTGGGCCGCCACGAAATCTGGGTGGCGCTCCCGCCCCGTGCGCAGGCCGCAGGCCGCAGGCCCCGGGCAAATGTGGGCATTGCCTCGAGATGTTGAGAGGGACGGAGGGCCCAGATGGGCAAGGCCCTTGCACGCCGTCCTGCGGAGCACGCTGCCCGCTCTCTGGGGATGGGAGGGGCCCGGCTGCTCCCCCTGCCGCAGGGGCGACCTGCAGCTCAAACTCCAAGGGACCCCGTAATCACACGCATGACTCCGAACCACCTCCCGGGGGTCGGGGAGCCAGCAGACCCCGGCTTCTGCGTGAGCCCCTGGCGCGGGCCCCAGCTCGGTGCAGACACCCCCGTGCCACCGCCGGGCAACATGCAGGTCCGGGAGGACGGTGGCTTTTCCTTTTCCCGTGGAAGCGGAGTTGCCGTCCCACAGTTGGTGTGCTGCGCGGGCCCTGGGAGGGCCTCCCGAGTGGGGAATACTTTCCAGCCGGACAGAGGGACAGGCGGCCCCGTGGTCGGGTTGGCGGAGCCCAGCGGCTGGGGCGACCGGCCTGCGTCCGCCGCCCCCGGGGGCATCTGCCTCTTCGTTCCCGACTTCTGACACCTCCTTGTCACGAAATGACCCTGCCCTTTGGCGTTAGATTCATTGCACGTCCTCTGTTTTAGGTACAGATTCGTTCTTTTAGGGTCCATCTGTCTTACTATTTCCCTCCTTAGCTTTCCTGATTCGGAGATACACGCTCTTTGGTCCTTCCATCGTCCTGTCCCCCCACGGAGGCTCCGTGGGCCTCGGGTGGGAAGGGGCCCCTTCCTGGGGAACCCCCACCTCTGCGCCTCCCCTTTGAAGGCTGGTGCTCAGCCCGCTCATGGTCTCCTGCGCAGCCACGGCCACGGCCACTCNCCCCCGCCGTCCCCCCGAGCCCTCCTGAGCGCCGCTTCCCCTAGCCGCTTGGCCATCCTCCCGACCACTTCATTGCCTTTTTCAAGGAAACAGGTTCTGATGTGTTTGTCGATGTTGGCTTTTTTGTTTGTTTTCCCAGCGCGCGGGTATCTGCGTGTCTCCGGCCTCCCTCTCCCAGGCCTTCCCGCTCTTTCCGCCGCTTCTGGATCTGCGTCCCCTGCGCTCCCCTCTCCTCGTCCGCGTCCCCACTGCCCGCACAGGCTTTTCGCCCCCTGGGGCGGAGGCTGTCCTCCCCAAATGCAATTCGGATTCCTCTTTGACTCGCAAGGACACTCATTTTCTAATGACCACGCGGGAGAGCGTCTGTCCGTATTCACTGCGGTCATGATCTGTGGTCCTGCTCGCCGACCTCATGCCATGGACGCGTCTCACTGACGCTTGCGGGCCTGGGTCCAGGGGACACGCAGGTCACGCCTCCTCCGGCCTCTGCTCCTTCTGTCCCTGCGTCTGTCTGTCCGGAGCCTCGAGCTCTGAGCGCACCCCCACACCACCCGCAGCTTGCAGCTTCTGTCCAATTCTGTGCTTTTTTGTAAAAAGCAGAAACGACCCCATCTCCACACTCTGTCTTTTGGTTTAGAAAGGCTGATGCCTAATTCAGATCCATTGTGGACATTTGCTTTTTTTCGGCGTGAAACAGCTTTGAGTGGTCCAACTCCTGGGCTGAGTCCGGGCAGAGCCCCCCTGCCTCCCACCTTTTTTCTTTTTTCATTTTAGTTTTAGAGGTTCTGAAGTTCAGTGATTCATCAGCTGCATGTACCATGCAGTGATCATCAGGTCAAGTGCCCTCCTTGGTGCCCATCCCCCAGTTACCCCATCCCCCCACCCCTCCCT
>LNAC01000279.1:889853-904681 GCA_002007465.1 Ailurus styani
CGGGCAGATGGGGGGACGGGGGTCCGGGTCCGGGCGGGTGGGGAGGTTCCGAGGGGCGGGGGAGGTGGCCGGGGCGCGGGGTCCTGGCTGCTGGAGGGGCCGCCCTTTGTCTTGGTTCAGCCTCGCGGGGCTGTGGGCAGGGCCTGCAGGACGGTCTGGCTTCGTGCTGGGCTTAGCCTCACCAGCACCCTCCCTGAAGGAGCCCGGGGCGTCTTAGGTTCGCAGCCTGCAGTGGAGCTGAGAAGCTGCTGCACCCCGCAGTCGGTGCGTAGCCGGTGTCCCGGTGCCAGGCCCCTTGAGGACTGGCAGGGAGGGCAGGCGGCCGTGTGGCACAGGGGGCACCATTGCCCGCGGGAAGGAGTCTTGAGTCGCTGCGGGCCTCGGTGGAGGCAGGAAAGCACAGTGCCGTGGGCCCTTCTGTTTGTGCACTCACTGGACCTGGGTGGCCTTGCGCCCTCACTGTGTGGCTGGGTGCTGGGACCATGGTGGTCCACAGACAGTTCCTGCGGGGACTGACCAGTGCTCGAGAAGGAAGTGTATGACCCAAGGCCAAACCGACGTTTCAGAAAGTTCTAGAAATGCACCATTGCTGTGGCGTCCTATGGGGCAATGCAGGGAGGGGGCGGGGAGGCCCTCAGACGCAGCCTCTGGGCCTGGGGGAAAATCCAGGAAGCTGGGGAGTGTCAGGGTCGAGCCTGTTTTCAGAAATGTGCTGGCTGCAGGGTGTGGAGTTAGCATGTGATCAGGCTTGTGGCAGTAGAGCCTGGGGCAGGCCGGCTGTCCTCTGTTCCAGGGTTCCAGGGGTTTACGAGCCCGATGGCCTAGGGGCCAGTGTTCACCCAGGCTTGTTGGGTTCTGTTTGGCACAGCAAAGCTCCCTTCTTGTGTGACCCCGTTGAATGTTTATTTCTGTGCGGGACTGTCGGTCTCCTAATCTGCTTCCTAGTGTGTGCGCGCGACCTTTCCGAGGCAGCTCTCCGGACGTCTGTTGGTGACGCAGTGGAATTGCATTGTGCCGGGAACCGTTTGGTCTAGACGGAGCTGTAAGCACAGACGTGGAATGCGGGCTCTTTACCATGATGGATTGATAGTCTGCCGGCGCCCTGTCTTCCGCAGCGGCCGGCGGGGGTGTGGGCCTGATCGCAGTGGGCGTCTCAGGAACCGCCGCTTGACCGCTCTGCTTTTACACTGCCCTGGAGTTGGCCCTCTCTGCCGGGGAGGGGGGGGGGGCGGGGGGGTGTCCTTTGCTGACTGTAATCTGTTTCCTCGTTAGGGAATTAGACCAGAACTGTTGCTGTAGTGTTTGGGCTGAGAAGCCGCTCCTTCGGTTCAGCGTTCCACTTACTGTAATTCAGTGCGAAGCTGCCTGTCCTTTGCTTTGGCTCCTGGTAGTTACTTCTGTCTGGTGGATGCACCCCAGTTCTCGCTAGGTGGAGGCGAGCTGCTGTTTCTCTCATCGGCAGCACCTTCAGAGGGGAGGAATGATGTGCTGCGAGGGAGCTTACCGCCCAGCCGTCCTGGGGTCTGCACTTGCCTTTCCTTGGGGAGGGCGCTGTGGGAGCAGTGAGGGCCCCCCTTCCAGAATATGTGCTCCGTGCGGGATTTTTGCTGCTTATCCTCCTGCAGGAATGTGACCACACCGGTCATGACCTTGGTCTTCCTTGCAAGGCTGTCATTCGGGGTTCTCCAGAGAAACAGGACCGGTAGGGCCTCTGTAGCTGTGGAGGAAGACATGTATTGTGAAGGGTTGGCTGGCGTGATTGTGGAGGCCCGGAATCCCAGGACCTGCGTCTGCAGGTTCAAGCCCCCAGCTGCCGGAGTTCAGTCCATGTCGGGAGCGCCCGGGGCCAGGAGCACCCGTGTCCAAGGGCAGGAGAAAATAGGGGTCCTGGCTTCAGCAGAAGGGGTCAGTCCCAGCTCCTCTGCCTTTTTTGATCGTTGGGGCTGCTCTATGTATTGGGTGATACCCACCTCCATGGGTGAGGGCAGTCTTCACTCGGTCTTCCGGTTTGAACACTGGTCTCCTGAAACACCTGGAAATGTTTCACCAGCTCCCTGTGCCTCCGGGAGCCCAGTCAGGTTGACACAAGTTAACGGTCAGAGCAGTCCCAGACCAGCAGGTCCTGACGCCTTAACTGTGTGTGTGGTGGCGTGGAGACACGAGGGGCCCAGGGCGCACTGAAGATCTGCGGAGGGCCGCTCCTGGGATCACAGAGGCCTCCAGGGGCCGTGGGGCCCACCCTGGGTGTGGGTAAGCCTCGGTGCCAGAGTCTCTTCTGTATATCGGGGGGTGGGGGTGCCCCGGAAGCCAGCTGCCTGGCTGAAGAGCTCCGTTGTGGCCTGTCCCACTCTGACTGCTCCTTACCGCGGGGCCCGGATTGGGAGGGGGTTTTGCCGTTCCTCTCCCGTGGAGCCAGGGCTTTGCAGACCCGTGTGAGGGCGCTACAGCGTGTCTCCGGGTGCCCCGTTACTTGCACGTACACACGGTCCCCGACATACACGGGGTCGACAGAGGGTTTTTTGACTTCGTGATGGTGTGAAAGCGACAAGCGGTCGGGAGAACCGGTGCGCGCAGTTGCGGACGTGGGTCTTTGCCCATCCAGCGATGGGCGGTCCTGTCCTGTGCGTCACTCTGGGTGCGGTGTCTTCCCAGCTTCAGGAGCTGCTCCACACTCCTTCAGAAGACAGGCTGTGCGCTGTGCTTCTGCCCAGTTGCTGGCGCGCGGAAGCGTCTCAGCACAGTGAAGATTGGCCAGGTGTGGCCACTGGATTCTTGAGACGATGTTTCCCACTTACAGTGGGTTTCTTGGAATGCAACCGGTCCTAAGGCAAGGGCTGCAGCGCACTCATCACTCTGTTGTTTCCACTGAGCTGGGAACACGGGCAGGACTGTTGTCTGAATGAACTTTGCACTTGCACCCTTGTTGCTCATGGGACGCTAGTGAGCTCAGTGCTCCGTCACCGGACAGAGCAGTGAGCACGGTGGCCTGGGAGGGGCCACCCCACCCGCCGGCCTGGGGCGAGACACGCCCAGTGAGTGTGCGCAGACTTTATGGAACAGACCTCTTTTTTTTTTTTTTAAGATTTTATTTATTCATTTGACACAGAGAGAGAGATTACAAGTAGGCAGAGAGGCAGGCAGAGAGAGAGGAGAGAGGAGGAAGCAGGCTCCCTGCTGAGCAGAGAGCCCGATGTGGGCCTCGATCCCAGGACCCTGGGATCATGACCTGAGCCGAAGGCAGCGGCTTTAACCCACTGAGCCACCCAGGCGCCCTGGAACAGACCTCTTTACACACACCAGCGCGTGTCCTCTGTCCTGGGTGGGCTCCCCGGAATCTCGAGGCCCCAGTGTGACATGGGCCCCGGGCTAGCGATTCCGAACACAAGGACCTTTCTTCTTCTTTTGGTCTTTTTATTTAATTTTCCAAGGGAATGGTATGTCCGGTTTTCTAACCCTTAGTGAATGGACTCTGAGCCACAGATTTCCAGTCTGGGGACTTCCAGAGTCAGGACGTTGACACGTAGCGTTAGGCCTGGGAAACAGGAGGGCGATTTGTACTTTTCTCTGGCGATCAGCGCGTGGTTTTCTGCGCCCGGTCTTTGAAGCGGGAGCAGGGAGTTCGTGTGTGTTGCCCAGATGTCAGGGTGTTTCTGGAGGGTGAGAATGGAGCGGCCTTTCCCCGGTGCTGTCGGAGGTTTCTGCCTGCGCGGACGGCTGCCCGGCGCTCGGCTGCGGCGGGGGCAGGGGGACCTGGTCCCCCCGGACTCCTGCTCTCTGGTCCAGGGGCCCTGGGGTGGACGACGTTGACGGTGTGTGTCTTGGAGCTCAGTCCACACGAGTCCAGCTATCCAAAAGACTTCAAAAAGGAAAAAACAATCCCTTCGAAAACGTTCCTGTGCGTGCCCCGCCCCCTTGTCGGCTGCTCCGCTGAGATTGATGAGAAGAACATCTTTCCGTGCAGAGTTTTTCCAGAAGGACCTGCGAGCGGGCATGCCATCAGCTGTGCAGACCTCCCCGGGGGCTCCCTGCCTAACTCTTTGTCTAGGAAAGTGTCAGAGCTGCAGAAACGGTGAAGGAGCAGACCGTCCGGTGAACTCGCCCACGGCTCTCTGTCCTCAGCACTTCCCGTCCGCTCTGCCCCTCCCGGTCCAGGTCCCCGGGTTACTGTTTTAACCACACCGGCCGAGGGCCCTTTGGCCCGAAGTCGCGCAGGCTGGGCCTCCCGAGGACAGGGGCGTTCGGGTGCTCAGAGTAGAGCGAGCCAGGTCTGGACGGTCAGCATCGGTGCCCTCCTCGCACGCTGCGGCGTGGCCTGGGTTCTGTGCACGGCTCACCAGTGGTCGCATCACGTCCAGGACCACGCGGGGCCTTCGTTCACCCAGAGCCCCTCCTCCGTCTGTGGGCAGAAAACGGCTTTGCAGAAGGACCCTCGGGCGGTCTCGCCTGGTGTCCTCTGACTGGGATTCCAGTGCATTTGTTCAGGATTCAGCCACACGTGGCTGTGTCCTTCCCCCCGCACCCCAGGGGCACCTGCAGGCGTCTTGTCCCATTGTCCTGTGCTTATTGTGGCGATGCTTTGATCACTTCCGAGGGGCTGCTTTCTCTCCCTAAGTGATTGAACTGGGGGGTTTGAGACCTGAAGTGTCTCGTCACCTCACAGACGGGCGCGGTGCTCTTGGCGTCTAGATTTACTGAGACCGATTGCACGTGGCAGGTCTTCAACCCATTGCTTCTGCCTTGGCCAGTTGGCCTTCCCGCTGTTTGTTCCATGTCCCTGTGACACCCCGGACCATTCGAGAGGCTAGAGTCCACGACTGTCAGTGACTTTGTCATTGTCCCCGTTTGGCAAGGAGAACCCCCCCCCATTCAAGCAGGCTTCTGGGCCCTTTCGTCATCGACCCCAAAGTTGGTGCCACTCGGGTACAGTCGTCTGTCCAAGGCCCATCTTGTCCTTTCTCTGGCCCTGTGCTGGGATCCACTGTCCCAGGAGCCCTGGCTCCACTCGATAGGGGGACAGTGTCTAGAAATTAAGGCCTCTGTGCTTCTGGCTGTCGTCCTCTGGGCCCCATGGCAGCCAGGGCGAGGGGTCAGGTGTCGCGGTCGAGCCTCCGGCCTGGCCCCGGGGCCTGGGCCCTTTCTGGGCACAGCCGGCCCCGCCGCCAGGCACCTGTGCCCTGTCGCTGTCAGCGGCCACTGCAGCCCCCCGGTGCTTGGGGAGATCAAGGTGCTTCACGGGTTGTCTGGTTTCTTTCCTTCCTGGGGCCAAGTCAGTGTGTTGTAGGAGAAGCGCCTGGCAGGGGGCTTCCACACGCGGCCAGGGGCTCTGCAAGGGCGCCGTCCAGCAGCCGCCGCGGGCCAGCAGGTGCCCGGTGGGCTTCCGTCATGCTGGAGGTGACACGGGCTCGTGTGCGGCTGGCCGAGCGTAGGCGAGTCCGGCCTGACCGGCGCCCCGCCTGCCTCCCGGTGCCAGGCCGCCTTGTGTGCATCCTGCTCGGCTGGCACGGTGGGCGCACTGGTAGCCGGGGGCGGGAGCGACCCCCTGCGTCTCCCCTCGGGCGTGCTGCGTCTCCTTTGTCCCCGCGCCGTCCGCACCCTCCGCGAGGCTTGGTGAGGCCCTCACTGCGTGCGTCACGAGCTGGAGGCTGACGTCTGTCTGCTTTTTCTTTTGAGATGAATTTTATGTCCAGTGAAATGTAGGGTCTTATGCATGCTGTGGGGACCCCCATCCAGCTCCCGGACGTGCCCATCTCTCCGGAAGGTTCAGGCCACTGTGGTCCATCTCCCGGTGTAGAGGATTTGCTCCAGGGCCGGGTGGCCAGGGAATCCAGCAGGATGGTCTTTGTGTCCAGTTTCCGTGGGTCCCCGGCGTGTTGCTAAGATTCGTCCGTGTCTTTGGCACACAGTGCACTTCCGGTGGCTCAGCCCTCTGTGCTCGGGCATCCGTGCTGTTCGCAGCTTTTTCCCGTTACTACAAAGGTGTTAGGGCACCTGGGGGGCTCAGCTGGTTAAGTGTCTGTGGTTCAGGTCGTGATCTCGGGGTCCTGGGATGGAGCTCCCCCCCTTTCGGGCTCCCTGCTCAGCGGGAAGCCTCCTTGACCCTCTCTCTCTGCTCCCCCAACATGTGCTCACTCGCGCTCTCTCGCTCTCAGATAAAATCTTGAACATTTCTGTACAATTCTTCCTGGGGGCTTATGTTCTGATTTTCTTGCGTGAAATACCTGAGCGGGGGTTGCTGGGTCCTCAGGGAGGCAAGGGTTTGTTTTCTGAGCAAGTTCCTGATCCTTATGGATTCCCACACACGCTGGGAGAGAGTCCCCACTTGCTCTCTGTGCCAACACTTAGCGTTGCTGTTCTTTCTAATTTTAGTCATTCTGGTGGGTGTGAAGTGGTATCTGGTTATGATGTTAAGTTGCAAATCCTGGTGACTAATGAGCTTGCACACAGGTCTCTTCCGTGTGTGTGTGTGTGTGTGTGTGTGTGTGTGTGTGTGTGTGTGTGTGTGTGTGTGTGTGTTTTGAGTAATGGGGTGTGGTAAATAGCCGCTTGATAAGGGATTCATATCCTAGTTCCTTTCTGGTGATTAGCTTGAGTTCCAGAGCTGTTGGCTGTGTGGGATTCGACCAATTCCGCGGCGTGCCTGCAGGGCTGGCATCTACTGGTTCCGGGGGCCTTTTCCCGCAGAAGGTCTGGGCGGGGCTGAGACCTTGCTCTCCTCTTGTGGGCCTGGCATTGCTGTGGCCTTTGGTTCCAAAGAGAGTGTGTGCTGAGGAGCTAGCGGGCCTGGGCGGGCTGGGGTCTGTGGGACATGGCCTTTCTGTGCCGAGGCCTGTTTCCCCGCCTGACCCCTTGCAGATGAGAGCCTGGGTGCTGTGTCTGCATCTTCCCTGAGGCCCTGTGGGTGCTCCTTGAAGGCCGGGTGCCAGGAGAGGGTGTGCGGCTCCGGGGTTGGGAGTGGAGCCTGCCCCCTATCCCTCCTGAGCGCAGGTGAGCCTGGGCTGACTCAGTGATGTGTCTTCTCCCCCACAGCTTGCTCTCAGAACACAAACAGAACCTGCGAGGAGTGCCTGAAAAACGTCTCTGTAAGTAGCACAGCCCCTTCCTTGGCCCCGGGGGCCCCCGTGAGCAGGAAGGTGACCTGTTGGTGCCGCCGGTGCCGCCCGAGCTGCTCCCACCAAACACAGCCATCCTCGTCATGAGCTCCTGGTTATAAAACGCGGAAACTAGACGTTGGAAATTTTCATTATTTGAAAATGGAGGATTTACCCAAAGTTGTTCCGAGGACCAGGCCGCTGGCAGGGAGGGTGTTCTCCGACGGCCAGAACGAAGGGCCTGAGCGCTGCTCACGGAGCGTGCTCTGAGCGTTGTAAACACATGGCGCGGCTCTGCGGGAGCCCGGGCCTCGTCTTCCTCGTGTTCGCAGTGGACCTGCCCCCTGGCCTGGGACACACACACCTGATTTTCTGTCCTTTTGAAAAACTCAGAGAAGACGACTGTGTAAAGGGTTACTTTCAGGATTCAAAGTACCAAGTACAGAGCCCTGACTGGAGGGCCTGGGTGGGCTCCCTGAGCAGCTGTCCGGGCTGCCTGCGTGGCCCTGGTGCCGGGAGCGCCTGAGTGGGCCGGCAGTGTGCGCTGTCCCCGCGCCTGCATCGCCCCTGATGTTCTTCGGGACTCGCACAGGGGCATCTGGGAGGCGCCTGCCAGCGCTGAGGGCCCGGGCCTAGACGCTCGGCTGTTTTCTCCTGCCTTTCCTCCTTTTCTTTCCTTCCTTCCTTCCTTCCTTCCTTCCTTCCTTCCTCCTTCCTTTCTTTTTCCTTCCTTTCTCCTTCCTTTCTTTCCTTTCTTTCTTTCTTTCACTTGAGAGAGACAGAGAGGATGAGCAGGAGAGGGGCAGTGAGAGGGTGAAGCAGACTCCCCGCTGAGCAAGGAGCCTGATGCAGGGTTCGACCCCAGGACACTGAGATCGTGACCTGAACCGAAGGCAGATGCTTCAGGGACCCAGGCGCCCCCAGATGTACTGTCTTTAAGACGGCCAGGCACCCCATGCAGTTGGAGAGGCCACAGTGTTTTCCAGGGTGACGGAGGCCCACTGACAAGGACTTCCTGAGCTCCTCCTGCAGATCAGCAGAGATAGGCACCCCACTGAGTGGGGGGAGGGTGCTACTGACGGGAAGGTGATGGGGAGGGGGTGCTCAGGGGAGGCTGTGGGGGAGAGGGGAGGGCACACCTGTTTGGGGAAGAATGTTCCGGGCAGAAGGAGTAGCCAGGCAGAGTCTCTGGGCAGGGGGCCACCTGGCCGCTTTGAGGACGTGCGCGGAGGCCAGGAGCCTGGGCAGGAGGCCTGGTGGCAGTGGGTGTGAGGGTCCTCAACCCTGGTGGGCCACACCGGGAGCAGCTGTGGGGTCAGGTGGGGGCCACGGCCTTCCAGTCCATCACCCGAGGGGGAGCAGGAGGTGTGGGGGGACCCGAGGCCCAGCAGTCTGATTCCCGGGTGCGTACGGTGTGCTTCTGACGTCTGCCGAATGGTCTGCCTCCCAGTGTCTGTGGTGCCACACCAGCAAGGCGTGCTTGGACTACCCCGTGAGCAGGATCCTGCCGCCCAGCTCCCTCTGCAAGCTGAGCTCTGCACGCTGGGGCGTTTGCTGGGGTAAGCCTTCGTTTTCATGCCGTTCTGGCAGGATCGGTGCTGTTTCGGGAAGTCTGGTTGTGCGCACTGAACGGAAGCTGCCGAGCACGTGCTCTGCCGGAAGTCAGGAGGCCAGGGAGCGCGTGTTTCCTGGGGGGGCTGCTGGCGGTCTGTCCGGCGGCCGTGCGGGGCCCTGCACGTGTCCACGCCTGGCGCTGCCGTCACTGTGCCCGTGGGGGCAGCTGCCCACACTCACCTCCACGGGGCCCAGTCACGGGGGCACCGCGCGCAGTCGGTCTGCAGGTGGTTTTCCGGAGCGGCGGCGCCAGTTTATGCTCCTCAGGCTGGCGCGCGGGCGTTCCCGTTATCCCACGTCCCTGCCAACACTTGGGATCAGTCACCTGCATTTTAGTCCGTCCGGTGGGTGTGCAGTGGTAGCTCCTTGTGCTTTTAATTGGCGTTTCTCTGATGAGTAATGATGTCGAACACCTTTCAAGTGGGGGCACTTTCGATCAGTCTCCTGTGCGGTGAAGTTCCTGCCCTCGGGCCGTGGGGCCAGCTGGACGTCTGGCACGGGGCCCATGGGCTCTGCCGTGTGGGGGCGGGGAGCAGGGACTGAGCCCGGGGCTGTGGGAGGTGGGCTCCGCGGACGCGACGGGTGCCCCCGCTTCCCAGCAGAAGGTGCACATGCTGTCATTCATGCTGGGGCTGCGTGGACCTAAAGCCTGCCACCTGGGACTCAGGTCAGTGGGACGCCCCCCGGTCCCCATGTGCACTGGGCAGGGCTGCAGAGGTGCGGAGCGGGCAGGGGGCTTGTGCCCGTGCCATCTGGGGAGCCCGGGAGGACCCCCAGCCCCCCAGATGTCAGGGCCGCACGGAGCTATAATTCCAGACCTCACACCACGGGTGCTCTTTGTTCTGACAAAGAACTTCAGAATCATCTTATTCAGCTCTGGGCACAATTGTTTTGGGGTCTTAACTGTAACTAACCTCAAACACACGTTCGCTTGGAGAAACGCGAGGCCTTTGGGACGTTGCCACATTGGTTAAAGCAGGTGTCCCTGGCCCACTCAGGTCGCCCTAATGGCCTCAGGCTCCTAAGCTTTTCCATGGAGGGCTCGTGGAAATGGGGGCCAGTGGTGTTTTTTCCCTTTGTGATCGGGATTTTTGTAGTTTTTTTTAAAGGTTTTTAAAAAATTTTTCATTTATTTGATATAGAGAAAAGGTTTTATTTATTTATTTGACAGATACACGGCGGGAGAGGGAACACAAGCAGGGGGAGTGGGAGAGGGAGAAGTAGGCTCCCTGCTGAGCAGGGAGCCCGATGCGGGACTCAATCCCAGGGCCCCGGGATCATGACCTGAGCTGAAGGCAAACATTTAACTGACCTTAACTGACTGAGCCACCCAGGCGCCCCATGGGATTTCTGTATTTCATAACAGGCTTTAGCTGCTAGTCACAAAAGCTGTTTGGGGGCGCCTGGGTGGCTCATTGGGTTAAAGCCTCTGCCTTCGGCTCAGGTCATGATCTCAGTGTCCTGGGATCGAGGCCCGCATTGGGCTCTCTGCTCAGCAGGGAGCCTGCTTCCTCCCCTCTCTCTGCTTACTTGTGATCTCTTTCTCCGTTAAATAAACAAATAAAATCTTTAAAAAAAAAAAAAAAAGAAAGAAAAGCTGTTTGGGGGCAGAAGTATTTCCAAGCCAGGTGACTCGCTGACCTGATTGGTTTTTAAAGTTCTGTCGTCCACACCTGCTGCCATCTGCCCGTGAAGGGCTTTCCTGATCACGTGGTGGCCATGCTGGGTGCTGAGCCAGCTCTTCCAGAACAGGTAGCAGGAGGAGAAGCCACGTGACTGCGGCTCCGAGGGCATTGCGTCAGGCACGACCCCGATTCTGAATGTCAGGGGACGTGCACAGACTGGAGGCCAGCCTGGGAGGCTCGCGGCTGACCCGCTTACGGCCGATCCGGCTCTCGGGGTGGTGTCTCTGTGCCCCCCGTGCCGGGCCCGCTCCAGGCAGCAGCACACGGGGCTTGCAGTCCCGGGAGACAGAGCAGTCCCGGGAGACAGAGCAGACTTGGGGCAGCCCGCTCTCCGGGGCGGAGCTCGCTCCCAAAGCTGTCTTGGTGGCCGTCTGAACAGGACGAGTGGACACATTTGCAAGAGCGGTACCAGACCTCTTGATGCCTCTCGTTCGAATTAATAGAAAAGTATTGGTGGGTTTGGGTTTATTTATTTGTTTTATTTTTTAAGACTTTTTATTATTAGAGAGAGAGAGCGCGCGTGAGCGCGCACAGAGGCAGGGAGAGGGAGAAGCAGGCTCCCCACAGAGCAGGGAGCCCAGGGGCTCGATCCCAGGTCCCTGGGATCACGACCTGAGGCGAAGGCAGACGCTTCACCCACTGAGCCACCCAGGCGCCCTGGGTTTGGGTTTATAAACTCTTCAGAGAAGTCAGACAGAATGGTCAAACTTGTTATAACTACGTGTTTGAGGAGTTGGATCTTGACAGGAAATCATAAAATCACTGGCGGCCAAGGACGCAGCCGTCTGTAGCCCCTGCGGCTCCACGGTCACCCCTCTGCCTGCTGGGGTCAGAAGGTGTCCCAGGGGAAGTAAGTGCAGGCGACCTTGAATAGCGGTGGGGTCAGGGGCGCTGATGCCCCACACTCGAAAATCCACGCCTGACTGCTGGCTTCCCGGAAGCTGACCTGCTGCCACCTGCCGGGGACAGGGGCTTGCTGATGTCAGCAGTCACACGCAGGAGTGTGCATGTGTGTATGTGCGGCCCCGGGGCCGCGGCGGTTCCTTGAGAAATGTTCTCGGTCCACACACCTGCCCTGGGGTGGGGGGCAGTTCTAGGACAGCCGTCTGCCTGCAGGGATGGGGGGCTACTTCGGGCCCCGTCCTGACCCCCGGGCCCCCGGCCACCCTTGCAGTGAACTTTGAGGCGCTGATCATCACGCTGTCGGTGGTGGGGGGAGCCTTGCTCCTGGCCGTGGCCGTGTGCTGCGCCTGCTGCTGCTGCCGGCGGAAGAGGAGCCGCAAGCCGGATAAGAGCGACGAGCGGGCGGCGCGGGAGCGTGAGGAGCGCAGGATCCGGCAGGAGGAGCGGTGAGGGCCCGTCCCTGGGGTGTCCCTGGGGCGGCGGGCCTGCGGGCCCATGGCTCCCGCGCCGGGGGTGTGGGACAGGGACCTTGTCGTCGGGGTGGCCGTGGGCGCGACAGGGCCAGCAGGGTGCGCTGGGCCTCGGGGGTGGCATCTGTCTGCCTGTGCCTGGGGCGGGCCTCTTGCAGCCAGCTCGCCCAGACCCCGTCCTCCTGCTCACGGGGCACTTTGGGGAGCACGTGCGAGGCGGCCACAGGCCAGGCCATGCTGCCGCGTTGGGCCAGCTGCCGGTGGGCGCTGTCCCCCACGGGGTCATTGCCCACAGAGACGAACGAACACGTGTACGTTCCCAGCCTCCTTCAGAACCTGGGGTGAGATTTTCACTCATCCATGTTTTCTTCCCGTGAAAAATATTTTAAGAAATCTTAGTATTGGGCATTTGAATCGTCTTTATTGAAACAGACTCCAGGGACAGGATGCTGGAGCAGCCTCAGAAGACGGTGCTGGCTGTCACCCTGCCTGGCCCGGCGGCCACCTGAGCCTGTCCCTGGCCTCTCTGCGGAAGGAAGTGAAGGCTGCATCTCTTAATGTTATGGTGATATTTTGATGCTCAGTGAGATTTCTTTGTTTTTTTAGGAGAGCAGAGATGAAATCAAGACATGATGAAATCAGAAAAAAATATGGTAAGGGTCGACGGAGTGTCCATGTCCGCCCTCCGGGGCGAGTGGCTGGGTTTGCTCCGCGTGGAATGGGACAAACTAACCCATGAATGTCCTGAAAGATGCAGCCTGGGCATACTTCTCTCTCCAGACTTCCTAGTCCTGCTTGCTCCCGGGGGGCGGGGGGACATGACCGGGCTGCGTGTGGCTTTTAGCCCGTCCCCACATTCGGGTGACGTGGGGTGTGTGTGCTGACTGCAGGCCTCCCCCACCTGGCCACCCTCGGGCTCACGTCGCTCCCATGCCCGACTTCCACAGCTGTGTTCCTTTTTAAGGGTCAGCCCCGGCCCTCTGTGCTGCCCCGGTCTTCTCTCTGGTTTGTTTGGTTTTTTTTTCTTTTTTTTTAAAGATTTATTTATTTATTTATTTGACACACAGAGAGAGAGGTAGGCAGAGAGGCAGGCAGAGAGACAGGGAGAGGAGGAAGCAGGCTCCCTGCTGAGCAGGGAGCCCGATGCAGGCCTCGATCCCAGGACGCTGAGATCATGAGCCGAAAGCAGAGGCTTTAACCCACTGAGCCACCCAGGCGCCCCTTCTCTCTGGTTTGGCTCTGGGTTTTGTTTGGACAGATTTTGGGGGCTGGGGGTGACTCAGTTTTTACTGGGTGAGAGCATCAAATCTGCTCTTGTGTTGAGTCGGCTGTTGGACTGGGAGAAGTGGACTCGGGCCTCCCGGGTGACCACCACAGGGCCTGCAGCCCGCGGCCATGGTGCTTCCCCTTGACATCATGGCCTGAGGATCAGATGCTCTGTGTTCGGGGACTGGGCAGCTGGGCTGAAGGCTAATCCGATCAGGAAAATTTCAAAATCCTTCCCAACTACCGTACTCCTGTTGGGGTTCTCTGTGTATAGGACGCTGCTGTTTTCATGGTATTTTAAGATCCCAAGCACTGAACAGTGAGTCCCCAGGGCTCAGTACCCTCTGGCGGGGGCTGCTGGGCCGCCTGGGGTTGGGGGTGACCTGCCAGCCTGCAGGTGTTGGTTCCCAGGCACGAGGCCGCCCCGACTGCCCTCCTCCTGCTGCTGGGTCTCGTCTGTCGAAGGCGAGACGTCCGGCGCCTGCCCCAGCTGCCCCTTGGTGCCGTGCCGCTCCCGGCCAGCCTGGCGGGTCCCTCTCGCTGCCCATGGTGCTGGCACTGGGGTTGGGGGCTTCCCCGCATAGGTGGTGACAGACTCTGTGGGTGAGATTCCCTGTGTAGCGGTCTTGGCGCAGTGCCCTCTCCCCCCAGTGCCCACCGAGCGTCCGCTCCCCTCAGCTGGGGCCCCTTGGTTTTCCCCGACATTGAAAAGCAAGGAAAGGAGCTTGTTGGCATCTAACGTTCGTGTAGATCCAGGACAAGAGGCGTGTGCAGCTGTGCACTCACACGCGCACCAAACGCAGACAGCCGAGTGCCTCACCGGCTGGCGCCGGGAGCTTTCGGGCCTCCCCGCCTTGCCCTGTGCGTGCGGCCCTGGCGGCGTCTCAGGCCGGGGCTCGGGGCCTGGGCCCTTCGCTGTCCCAGTGCCCGGGGCTCTTCCCGCCCACCGTTCGGGTGCTTCGTGTGGCCCGTGGCTGCCCTGATACAGCCACCTCATACCTGTGACACGGAGTCCGTGGAGGGGACGGGACTTCGGAAAGACTCGGCTGGCGGGAGAGTCTCCAGGGGGCCGCAGGGGGGCCGAGGGGGGGGCACACGCGGCAGCAAACTCGCAGAACCCGGCGGGGATGAAACCCTTCTCCCGGCTCTAGAAGCTGTTTGACTTCCTGATCCCAGAGCACTTTCTCCCCCTGGAAACTAGAAATACAACTAGGAGCGGCTTGGCGGCGTCATTTTCCACCACGACGTTGTGTGTGCCCCTCGGCCCCTGAACACCCTTTACCGAGACCGGTGGGCTTCCTCCCAGGCCCGGGGTGCGCCGTCCTCCCCCTCGGACGGGCCGGCAGCCCGCGCCCCCAGAGCCTCGGCGGCAGGGAGCTGGGGCGTAGGCCCCCGGAGGCTGCGGGACGCGCGGCGGGGAGACTGAAGGTCCCCTCGTTCGGAGGCCGTCGTCACGAGGACACGCCGTGCTCGACACTCAGACACCCGTTTCTCTTGCGGCCTCCGTGGGTCTTGGCGTCCAGCTCCGGGTCCTGCTCGCTTGCGTCTCGTTGCCGTCCCGTGAGTGCACTTTTAACCAGCGCTCTTTTGTTCCAGGTTTGTTTAAAGAAGAAAACCCGTACGCCCGGTTCGAGAACAACTGAGCGCTCAGCCCGCCCTGGGATGCGGCGCGGGTCCCGGCCGCCCTCGCCCGCCTCCCGCCCCCGCCGAGGGCACAGCGCGGCCGCCTGCAGCCCCGCCAGCTTCTGTCCCCTCCTCTGTACCTGTCCCCGGTCACTGGAGACACGACTGAGCCTGTCGGG
>LNAC01000279.1:904717-917656 GCA_002007465.1 Ailurus styani
CCGGCCTGAGGGACGGACAGAGGTTTGAAGGGCCTCCCCTGCCCTCACCCGTGACCTTCAGGGGCTGGCAGTTGCAGAGACTGCGTCTCNCTGCCTTCCCTGCCCGCGGGGGCCGCACATGGCGGGGAGCGCAGGGGGCACGGCACCCGTCCCTCGCCCGCTCCCCCGTGGGCCCGGCGGCGTCTGTGTGCGGCGCGGGACAGCGCGGGGGGCGGGGGGGGGATTCCTGCTCGCCTTGGGTCTGTGTTGGGTTTCATTTCATTTTAAATAACTCTTGGATTTCATTCCTCCACCTAAAACATTTCACCAAAAAACTTCTGCTGTCAAAGGTCAGACCACTCGTTGGACAGTTTTTAAATTTTCATTTGTATCTTTACCAGAACATCCAGGTTTTTTCCCAGTGGAAGCCTGACAGCCGTCTCTCTGGGCCACCGGAGCACGAGCCCGGAGCCGCGGGGACAGGCTGCCACCGCCCTGCTTGCTTTCCTGCCACGACAGCAGGTGGCGGCCCTGCGCACGCCAGGCTCCTGCCAGCTGGTGGCGCCGGGGTCACTTAGGGACCCTGGGTTGTCCCCAGAGAGGGAGGGACCAAGCACCGGCGGGCCCCGGGTGTCCGGCTGGCGAGAGGGGTTTCCGTGCACTCGGCAGACGAGCCCCATCCCGGAACCGCACTCCTGCGGGCATGAGCGGGGAACGTGCGCCCCGCGGTGCCTTCTGTGCTCTTCTGTTCCTTTCGGACCAAGATCTAGGACTTCAGCAAATAGAGCAAGTGGTGCGCGTCGGGCCGCGGCCACCAGGGACGGGCAGAACTGTGCTCAGCCTTCCTGAGCTCGGAAAGCAGGCAGGTGCCACGCGGCTGGGGTCAGGAGGACGTTTGGCTTGGGGAAAGGGGGTCGCCGGGCACATAAGAAAAGGACGTAGTCCGCTTTCACACTTGCGACCCACTGTCAGAACCTCGTGCCCGCCGCGTGCGCCCGTGCCGCCCCGGAGTCCCCGCGCACCGGGAAGCCGAGCTCTGCGGACTCTTGTCTCTGACTTCTTGGGCCTTTGTTTGGTCGCAGCTTAAAGGACTCTGAAACATTCCGAAGTATTTCATAGCCGCTTGCAAACTGTGTCTTTCACTGTGTATTCATACGAGAAACTTTGTAACCGACTTGGGCGACCTTCTATTAACCCAGTAGACCGGAAGCTCAGCCGGGCCTCAGTGGGGGCTGCTGAGCGCCCGGTTCTTCCACGCCGTGTATGTAATCCCGCCACAGGTGCTGAGCCCGCAGCAGGGCGGCTGGAGGGCTGTCTTGGGCCCTACGCTGTTTTCTGAAATAGCCCTAAGAGCAGCCGTATATTGTAACCTCAAGGAAACCAGGAAGCTCGGAGTGCCTTATTTTTAACCAGTTTTCAAAAACTGTTTAATACACACTTTGTTGCACACGCATTGTGTCTTCGTGTCTCATCTCTCTGGGGTTAGCGTGATCACCTGAAGAGCGGCGCGTACACTTTCTACATAGAGACTTTTTTCTTTAAGATTTATTAATTCTCGAGAGAGAGAGAGCGAGAGCATGGGTGGGCTGGGTGGGCAGGGTGGGCTCAGAGTGAACATTCCAGCCGACAGCACGCCCAGTGCGGAGCCTGGCTGCACGGAGCCCCGCGTGGGGCCACAACCCTGAGATCATGACCTGAGCTGAAATCAAGGGTCAGGCACTGAACCGACTGCGCCCCCCAGGCGCCCTTCCACATAGAGACCTCTGACTTATCCCAGGTGTGTGAGCAGTCTCAGCTTCAGAACCATGGCCAAGGGGGTGACTGCCACGTGTCCCCAGCTGTTTGCTGTCCAGCCGGAGACTCGGGCTGGTTTTCTGGGTCCCCCCCGCCCAGCGCTGCTTTCCTTCTGCTTCGCTGGAATCAGAAACAGAACAGGGAGAAAGCAGTTCTGCCTTGAGCTTCGTGTCCTTGGCTGTAACTGCCGGCGGACTTCCCCAGGGTGGCTTCCAGTGCCCAGCTGGTGGGGAGCACCTGCCCCTCTTCTGAGCTGCTGCTGAGCCCATGCGACCGTGGCTGCCGCCATGGGATCTCTGGGACTTTTCTGCTGCGAAGTCTGAAGTCCGCGTCCGTGGCGCGGTGGTCCGCGTGTGAGCCCACCCAGGGCCGCGCGGGAGCTGCGCTTGGGCACTTCTGGGTCACGGCGGGAGCGGGGTAGCGCGGGCGCTTCCTTCTGGGACGTCGAAGTCCGGGTGCACTCGTGGGGTATCCTCGTGCTCGGCGTGTCCTTAGGGTATTCAGGCCACGCAGGAAGCCCTGGCCTCGGATCTGCTGAGAAAGTTCAAAGTCTGATTATGGCAAGACCAGTGCTTGGGAAGGAGGGGCTGCTGAATGAAGTCCTTCCATCATGATGTCTCGTCTTGAAGAAAGAGGCCCCCGTTGGGGGGCGTGCCATCAGGTGGGTGGTCCGTGGCCATGTCCCACCAGCTTGTTCTGGGTGTCCTAACGGAGCCAGGCCGTGTCGTGTGCGGCCCGGGTCTGCTCTGCCCGCACGCAGATCCCTCCCTCCGAGCATGTGACCGCCACCTCCCCGGGGGCCTCGTCGTCCTGTCCCGTCTCCCGCCCCCACCCCCGCCATCAGCCATCTCACTGGGAGGCCAGAGCGTTGGCGGTCCTGCAGGGCGCTGGCCGGCACAATCCCAGGGGCGGCCCCTTCCCGCTGCTGCGGGTGGTCTGCGGCTCCCTGCCCCCCTCCACCCCCCACCCCCCCTTCAGACACACCCGCTGCTCCAGCTCCTCTCCGCAGGGCTGTGTGGGGCGGGTCATGGGCCCAGCTGCTTTGGTGGCCGTTCCGGGTGCCGACCCCGCCAGGACGACCGCAGGTGCCCCGTGAGGCCCCAGGGTTATGGGCTCCTGGTGCCCAGTACTTCGCAGGCACCTGCTGTGTCGTGGTGGTCGCTGGCGCTGCAGAGCCGTGGCCGGCCCCACATCCACACGTGTCTTTGTGGGGTTCCCTGGTACAGAGTGTCTGGCCAAGCCTCACGGGGGGCGGGAGGCACGGGCGCCCCGTGTGGGATGCTGGGAGGGGGTGAGGACACGGTGTTGCTGCCTCCCCAATTCCTGGTACTATGCATTCTGCCGAGGACACAGCCCTCCAGATGGCCTGTGAGTCCAAGGGCTCTGCCCGAGGGTAGAAGTGGCTTGAGGTGTCGGGACGTCTGTCACCCCAGCTGCTACTGTGGGTAGATGCCCGCGTGTCTGGAGGCTCGCGGCCCAGAGACGTTAACCCGCTGGCGGGGCTTTCCTCTCCAGGGCCTTGTAGCCGGGAGCCACAGGGGGCCCCCGCCTGTGCCCTGAGTCCTGCGCCCCCGCCAGCAGGCAGCCCAGCCTCGCCACCACGCACTGGCAGGGGCTGGCCACGGGGTGCCCCTCTGGTTTGGCCAGGGGCAGCCGCTGAGGCCGTCCCAACAGCTCCGCCACGTCCCCTGGAAAGCGGCTGGACGGCGCTTGGATGGGGGTCCCGCCCCGTGCCCAGAGTGCACACTGACCGGACCCCACGGACCTAACCCCGTGGACGGAGGCCAGGGGAGCGGCTCGGCCACACCCACCTGCTCTGGTGGGGTTTCTGCTCCCAGAAATCCGGTCTTGGAGCAGTGGGCTCGTTTGAACCCTGAATACTAAGAACAGCTCCTCACTACAGATAAGTCACTTTCTAAAAAAGATCTTATTTATTTATTTGAGAGAGAGCGTGTGTGCAACAGGCAGGGGGAGGGGCATTGGGAGAAGCAGGCTCCCCGCGGAGCAGGGAGCCCAGCACGGGACCGGATCCCAGGACCCTGGGGAGGTGACCTGAGCCTGTCTCCCCAAGGCAGACGCTTGACTGACGGAGCCCCCCAGGCGCCCCGCTGGTTGGCCCGGCCGCCTGCACCCCTGTCCTCCCGTCGAAGTCCTCGGCATGGTCTGGGTCTCCGGGCCCTCCCCTCCGGGAACCGTATCTTCCTTCTGTTTCATGAGGGGCCGCTGCTCTTGTTCTACTTCCGAGTGACCCACATTTGGCGAGATGAATTTCCAACGTATCTCAGGCCAAGGGCCGAGGTTGGGGATTTTCCGTAGGCCTCCTGATGTCCGGCTTCGTACCCCTGATAACTGCATTGCCAGTTTTCTTGTTTTCAGTGTTTTGACAAAGTCGTGGGGGTGACCTTGAGCTACGCAGATGGTCTTTGACTCTCACGTTTAGAGGGCAGAGGGTAGGGAAGGGGAGCTGCCAGCTGGGGCCCCATCAGGGCGGCAACGGGGACCCAGGGAACCTACCTGGAAGAGGGGGTCACTCAGCATAAAGAATTGTTAACTAGGCACAAGGTATAGGGAACTTGGTATAAAGGATAGTTAAACCTTGGGGTGCCTGGGGGGCTCTGTCGGTCAAGCGTCTGCCTTCGGCTCAGGTCATGATCCCGGGGCCCTGGGATCGATCCTGCCTTGGTCTCCCTGCTTCTCCCTCTCCGTCGGCCGCCCCAGCTCCTGGCCCTATGTTCATGCATGTGCTCTCTCTCTCTCTCTCAAATAAATAAAGTCTTAAAAAAAAAAAAAAGAATAAAAAAGAATAGTGAAGCCAGTATGAAGAATTGTCGAGTAGGCATAAAGAAGAGCTAAGTAGACCTAAAGAATAATTAACTTGGTATAAAGAACAGTTAACCAAGCATAAGGAGGGTTTCGTCTGCTCCGCATAGATGACTGCTAACTTGGTGCCTGACCGGCGGGAAGCGGGTGTGCAGGCTGCCGGATGGGGGAGCGGGCACCTTGCCCCATGACCGTGGCTTCTTAGCAGCACAGACTGCAGGGCGCAGACAGCCGCGTGCTCGCCTCTGCTCTCCCTGTGGCCTCTTACCTACCCTGACCTGAGGGACACCTTTAGACTGCAAGCCTTGTGGGGGGACCACTCAAACCTCCCGCAGCTCCCGCCACACTGACAACAAGGCTCGCGCTCTTGGACGGCCTGGAAAGACTCCGTGGTCTCCTCCACCTGCATCTCCCTCCTTCAGCACACGGCGCCCCTGGTGCCTGGAACACGCCAGCGCCGCTCGGCCTCAGCCCTCCCCTGCTTGCTCCCAGGAGCACCAGAAGCACATTCGCAGGCATCCCGGCAGCGCTCACCCCCATTCCCTCCCTCCGTTCGGGTGTATGCACTTTCCCTGGCCAACTACCTGAAGACCCGTCCTGTGCTACCATCTGTCCCCCGACGCAGATCTGTCCTGTTCTTTTGGCCACCGAACGTAGCAGGGTTTGACTAGAGAAGTGGGGCCAGTAGGATATGTCTTTGTCTATCCACCTATCTGCCCACCCATCCATCTTCCACCCATCATCTTCCATCCATCCACCCACCCATCCATCATCCATCCATCCATCTACCCACCCATCCATCATCCATCCATCCATCTACCCACCCATCCATCCCTCCATCCATGCATGGATCCACCCACACATCCATCCATCCATCCCTCCCTCCCTCTATCCATGCACCTATCCATCCATCCATCCGTCCATCCGTCCATCCTTCCTTCCATCCAACCATCCATCTATCCATCCAGTTCATCCAACCATTCATCCATCCATCCGTCCATCCATCCAATCTACCGATCCATTCATTCCTCCATCCATGTACTCATTCACCCACCTACTCACCCATCTACCCACCATCAATCCATCCATCCATGCACCCATTCATCCATGCATGCATCCATCCATTCACCCACCTACCCATCCATCCGCCCCATCCATCCATCCATCCATTCATCCATCCATCTGCCCATCCATCCATCCACCCATCCATCTTCCATCCACCATCCACTACCATCTATCCATCTGTCCCCTGCTACCTTCCATCCATTCATTCCTCTACTCATCCACCCACCCATCCATCTAGCTATTCAATCCACCCACCCACCCACTCATCCATCCACCATCCACTCACTCACTGTTCACCCACCCATGCATCCATTGACTCACCTGCACCCATCCATCCATTCATTTCACAAATGCTTTTATCATGAAGAAATTTTGTATCTTTATGTAGCCAAACATCAGTCTTCCTTTATGGCTTTTTCCATTATTGTATTTGGCCATTATTCATTCCAAAATTATGAACATACATTGCCTGTATTATTTTCTAGTGCCTTTTTTTTAAAGATTTTATTTATTTATTCAACAGAGAGAGAGAGAGCACAAGTAGGCAGAGAGGCAGGCAGGGGAGAGGGAGAAGCAGGCTCCTTGCTGAACAGGGAACCCGATGTGGGGCTCAATCCTAGAACCCTGGGATCATGACCCGAGCCGAAGGCAGCTGCTTAACTGACTGAACTACCATGGCATGGCACCCCTTACCTAGTGCCTTTTATTTTATGTTATTTTTTTTAAGATTTTATTTATTTATTTGACAGAAATCACAAGTAGGCAGAGAGGCAAGCAGAGAGAGAGAGGAGGAAGCAGGCTCCCCGCTGAGCAGAGAGCCCGATGCAGGCCTCGATCCCAGGACCCTGAGATCATGACCTGAGCCGAAGGCAGAGGCTTTAACCCACTGAGCCACCCAGGCGCCCTACCTAGTGCCTTTAAAAAAAAATTTTTTTTTTTAAGTAGGCTCCATGCCCAGCATGGAGCCCATGGTTGGGCTTGAACTCACAACCCTGAGATCAAGACCTGAGGTGAGACAGTCAGACGCTTCACCAAGGGAGCCACCCAGGCGCCCCAGTGCCTTTCTAATTTTGATTCTACACCAGAGTTTCCCATCTCTCTGGAATTTTCACTGGTGCAGGTGTAAAATATGAATCCAATTGTATGTTTTTCCAGGTGGCTCCCCCGTCTCAGCCTGCCTCAGTGAAGGGTCCCAAAAGAAGCCTCTCTTGGAATTGCCTCCTCTGGAGATGTGCTTTCATCCTTCAGACGTGTCCCAAGAACCCCAGGAGAGGGGAGAGGGACATGTGTGTGCCACCTGGTGGGGGGGACAGGCCTGGACATGAGCGACCCTCCGTGGGGGCACCTGCCACCATCTGCCCACCGGAGCCGGGGGGAGAAAACGGCTCTGACGGTGACCCTCACCTCCACGTCTCCCCCATGGGATCTGCTGGGGCGGGTCCCAAGTCCCCAGTGCGGCTGGGGCCAGCGGGACGGTGCTTGTGTCGGCACTTCATGCCACTGGAGGGTCTCCAGGACCTTCCAGGCCTGGGCAGGAACAGAGACAAAGAAAGAGTCCAGAAATTGCGGAATTGCAAACGTCCAGGTAAGCAGGGACTTGCTGGGAGGGAGTGGGTGGGGGGAGAGGACGAGGCTGGTTCCCAGATCAGAAGAGCCGGTCAGGACGGCCAGCTTGTGTGTCCTCTAGGCACGACCAGGGTCACATGTGAAGTCTCCCAGAGCACCAGTGGGCGGCTGCTCTCTCTCCTAGCTCACTTCAAGGACGACACACCGGAGAAAAGGGACACTGGAGTGGGACTGGGTCAGAGGCCACCAGTAGGTGGCCTGGGTGTGGGCGTCCAGGCGGGGGGCTGTCCTAAGCCGCTTCTGGCACTGGCACATCACAGCAACTGGACTGCGAGGGACAGTGGGCAGTGCCCGAGGGTGGACCCTGGGGGCCTGTGGCCCAGCTGATGGTCTGAGGACTGGCCACTCCAGTGAGAACTTTTGGGCTGTGGGCACATGACCGTTGGGCTGTTGAGTCCCAGCTCTCTAGAATGATACCAGCACCAGCTGGAGGCCCTGGGCATCCGCGCCCGCGTCACCTGCTCGCAGCCTCTGGTCCCGTCTGTCCGGGGAGGTCCGTGAGTGAGCGTGAGCTGTGGTCTGCCGCCTGCCCGTCCTTTCTCCCCAGCCCAGCTTCTGTGCAGGTGTCCCCGTGACGAGGAGCAGCAGGGGCCAGACCAGCAGGTGGCGTTGGCCGTGCCCGAGCCCCAGCAGGCCTGCCCTTCGCGGTCCTGCGGGCCACACCGCACGGCTGGCTCGGCTTTATGAGAGCCTGTTGGCATCACTCCAGATAGTTCCTGAACTTGCTTCCGTGAGGCTGGCTGGCTGCGAGAGAACAAGGCTCCCCCTTGAAATCCCAGCACCGTGTGCGTGCGGGGACCCTCTCGGGGGTCTGTGGTCCCGTGGTGGGCTGCGGAGGGACTCGGGGAGCCCCCACGTGTAGGACTCCATCTCAGTGCATTGACCGCACTGCACCAGCATCTGAGAGCTGGCAGGTGTGACCCCCGCGGGGGGACAGCAGGGTGGGGGGGGCATGCTGCTGCCGTGGGACCTGGCGGCAGGACGTCCGGCCAGCAGGACCTTCGAGTCTCTGCGGTGCTGCGTCTGGGCTGGCTCGCCACCTGCCGCCCGTTCCTCACGGCCCCGTGTGCACGTGCACTTGCTGACCGGCGGGTCAGGTCCCCGCGCCGGGCAGCCTGGGAGGGAGCCCCGCCCACCCCCAGTGGCCGCTAGCACGCGAGGACCCGCTTTGCAAGGGGAGAACGGCTGTCGGCAGAGGGCGAGGGGTTCCTCCCAAGGGCAAGACATGGTCTCGTGTGGTTCTTCTCCTGGGACCAGCCCGCATGGCAGGGTCTGCCGGGTGACCGGCCCCTCTCAGGAGGGGCAGCCCGAGGACGTTCCCGGGCGTGGGTCAGAGCAGCACAGCACGTGTGCTCCGCGTCACCTCCAAAGCGCAAGGAGGCCCCCTGCCTGTGGCAGCCCACCTTCGTGGCGCTCAGTGCATGGTGACAGTCCTCCCTGGAGGGGCCTTCCGACACGTCCCCAGCAGCCAGAGCCCCAGGAAGGCACCCGGGTGGCCGCCCTGCGTGGGGAAGGGTTCAGCCCCTGCCCCGGCGGGGCGCACAGGGCCCCAGCCTCCAGCCCGCCTCTGTCCCCATCCGGCCTAATGAGCTCAGGGCGATGTGACCGTCACCTCTGCCCCATAACCGTGCAAACCCTGAAGTCGAAGCAGAGGCATTCCGCGTCCCCGCCGAGGGAGGAAGGCTTCCGGGTGTGTTTGGCGGCAGGAGTCGGGGACACGGGCGCAGCCTGGGACGCTGCTGTGGGCATCACCGCCCGTGGGTGTCAGGCGGCCCACAGCGGTCCTCCCGGCGCGCCCAGCTCCGGTGGCAGCCAGGGTTCAGGGCGCATGGGTGTGCTTCGGCGGCTGCAGCGAGATCCCACGGCCCGGAGGATTTAAGCAGCAGCCGGTAGCGTCTCCGGGCCGGAGACTGGCAGTGCCCTCGGAGGCGTGGGCTGCCCGTTGGCGCTGGGCCGCTCTTGGCCAGTGCACGGCCGCCTCCTCTGTGTGCCCAGCTCTCTTCTTGTGGGACCCCAGTCAGACGGGGTTAGGGCCATCCAGCCTTTTCTTTGTTGTTCTTTTGAAGATTTTATTTAATTTGTTTATTTATTAGACAGAGAGAGAGAGAGACAGAGGAGATTCTGTGCTGAGCGTGGAGCCCGATGTGGGGCTCAATTCCACGACCCTGAGATCTTGACTGGAGCCGAAATTAAGAGTTGGATGCTTAACCGGCTGAGCCCCTTCGAACCCCCTATCGGCCCTTCCTTCAACCACAGCCAGTGAGGGGATGGTCCAGGGTCCTGGTTCCCACTAGGCCCCTGTGGGCTGGATTCGGGGCAAGACCCCTTCTCTGCTGACCTGTGGGCCTCCGTGGCTGACTGAGGTCTCTGCAGAGCCAGGATAGAATCCTCCAGAAGTTCAGGGAACTGCCTTTGCTCCAGGGCACTGTGACCCTTGAAAATGGCCGCAGGTCCCTCCAGGGAAGGCTTGGGAGCCAATTCATGGTCTATACACGAACCTGAATGACAGGGTCCATCCTTACAGCTCTAGCACCTGGGGAGGAGGCCAGGAGTCCCCGTTATGGTGGCTCTAGTTGGGATTTTGCCCGAAAGACCTAGAATTGGCCTCTGGTGGCTTAGTTGTGCACTGAATCTCTTCTGAGGGTCCCTGTGATCAACGAGCCTTCACGACCCCCACGGCTCAAGAATTGTGGTTCCCTCTGCCCGGGCAACTTACTATGGTATTTGGCACGCACTGGCCCAGGACCATGTTGTCTCCACCGAGAGCAGTGGCCCAGTTCCATCGCGACAGCTCTGGCCTGCAGGGCTTCCCGGCGACTTAGCCACGTGGTGCATGGGGGGTCCTCACTGTGGCTGAGGGCACATGGGTGGGCCGCCTGTGACAGACCCGCTCTAGCTCCCAACTCTGGGAGCCTCGGGCTTGTCCACACCCACGCCGGTGATTCTCCACGGTGGCCTGAGCAATTTTTAAGCCCACCGATGCCGGACCCCACCTCCAGATTTCATGGGCCCACGAGCACCTTTCCCCAAATACTCCCCATGATTCTGACGGGTGGCCGAAGCTGAGGACCATGGGCTGGAGGCTTGCTCCTCGGGCTGTGGCCACATTTTGGCAGACTGTCCTCACTGCCTACTGGCTGGTGCGGTTTCCGTGGCTGGTGCGGTTTCCGTGACAGGTGCACTGTCCTTCCAGCTCCCGTGTGTGGGTCCCTGCCCGCCTTCGGGATGTTTTCTCTCTGCTTGCTGTCTGCCAGCTGGGACAAGTGTGCCGTCCACAGGTATAAATCCTAGCTAGGTTTCCTGAATTCGGATCTTTGGCGTGGTATCTTTATCGTTAGAAAACCCATAGCCGTTACTTTTGCAAACCTTTCTTCTGCCCCTTCTCTGTCTCTCCAGCGATGCACATCAGACCGTCTGAAATGATTTATTCCAGGACTTTCATTTGCTGCATTCTCTTGGTTTGCACCTGTTTCCCCTCTTTGTTCTAGTCTGGGTGATTTCTGGACTCATCGAGAAGTTCATGGATTCTCTCCCGTCTGGGTTGACGAGCCCGTGGAAGGCATGCCTCACCGGTGTGGGGACTCTTCTTTGTTTCTAGCATTTCCATGCCCAGTCTCCATCTCTGCGCTGGGATACCCCACCTGCTCCTTCACGCTGCTGACCTTTCCCGCCAGATCCTGAACACAAAGCTGGCCAGACAGTCCTAGCTTCTGAGTCCTCTCTGGATTGGGTTCTGGTAATTTTCCTGTCCGGACTGTGGGCTTCTTCCTTTGTGTGTGTGTCTTGGAATCACAGACTGAAAGACACACACCGTCTGTAGGACCACAGAGACCGAGGTGACCAGTGTTTCTCCCTAGAAACGGACGCTCCTCTCCCGAGGGGATGATTCTGGAGGCTGGGAGGCGACTGGTTCTGGGTTTTGCGGTACCGGTTTCTTCGGTGTGTCTACGGACACAAAGTCGGCTGGCCTCACCTTGTGCTGGGTGTGGAGGCTGGTTTGCTGGAGGCCGGTTCTCCATGCTCCTGCTCCACCTTCGGCTCCAGGCCTCCCCAGTGCACCCCCACCTCCGTGAGACGGAGCCTAGGGTGCTGGCTGTCCCGGCACAGGGTGCACACCCATGCGTGTGCGTGTGCGTGTGTGTGTGTGTGTGTGTGGTGGGGGCAGGCGGACTCTCTGCTGCCCTGGTCCGGCCCCACCTTTAGGCAGGCCGGGTGCCCGTGGGTCTGGGTGGACTTTTACACAGACCCCGTTTCCTCTCCAGGGACAGACCTCCAGAGGACCAGGCCCAGGATGTATTCCGAGTGAGGACAATGAAGGGACATCTTCAGAGACGAAGCTCAGATTCCTAGACCAGGAAAACATCTTCCCAAACCAACTCGAGGGGCCTGAACTCAAGGGTGGCGAAGCCGCGATCCCAGCTCTCTGATGGTGTAAGAAAAGCTATGTTTTTAGAGGTTCTCCGGCTTCTCTCGTTTTCAGACCAGGATAATGACTGTTGCAGCTTTCTGCGTCCCAGGCCAGAACCCTCCCCTGTGTGATTTCTTACAACTTACGGACGCTCTCTGAGAGCCCTAGTGTGTAATTAATGGTGTTACTCAGATTCTCTGCGTGCTGAGTTTCTGCCGTGTCGTGTGCGTTCCAGAAACATCAGGAAGGCGGTCACAACACGGCCTCCTGCACCCATCCCCCCAGCACCCCGCCAGGTGCTTGGCTTCCAGTCCGGGGCTCAGGAGGCACTGCCAAGAGGGGAAGGGGAGGCAGCTGAGACGAGAGCCTGGCCCCGCCCGGAGACAAGGGGCCAGGCGGCGAAGGCCAGGCACGGGGCCCTGTCCCCTGCGCTCTGGTGGACGGCGCAGGCTTTGGCGTTGCCTCGGCTCGCTGAATGAACACGTGCGAGCTGTCGCTAGTGGACGGAGCTGACCCGCGGCTCGGCCTCGCCCACCTTCCTCCACCTGCAGCTCCTCCTGGCTGGACGGGAGCCTCCTCACCAGGGCTAGTGGAGCCTTTTCCCCAGAGTGGGGTTGCCATCTGAGACAGCACTCACTCACCGGGCCCCCTGGGGCCCGAGACGGCTCAGCACACTGGCCCCTAGTCGTCTTTTCCTCTGAAAAACGCGCTCCACCTGACACCAGTGCTGTGCCCGGCGCGGCTGGGGGAGCAGAAGCCGGGGCAGGACCAGGCCCGTGGCCTCGGGCATCCAGAAGGCGCACAGGCCTTTGTCAGACCCTACGGTGACGTGCCTGCCCACCCTTGTCCCTGACCCCCACCTATGAGGGACCCCCTGGATGTGTGCCCTGGGCCCCTCGGGGTCCTGAATGGCCCCTGCTGTCCCCACTTCCCCTTCCCCGTGTGCCTCTGACCCTGGATCCCCCCACCCCTTCGGTGTCCAGAGCGCCGCCCGCCCCCTCTCCGCCCCGGGGCCCCGCGGTGCCCCGAGCGCCCCCGCTGTCGCGCCCGCCGGATGGCGCGGGCCCGCCCCGTGACGCATTTCCAACCACCAGGAACCTCGGCCCGGTCGAGCGCGCGCCCGACACCTCTGGGCGCGCGCCTCGTGCACGCGCGCCGCCACGTGACCGGACGGCAGCCAACCGGCGCGCAGGGATTTGGGGGGCAAAGCGCGGCCCCGCGAGCAGTTGCGGCGGGAGAGCGGCGGG
>LNAC01000279.1:918912-932623 GCA_002007465.1 Ailurus styani
CCCCCTCCCCCACCCCGGTCCCATGGCGCCCTCCAGTGTGTCCCAGGGCATCGCCCCTCCTCTGCCACCCCCTCTCCATCACATCCTCTGGATTTGTGCTCCTCCATCCTTTCTGGGCTCCCTGGTGTAGGTTTCTCACTTAAGTGCATTGGCAGTCAGTTCTTAGCAAGGTCTGAGGTTAAGTCAACTACTCTTACTAAAAACAGGCTTTTGAAGCTTTTTGTCTGCACTGTTGGGGTCTTTTCTGTCCAAGTGGAAAATCCGTTGAGTTGGATGTTTCACATGTAGGCTTCTTCTAGTCCGGGAGCCCCTGCCCCCTCCGCTCCAAGACTGGAGCCCCCTGTGCCCTCAGTGCACACAGGAGGCAGAGCTGGGGTTGGACGGACCCTCAGGAGCCCAGGGCACCGCCCCCGTCCAGCCCTTGTGCACGCTTGCACCCTGCCTGCTGCCATTTCAGAAAAGGCCGCACTCCAGAGCCACCTCCTCCTGGCCGAGCTGCCTTTGCTTTTTTCCAGCCCGGCCTTTTACTCTAATTTCACATCTCGGGTCGATTGCTTATCCAGGGGCAAATACAAATGCCTTTAGGGTTTTCTCCGCAGCTTCCTTTCACTGAAGTGTCAGTACCGTGAAATAGGACCAGCACTTCTGACTTCAGTGTCCTCAGACTTAACCGGTACGTGGTCAGCTTCCCTGTGCCGGTTCAGTCAAATAACCTTGTTTGCAGTACTTCTGAACTGAGGAAGCTGCTCCCGAGCCTGGAGTGAGGATGGGGGTGCACTCGCGGGCCATCGTCGTGGTGGGAAGAAGACCTTGGGGGTCAGTTGGGAAAAGTGTCTGCTTCCTTTGGATAGCTGACAGAGGGGTGACCTGAGTGATTTGTAGTCATTGTTTCTTTTTTTCTTTTACTCCTGGTTTACTAGGAATTCACCAGGAGTCTGAGACAGGCCATTTGTTCTTGGTGTCCTTCCGTTAGGGAGGGGGGCTTGTTATGTTCCCTGCACATGCAGTATCCCAGAGTCCTCCCTAATTCTGCTGCTTTCCTGCACTGGCTTGCAGCCACTGCCCTGTGTGCGTTTGCTCTGCGTTCTAGTCCCCGTGTCTGTCTTGACACATTCATATCTTTTCGTTAAAAAAGCAAATGCAGGGCGCCTGGGTGGCTCAGTGGGTTAAAGCCTCTGCCTTCAGCTCAGGTCATGATCTCAGGGTCCTGGGATCGAGCCCCGCATCGGGCTTTCTGCTCAGCGGGGAGTCTCCTTCCCCCCCTCCCTCTGCCTGCCTCTCTGCCTACTTGTGATCTCTCTCTGTGTCAAATAAATAAAGTATTTTAAAAAAAAGTAAATGCATTCTCTATGTACATGCGAATGAATGGAGTTGGACCCTTACCTCACACCATATACAAAAAGCAACTCAGATGGATCAGGGACGGAAATGTAAGGCCTAAGACAATGGAAGTCTTAGGAGAGAACATAAGACAGTGGACTTAGCAGCGATTTCCTAGATGGGACACCAGAGGACCGGCCACAGAAGAGAATAGCAACTAGTCAGTACGTGAGAATGAAACATCTTGTGACCCGAGAGACACCGTCCACAGAGTCAGCAGCCACCCACAAAGGGGGAGAAGATGTTTGCAAATCACGGTGCTGGTCATAGATTAACATCCAGAATACAGAGGGCAGTCCTCAACCTCAAGAACAAAGAAGAACTTTATTCAGAAGCAGACAAAGCTCTCGAACAGACGTTTCGCCGGAGAAGGTGCGCAAATGGCCACCAAGCGCGTGGGATATGCTCAGTGTCACGAATAGAGAAACGCCAGTCAGAACGACAGTGACGGGGTGGCTGCTCTCCAAAACCAGAATTGGACTCACTGGTAAGCCTGCACACTGCCGGCAGGCACGGCAAGTGGTGCAGTCACTGGAGAGTGAGTACGGCTGTTCCTACAAAAATTAAAAATAGAATGACCATAGGGAGCCACGATCCTCCTTCTGGGTATTTGCCCCAAAGAAAGGAAAGCAGGGTCTCCAAGAGACACTTGTTTCCTCAAGCTCACGGCAGTATTATTCATAACAACTACAATATGGAAATAACCCAAGTGTCCGTGGACGGTTGAATGCAGAGGATCGGACAAACGAAGCGTGGCCCACCCAGGCGGCGGAAGGACGGCAACATTGGCATCTGCCACGCCGGGTTTGAACCTTGAGGACATCGTGCTGAGTGAAATAGGCCGGCCCCCAAAGGACAGACGCCGTGTGATCCACTTGTATGAGACCCTGCAGGAGACCGAGTCCTAGAGACAGAGAATGGGGTGGGGAGCTGGGCAGAGGGGAGTTAGGGTTCAGCGGGCACAGGGTCTCAGTCCTGCAGCAAGAACAGGGTTCTAAGGGTGGGTGTGCTGAGAGCAGTAGGACATCAGGTCTGTATGTGACAGCAGCCAGAAGTTGCTGGTAGACTTTATGTGTATTTTTTTTTAAAGATTTATTTATTTGACAGAGGGAGAGAGAGAACACAAGTAGGGGGAGTGGCAGTCAGTGGGAGAGGGAGAAGCAGGCTCCCTGCTGACCTTGATCCCAGGACCCCGGGATCAGGACCTGAGCCAAAGGCAGACGCTTCACCGACTGAGCCACAGAGGCCCCTCTGTTACGTGTATTTTTTTTCAAAGATTTTATTTATTTATTTGACAGAAAGAGATCACAAGCAGGCAGAGAGGCAGGCAGAGAGAGAGGAGGAAGCGGGCTCCTTGCTGAGCAGGGAGCCCGATGCGGGGCTCGATCCCAGGACCCTGAGATCATGACCTGAGCCGAAGGCAGAGGCTTTAACCCACTGAGCCACCCAGGCGCCCTGTTATGTGTATTTTAGCATAAAAGAAGTTGAAGAAAAAAATCCTATCTCTAAATGGATGTAAGTGTGGTAGCCAGGATTGGATCTTGGACAAGAAAAAGGTCGTTCGTGGGAAAGTTGGTGAAATGTCAGAAAAGCGTGGCGTCCCGTGGCTAGTGCAGCCGTGAGCGCTGGGCTCGCTGGGGCCCAGACGGAGAGAGGTGCGGGGGGCGTTCACGGAGGGAAGCCTGACGAGGGGTATGTGCAGCTCCAGCTCTGGTCTGTCTGCTCCTTTTCTGTAAATGTACAGTTATTCCAAAATAAAACCTTTATTTGAAAAAAAAGAAAGCCCAACGAATGTACCCTTCATCCTTGGGGATGAGCGCCCAGCTCCGCCCTGGCCTCGGGTCAGTGAGCACTGCAGGTTGCCCACAGTGGAGTCCATGTTGGGGAGAGGAAGGGTCCCAGGGGGTGCCCACGAGCCTGCCACAGCCCGGCCACAGCACACCCCAGCAGGTCTGCCTTCTGCCGCCGCCGAGCCTCCACGTCCCCGGGAGCCCAGGTGCCAGGCCCCTCGGGAGAGCAGGGGAAGCAGCCGCAGGGGCTGGACAGATGGGTCCCCACGGCGCAGGACGTGCAGGAGCAAGATGGGCGTGTGAGACAGCGGGAGGACGTGCAAACACAGTTCACATCAGACTTGATTTTCGAAGGGACCCGGGCCAGCTTTCTCATTTTGTTCAAAATAAAGGACTCCTGTCTCCCCAAATAGTGCCAGAGAAATGAGACAGCCCTGTGCCCACGGGACCGACCGTGGGCGCGCCTCCCAGCAAGGGGCTCGGGCGGAGGAGCCCCAGGGGCATGCTGCTCGAGGACCTTGGCTTCTTGCTTCAATTCCAGGTGTGCTTCCAGGCGCCGAGAAACCCCAATTCGGATTGCTCGGGAGCTTGAGAGCCTCACGTAGTGTGTGGGGCCGCCTGAGAGGGGTGCGGCGGGGGGGGGGGCCCCCCCCCAGCCCCGGAGGACGGCTCAGCCCTGGGGCTCAGGGTTGTGGGCGGTGCTCGTCTGGTCTTGTCTTCGCTGTCCGTGGAAGCATGTGCGCCCCGGGAGGAAGTGTGGGAAGAGTCCTCTTATAGCAAAGATGGAGCGTGGCTTTCTTCTAGCATCCTTAAGCAGGTTTTGTCCTTTGAATTCATAATCCATAAACTCTGTGGATTTGTGTTGTGTTCCTTCCTGCGCGTGCCTAACAGGTCGAAGTCGGGAGTGCGATCTCTGTAAAGACGAGGCAGTTGTGCGAGGGACTCGGGGCTGCTGGAGACCTGTAGGAATGGGCTGGTCCTAAAGCCTCGCACCCCAGCGGGCACCCGCTGACGGCCCGCGAGGACGGTGGCCGCGTGGGGCGGGTGCTGAGATGCGGTCTTGCATGTGCTTGCAGGAGGGCGTGAAGACAGAGAACGACCACATCAACCTCAAGGTGGCCGGGCAGGACGGCTCCGTGGTCCAGTTCAAAATCAAGAGACACACCCCGCTGAGCAAGCTGATGAAGGCGTACTGCGAGAGGCAGGTGTGTCCCTCCCGCCCCGGCCCTGGGCCTCGGACGCTGAGCCGTGGCACCCGGCCGCTCCAGGCTCTGCTGTCCTGGTAGCGCGCGTGCATGTGTGTGCGTGCGCACGTGCCCGTGTCTGTGCCCGTGCACACGAGTGTGCACGAGTGTGTGCGCACGAGTGTGTGTGCGTGTGCATGTGTGTGCGCGTCTGTGCACGTGCACGCACGCCCCTCGCCGGTGGCGTCCTGCTTCTGTTGCTCTCTCACCAGATGGGGTGTCAGCTCTTGCATCCACAGCTGGGTCCCACCGCCTGCTTTCCCCAGAGCCGGGCGTGGGTGGCGGTGTGCTTCGGAGGCACGGGCTGCAGCGTCGTGGCTGTGTGTAGAGTCGTGGATGCGTGGGCTTCCCTTGTTCCTTCTTGCAGCGGCTGGAGCGTGGAGACACGGCCCTCCTCACGGTTGGGTGTGCAGACGACACTTGATCCTTCCCTTGGCTTCGCAGCGCTGGCAGCTGAGCTCCGGGTCGCAGTGACGGCCTGGCTCTCTACTGTCCTTGTTGTCCCCAGTGTCTCACACACGTCGGTGCTCTGAAACTTGCGTGGTTCTCATTCACTCGCAGGGACCCAAGACCCCCTGCGTCCCTCCCCGCGATGGCTCCTGTCCGCATCGCTGTGGGGCGCAGGGGTGTGGGCTCCCGGGCCAGGTCCTGCCCCGGCCTCTTCTCCACAACGCCCAGGTCCTGTTAGCGGGAGGCGGCCTGTGTCTGAAGGCTGCGGACACCCTGCCGGCTGGCGGGTTTCCCTTCTCGGCTGGAGTTGGCCTTGGACTTGTCGTTACACGAGACGCTGTAGGCCGGCTGCGTGCCATCCTCATGTCCCTCTGCCTTCCAGATCTGCTCTCGGAGGCTGTCCCTGCGTGTGGTTTCTGAGTGGTCGTGGTGACCTCATCACCCGCATTGTCCACCTGCCGCCCGGGGGCCCGTCCCTGTGGTCCCAGCCGCCCCCCTGCCCCCCGCCCCGAAGGCCGGGCTGGCCTCGCGGAGCCACCTCAGAACCCTTCTGGAGACTGCTTTGGCTTCCATCCTACGTATGTTTCGATGAATCTTCGCCTGTTTGGGCGGAGCGTGTCTTCCAGCATCTTGGATGTGGAGGCTGTGGGAGGATTCATGAACTGCAGCGTCTTTGAGACGTTGCGTGTCTGAGGGTGACTGACTTTTCATAAAGCTCAGCGCCCGACCACTGGCCGCACGTTCTCACCACGTGGTCGTCTCCCGGCGTTGGCTGGGCAAGCGCGGTGACAGTCCCACTCTCTGTCCTTTGATTAACTTTGCTCTTCGCTCAGAGCTTCTGGGACCTTATTCTGTGTCCTGAAACATCGCTGTCACGGCTTTGAGGGGCGGGATTGTACCATTCACTTTTCTGGTGCGGTTTTTCTCTCTTGCTTGTTTTTCCCAGAGCAGTCTCTACCCTGTCGTGGGGCTTGGACTCACCCTGAGATCAGGAGTCACGGGCCGCACTGACGGAGCCGGCCACGCGCCCCTCCGGCACTTTCCACGTAGACACTTGTTTTTAGTTGAGGAAACGTGTTCTTTGATGTATCGGTTCTTTGATGACGGTGCCCTCTCGCCCTGTCCCCGGTGTTCGGGATGCCCCTGCCTCTTGCAGTTCCCTGTTCCAGACCTGTCGCTTGGGAGCGTTTCTGCCACCCGGCTTCGGGCTTGGTCCTTGTTGCTGTTGGTTTTCTTTCTGGGAGATTCTTTTAACTTTTTGTTCCCACCGCATGCGGACAGTCTTGCTTCTGCCGTGATTTCTAATTTCCAAACGCTCTTCATCCTTTCCTGTTCTCTGAGGGTTCCTTTTTCCCTGGAGCAACTATGTCTTGTTTTCTGCCTCCCTGAGCATCTCCAGAGTCTGTGTCCTCTGGCCCCTCCCTTCCCGCGCCTGCCGTTCCCTTCCTGCTCGTTGGTTGGATGGCTCCGCATTTGAGGCTTTCTTTCCGTGTCTCCACGTCCTGGGTTAACCGCTCGTATCTAAGAACGAAGCCCCAAAAGCTGACGGCAAGCTGCATGCATAGAGCCCACAAGCCACGGTGGGGTGGCCTGCCAGGATTGGGGGGGGCTGCCTCGCAGGTGTCGTAACCTGTGCGTCATTAAGTTTCCCGCAAGCGGACCTCCCAGCCTCCTGTCTGCGCCCTGGGCGTGCGTCCTGGGTGTGCAGCCGGACGGGGAGACGGGGCTCTGCTGGCGGCTGGCTTCCCCGCTGGCTGCTGTCACTTGTCCCTGGTGTCCTGAGCTCAGGGCTCAGAGTCGCCTTCATAAAGTAGATCTTTTGCCCAGGGAGGGACAGTGCCTGGCCGCTTAGGGTTGGGGGGCGCCCTGTGTTGGGGGTCTGTGCCAGCTTTCAGGAGTCATCGAGAGTCAGCTGCATGCACACCTGGGCCTCTGGGGGCTCTGTGTCTTGTTGCCCCCCCCCCCACGCTGACCTTGGGATCTAGCATCCACGGCCCTGCAGCGCCCGGCCGGCGGTGACGTTTGCGTCTGCGGGTCCCTGTCTTCTCCTGTTCTCTTCGTCCGTGTGGTTCACACCTTCAGTTTTGGGTCAGACCTTTTCAGGAGGGAGCGGAGACGCATGTTTAATCCTCCTTGTTCCGTTGAAGTGAAATCAGAATTGCTTTTTAAGAGGGGATATTTGTCTTCCCCGACCACGTTCGCCCAGCCCTCGGGATTCAGGGAGTCCGCAGCGCTCCTCCCTGCTCGCCTGGGCCTCCTAACGGCTGTGGTCCGGGCTGCTTCCTGCTCGCACACGGCCCTGTGGCCCAGGCCTGTCACCTGACCGCGTCTCTCTGGGACGTTCTTACAGCGTGGTGGCACCCACGGTGGAGCTTCTGAGCGCTTCCCCCAAGGGAAGTGGGGGCGGGGCCCCCAGGGGGTTAAAAGGTGAGAGCGGCGGCTTCTGGAAGTATCCATGCCGGGCATCCCACAAAGTGCATTGTAGGCCCGCAGGCCTGTTTCTATAGTCACGTGGATCATACGTCCATGTGCTCAGAATTCTGCTGTTTGGAGATAAATGTTTTATTTTTTGGAATTAACGTGTTATCTGGAAATAACTAATGATTTTTTTTTTTTTTTTTTTTTAGGGCTTGTCAATGAGACAGATTAGATTCAGGTTTGACGGGCAGCCGATTAACGAAACAGACACCCCTGCGCAGGTAGGAAAACCAGTGGCGTGTGCCGAGGGGCTCCCGTGATGGGCCGAGGACCGTGCGCTGAGCCCCGGGTCCGGGGGGATGGGGTGGGAGATGGGGTGGAGGGCTGGGTGCCGAGCCCCGGGTTCAGGGGGGATGGGGTGGGAGATGGGGTGGAGGGCTGGGTGCCGAGCCCCGGGTTCAGGGGGGATGGGGTGGGAGATGGGGTGGAGGGCTGGGTGCCGAGCCCCGGGTTCAGGGGGGATGGGGTGGGAGATGGGGTGGAGGGCTGGGTGCCGAGCCCCGGGTTCAGGGGGGATGGGGTGGGAGATGGGGTGGAGGGCTGGGTGCCGAGCCCCGGGTTCAGGGGGGATGGGGTGGGAGATGGGGTGGAGGGCTGGGTGCCGAGCCCCGGGTTCAGGGGGGATGGGGTGGGAGATGGGGTGGAGGGCTGGGTGCCGAGCCCCGGGTTCAGGGGGGATGGGGTGGGAGATGGGGTGGAGGGCTGGGTGCCGAGCCCCGGGTTCAGGGGGGATGGGGTGGGAGATGGGGTGGAGGGCTGGGTGCCGAGCCCCGGGTTCAGGGGGGATGGGGTGGGAGATGGGGTGGAGGGCTGGGTGCCGAGCCCCGGGTTCAGGGGGGATGGGGTGGGAGATGGGGTGGAGGGCTGGGTGCCGAGCCCCGGACCAGGGGGAATGGGGCGGAGGACCAGGTGCCAAGCCACGGGTCCGGGGGGGATGGGTTGGAGGATCGGGTGCTGAGCTCTGGACCAGGGTCCCTCGCTCCTGTCCCCTCTCCCAGCGCCCGCCCCTTGTATCTGGACACGGGATCGGCAGCTCCGTGGCTGGCCTGATTCTTGTGCCCTTTCAGTACTTCTGCGCAAGGGTGCGGGCGGGGGGGACAGGCTCACACGCTGTTACCTGCCGCGGGCGCCGTGCTCCCCGTGGCCCCCGGCCCCCTCCCGCTCCCACGCAGCACACTGCAGCCGGAGGGCTTCGGGCCGGAGAGCGGAGGCTGAGGTCGCGGCGCTGCTGCCGCTGTCAGCTGGGCGACCTTGTGATCGAGAGCCACGGACCCTTTGGAGTCTCCCTCTTCTCTGTAGAGTGGAGAGGATGCCTGTTTTCTGTCCGAGTTGTGATAATCAGGCGGATTGGGACATGTGACAGGACCGCACAGCGAGGGGCCGTGGGTGCTGCTCCGGGGGCGCTCACACCACTCCCCTGGGCACTGGGCCATGCGGGCTCCTGGGGGCGGGGGGTGGGCTGGAGGAGCTCCCTGGCTGTCTGGCCTCTCATTCTGGCCGCCGCTCCCCTGGGGTCTGAGTCTGGAGGGGCCCTGCTGTCCCAGCCCTGCTCCTCTACCCTTCTGAGGGCGTCCCTGGGGAACAGCGCTGCTTCCAGCCTCGGTAGACTCTGAATGGGCAGAGATCAGGGTAGATGTGTGTGCACCCCGTGCCAGGAGAGAAGAGGCAGCAGCAGGAAAGGTCTGCTCCATCGCCGCCCTGGAGAAGGAGGGAAGGAGCAGAGCAGCAAAGCCAGCAGTGCTCCCTTGCTTCAGCAGACCCTCCTTATGCGATGTGGCTTTGCTTTGGGGCCCACGGGCATGACCCACTCTGCTCGTTAGACGCTCCTGAGTGTGATGGGATTGTGGGTCACGGGCAGTAAAAATTTTAGACACTTGTTTATTTTTTAACGAGACCTAGTTTTCTTTCTGAAGACTTTATTATTTTTTAAGTAATCCGTACATGCTACGTGGGGCTTGAACTTACAACCCTGAGATCACGAGTCCCATTCCCTGCTGACTGAGCCAGGCAGGTGCCCTCAGAGGCTTAGATTTTCTACGTCCTTAGCTTTGAACATCTTCTGTGAGTTCTGTGAGGGGAAGCTTGGCGGATGAGTAGGGCTCACTGGAAGTCCACAGCTGGGCATCCGTCCCCGCGTGCTGCGCACAGGGGTGGCCAGGACCGTGTCCTCCAAGGGGAGGGAGACCGTGCGGTGAACCTGTGCGTTCCTTCCGGGGGGTGTTTCGCATCCCGCATTCCCGGGATGGTGAGGAAACTAACCCCTCTGCCCTCTCTCGCCGCGCCGTCCCGGCCACCCTGGCAGCTGGAGATGGAGGACGAAGACACCATCGATGTGTTCCAGCAGCAGACGGGAGGCTCTTGGGAGAGCGGCTGTGTCTAAGGACGGCCCCTCTACAGGGACCGTCCCCACCGTGTCACCGTCCTTGCGTCTGCTGTCGAATAGTGAACGAGAGACCGTGCCCGTCACAACGGAGTCTGCGGAAGCCCCGGGACAGTCACCAAAACTACTTCCCTCTCTTTGACATTTCGCGAGGGCAACTCAGAACTCTGTCTGCAGGGGGGAGCCCACAGCTGGAGTCAGGCCAGTCACACTTGTCTTGTTGGGGTGAAATGTGTTCTGAGGGCTTTGGGGTTTGTTTCTGTTTTCATTTGTGTTATTTCTCCCTTCTAATTTTGCCCTCCAATTTGGGGTCTGAATGTCCCTTTTTAGTCTAGATGGGGATCTGACCCCAGGGGCGGACCCCCCACCCCACTGCTTATTTGAGAGCTCACAGCACCGCAGCGGGGTGGTGCTTCCGTTGGACGAGTTTTGGGGGCGGCTTGGGGATGGGAGACAAACTTTAACTAGTTCGGATAGGCACAGGTTTTTAAAATGCTAAGTATCCCATTTTAGGATACGGTCAAGTTGAAGGGAAAATACTGGAATGCTTTTTAAAAAGTGGAAAGGAAAATAAGCAGGTCCTACAGTAACACGGGCCTGGACACTGGCACCCACTGCCTGGCGCCTGGGCTGCAGACACAGGCCTTTCCCCTTCCTGGAGAAGAAAGCAACCCTCACATGTCTCCCTTGGTCATAGGGCCGTGGCCTCATGTTTCTCCTTCTCTGAGTAATTATGTTCTCTCTATAAAAAAGCAAGATTCAGTATTGCTGAATTTGCACTTGTTTTTGTGTGAAAGACCTGCTTCAAAGTGTGTTATTCATGAAGCCCACGGAACGGTGACTCCATGTCACCCTGACAGGCGTGGGCTGTGCTGCTTTCCAAATAGGTTGTGGGACTTACGCTTTCGTTTGTGATTTCGGTTCTGTGAGATGTTTTGGGATCTGTACCAATTAAACTGATAGTTTTCCTCCTGTCTTTGTGTATGGACCGACTGCTGCCTTGTTCTAGTCACAGAGCGTGACCATGACCGTCATCTCTTGCTTGCCTGAAGTCTTGCTGAAGGTGTTTGCATTTCCTTTGTGTTCTGCTCTTCGGGCGTGGGTGGGGTGTCTGCTGGCTCTGTTCTGTTAATTCACCGATTTGTACATTATTTGTTGTCCTTTGCTACTGTAAACAGTAAATATAGTTTGGTATTCTGTCTCTGGGCTTGTATTTAATACTGCACTTGGCCTTGGGCCACACTGTCACGGTGCCGTCTCTGTACGGACCATTCAGGGAGGCCACTGACCTTTTAAGGCCAGTTGGGGAGGAGTGAGTGTTCACCTGGTGGCTGCCCTCTGCACCCCGGCAGGTCACGCATGCCAGTCCTGGCTTCTCCCCTCATCCCTCACAAGCTCCCCCGGCCTTTGGCTGAACCGGATTGTGGCACCTTTCCTCTCCGGGGTGTCGTCTGTAAAGTGAGGTTAGATTTTGGGGCCAAATGAATGTGGACATTAGTTTGGGCTTCTCAAGGTGTTTGAAGACAAGACTCTTTTCCTTTGTGCAGTGGATGGCCTACTCATCTGGGAAGACAGTGTTGGCGTACTTTTTTTGTATGCTTCTACCCTAAAATATGCATTCTTGGGAGGGTGTGTGCATTGGTCAATTTCATTCGGTTCAGCAGATACTGACTGCCATGCTCAGGCACTAAGCTGCATCCACGAATGAATGAGAGGAAGACTCCTTGCCCTCATGGGATGTGTTTTTGGGTTGTAGGAGGCAGACAGTAACAACAAACCGATTCTATGTTATGCTAGTAGACAACACAGAACGTTACACAGTAGATTCTGTACAAGAGTGTAGGACGTAGTAGGATGTAAATGTTGTGGAGGTAAAAACTTTTTTTTTTTTTAAAGATTTTATTTATTTACTTCAGAGAGGGGGAGAGAGCACAGGCAGGGGGAGCAGCAGAGGCAGAGTGAGAAGCAGACTCCCCACTGTGCAGGGAGCCCGGCGTGGGACTCGATCCCGAGCTCATGACCGAAGTGGAAGGCAGATGCTTCACTGACGGAGCCGCACCAGTGCCCCGAAATTTTTCTTTAAGGTGTGTAAGTCTTTGCGGAGCAGAGCCACAAAATACTAAGTGCATTTCTTTTCTCAGAAGTCAGTATGAATGGGGTTCTGAGAAGCATAACTGGATCACCAGATCGCCCTGGGTCAACTGGGAACAGACCACCATGATACTACTAAACAAGGACTCACTATTTATCCCGATACACACGACACCACTGTGGAGAAGCCAGGGAAGCAAGGAGCCTGGAGGGGTGGCTGGAGGAGGCCAGCAGTCACGCCTGAGCAGCGGCTTGGGGGGCAGACAGGCGGGTCTTGCGGCTTTGCTCCCTCAGGCCTCCCGGGAGCTCTGCTCTGTGCGGAGGCTCAAGTCTTGGGGAACTTGACTAACTGGGGGGCCACACTGATGCACTGGAAACCACCGCAGTCACCAATCTTTCCAAACCTAAAAAGCCTGTCTGAAGAAGCTCAAAGGCACAGAAATGCCTTCTTCACGGACCTCCTTGCTTTAACTGCGGGGGGGGGGGGCCTGAAAGTCACCCCGAAATGGCCCTGTGCCTCCTGTGTATTTGAGCCTACAGGTGGGATCCTCAGTTTTTATCCCCCTTCTCATGGGGGTTACATTGAAAAAATATACACCCGTAATGAAATCTGCTCAGCCAGCAGTTGGCCTGCCCCGCCCACAGACCCTGGCACTGACCCCCGTCCTCCAGGTCCTCCAGGTCCCGTCCGGGTCACATCCCCCGGGCCGCCATCCTCCCTCTCCGTCTCTGGTCCGGTCCTGTCCCGGTTCCGTCCCCCGGGCCGCCATCCTCCGTCTCCGTGTCTGGTTTGGTCCTGGTCCGGTCCAGTCTCCTGGGCCGCCATCCTTCGTCTCCATCCCCGCCCCTGTCCCGTCTCGGTCCCGGCCCTGTCTCGGTCCCATCCCCCGGGGCCGCCATCCTCTGTCCCCGCCCCGGTCCTGGTCCTGTCCCGGTCCTGTCACTGGGCCGCCATCCTCCGTCTCCATCTCTGGTCCGGTCCTGTCCCGGTCCCGTCCCCCGGGCCACCATCCTCCGTCTCCGTGTCTGGTTCGGTCCCGGTCCGGTCCAGTCTCCTGGGCCGCCATCCTCCGTCTCCATCCCCGCCCCTCTCCCGTCTCGGTCCCGGCCCTGTCTCGGTCCCGGCCCTGTCTCGGTCCCATCCCCCGGGGCCGCCATCCTCCGTCCCCGCTCTGGTCCTGGTCCTGTCCCGGTCCTGTCACTGGGCCGCCGTCCTCCGTCCCCGTCCTGGTCCCGTCCCCCGGGCCGCCGTCCTCCGTCCCCACCCCGGTCCTGGTCCTGTCCCGGTCCTGTCACTGGGCCGCCGTCCTCTGTCTCCATCTCTGGTCCGGTCCCGGTCCCGTACCCACCCCGGTCCTGTCACTGGGCCGCCATCCTCTGTCTCCGTGTCTGGTTCGGTCCCGGTCCGGTCCAGTCTCCTGGGCCGCCATCCTCCGTCTCCATCCCCGCCCCTGTCCCGTCTCGGTCCCATCCCCCGGGGTCGCCATCCTCCGTCCCCGCCCCGGTCCTGGTCCTGTCCCGGTCCTGTCACTGGGCCGCCATCGTCCGTCTCCGTCTCTGGTCCGGTCCCGGTCCCGTCCCCGCCCCGGTCCTGGGCCGGTCCCGGTCTCGTCCCCCGGGCCGCCGTCCTCCGTCCCCGCCCGGCCCCCGACCTGCCCGGGGCTCGGCAGTATGACGTCACAGGCGGCGGACGCCGACGGCTCTCTGGGCGCCCGCGGCTCCGGGACTTTCTGGAAGACCCGGCCCTACAGGGATCCGGGTTGCCGGACGCGAACCCACAAAGTCGCTGAGGCCCTGACGGAAGATAGGGACCCGGGGACCCCGACACCGGCCGCCCGCTCGCTCGCCGCACCTGCGCCCCTCCCCTGGGCACCCGCCCCACTGCGCAGGCGCGCCCC
>LNAC01000279.1:933367-945373 GCA_002007465.1 Ailurus styani
CAGACCGAAACGGCAGCCTGGGAAAACTCGCCTCGTGTCGGAGGTCAGATTTGGGCTTTGAGGCGTGCGGCTCGTCCTTCTTCCCAGCGTGGTGCCTAGACAGCTTCCCGGCGCCCCCCGAGCCAGGACCCTGCTCTGATACCTGGGGAGAGCACGGCGACCGCAGACCTGGGAACAGGACGGCCGTTCCCGCCGCCGGCTCCCTTGGAAGCGTTGCCCGGAGAAGCCACGGCCCAGATCCGTGTGCTGACCGTGTTCTGAGCCGCGGCTGGACACGGGGTGGCAGCCCGCTTGTGGCGGAGAGCAGGGCCTCCAGCCACAGTTAGGGTCCGCCCGCTGCTGCGGGGCAGCTCTTTGCCCACCGTGGCCTTGACCGCTGCCCTTGGCTCCTCTGGGAGGACGGGTGCTTTTCCGGACACCTGTCGGTAGTCTGGATTCTCTGGGGTGTTACTGTTGGGATGGCTTGGAGGACGGCTTCAGAGAAGGCTGGCATAAGCCGGAGTAAGTGGTGGACATGCCCGGAGCCCAGTCTCCCAGCCAGCCGGCCCTGCGCAGGGAGAGTCCGCGCTGGGCTGGAGCAGACCCCCCGGTGCCCACGCGGGCTCATTAGAATGTGTCCCTGTGCTCCAGGCCCGTGTCCTCTGCTGTAGGAGCGTGTTTGGGGGGCAGAGTGTGAACAGCGGGTCGGGTGGGAATAGGACTTTCCTGCCTCTGCCTCCTCCTGGGCAGCCTGGCTGCGGCGTCTGTGCGGGGACACCTGTCATTCCCACCGTGCGGGTCCGTGTTTCTCCATTTGTTCTAGTCTGTTCGGCCCCGTTCTAGACGGCAAGCAAGCACTACTCTCTCCTGTGTGTAGGGACGGGATCCGTTAAGCCTGCGAGGGGAATTAGATTCTGGCTACTGCTTCGATCCAGTCTCTGCGTTGTCCAACTTGTGTTTCCTGAGGATGTCTGCATTAGCAAAGATAATGTTTGCTTTTACTGGATTTACAAAAACCTCATCCATTATTTCCACCCCGCTGTCATTTGCAGTAATAAAATGCAAATGACACTGGACTTCCAAAGTTGTATCACGGAAGTGTATCATATGTGTTTTTCCATGTTAACGTGACATCTTGGGGTATATGTGGAAGGCAGAGCCCTGCAGGCTTGTCCCTCCGCTCGCCGGCCCCTGCTCGGCCCATCAGGCACGGATCGAGCGCTGCGGGGGGAGTACTCTGGACGTGTGACTTAGAGGTTACCGAGGAGCGGACTTACAGGCAGGGAGAGTAACCTGGATTATTGGGGTACAACCCGATCATCACCGAAAACTGTAGAGGAAGGAGGGAGAGGTGAGGCGGGAGGGGAGGTTCAGGAGATTCAAAGCACGAGGACTCCACCCGCCGTGGCTGACTTGGAAGATGCCCGGGTGGCCGGGAACCGAGGAACGTGGGTGGCCCTTCAAACTGAGGACGGATCCCTGGGGAGCCTCCGTCCCACACTGCAGGGACCTGAGTTCTCCTGAGAACCCGAGTGAATTTGGGGTGGCACCCTGCCGAGGAGCCCTACCTTGACGCTGCTTTGTGAGACTCTAAGCAGAGAATCACCTGCCCCTTGTGACACATGGAAACTGGGAGGTCATCAGCAGGTGGTTTTTTGTTTTTTGTTTTTTTAAGGTTTTATTTATTTATTTGAAAGAGAGAGCAAGAGTGGGGTTGGGGGGGGGGCAGAGGGAGAGGGAGAAGCAGACTCCTGGCAGAGCAGGGAGCCCAAGGTGGGACTTGATCCCAGGACCCTGAGATCATGACCTGAGCCGAACTCACTGACTCAGCCACACAGGCACCGCAAGTGTGTGTTGTTTTAAGCCTTTGAGTTTGTGGTGACAGCGGTAGAAGATGAATACGGTATGCCACCACGGGGTGTTCTGTTGTTGCTGTATCTTAGAAACTTAATAAAATTCCAATTAGTGATCGTCATCTTTTGTGAATTAGCATCTAGTTTGTCTGACCACGTTTTAAGGTGGCACGTCCATTGTAAAGGTGGACTTTATAGAAACAGCCTTTCTGTGAAATGAGGTTTCATTAGATTACAGGGATAGGGTTCAGGTGTACTTTTTCATATTTGGGAATAGTCCCAGAACTGCAGAAATTTAGAAGTGGCGGAACCTTGGATAGAATTCTGTTCAGCCCCTGTTTTTTCACATTTTGCAGGAAATTGAATAACAGAGGCAGAATGATTTGCCTAGGTTCTTACAACCAGGGAAAAGGAGAGTCAGAAAAAGAACCCAGATTTTTTTTTCTTTTATATTTTAAAAATGTATTTATTTTTTATTTTATTTTTATTTTTAAAGTAAGCTCCACACCCAGCCTGATGAAGACTCGAGCTGAGATCAAGAGTTGGACACTCAGTGGAGCCACGCAGGTGCCCTAGAACCCATATATTTTCAGTGGGGATCTTTTTGATGTTTTATTTTCTCACATCATCCAGCCTTTCTGACCAGTGTGAAAAGTAGCCTTAGGCATTGGGTTTTGGGGGTTCTCCTTAACCAAGTAGCCCTGGCTGAGTGCCTTCACGAAACGGGAGTTTCTTTTGTTGCTGTTCTGAGGCCCGAAGGCCCAGATCAAGGGTCGGCAGGGCCACGCTCTGTAGGAGGTAGGGGAGGCCCTCCTGGCCTCTGGCAGCTTCTGGGGGCTGCCGAGACTTCTAGCCGGTCTTCGCTTGGCTGTCTTCCCTCTGAGTGGGCTGCCAGGCCCCCTCGTCCAGTGTGACCCCAGTTTAACAGGATTACGCCATCAAACAACGTTGCAGTCACCGATTCCAGGGGACATACTCAGCCTAGTACGGTACTGAGTAGGAACCGTGAACATGACCGTGGAGAACTGAGCTCCTGCTCTTCTCACACTGGTGCTGCCCCCACAGTCCCCATGTCTCAGGTGCTGGCAGCCCTCCTCCGTGTTTGTGGGCTCAAATCCTGAGGTTTGCCCTCGATGACTCCCTTTGTTTTCTATTCCCGTGGAACCTGGTGTCTGACCTTGAGACCTTATCTGGGGTCACACACGGGTCCAAGCTGCTCCGCTGTGGCCTGGATTACGGCCAGGACAGTCCTGACCGGTCTTCTGCTTCTTCTCTTGCCCGGCTTTGTTCTGTTCTCAGCGCAGCCGAAAGAGATCCCCTTCCAGCCTGTCAGCTCACGTCCCTCTGCCCAGCACCTTCTGTTGCCGTAAGAACCAGAGGCCTTGCCGTGACCCCCGCCTCTCTGACTTCCCCTGACCCCTTGATCCCCTAGCCCCCTGGCCGCATCGTAGGCACCCTTCTCTCCCGGGCATCATCCTGGGCAACGACCGACCGATCTGCTCTGAGTCACTGTAGATTGTTTCGTCTTTTCTCTTGTCAGGATTCTTTCACCCAGCATGATTCTGTGGCCTCCCCCTCCGAGCTGTTGCCTTTCTATGCAGGGTAACATTCCACTGTCTGTGCAGACCAGAGCGCGTGTTTCTAGTTCTTGGTTAATACAAATAAACCTTCAGCAGCATTGGTGTGCATGTCTTTCCGTGGACGTATACGCTCATTTCTCTAGGGTAAATACATGGGTCTCCTGTGAAGTTTATGTTTCATTTTTAAAGAAGCAGCGAAACTGTTTTCCCAAGTGGTCGTACCGTTTTATGTTTCTACTGTCAATGTATTAAAGAGTTCCGGTGGCTCCACTGCCTTGTCCACACTTGGTATGGTCAGTTTTTACATTTTTAGTCATTCTATTCGGTGTGTAGTGGTCTGTCATTGTGGTGTTTAATTTTTTTAATTTTTAAGACATCTTAATGTATTCTACCACTTTTTGTGCTTGTTTTTTAAATTTTTAAATTCAGTGTATTAAAAAAAAAAAAAGGACCCCAAACTAGAACTATTCACTCATTTCCCCCTCCCTCCCACCCCCTTGCCTCTGGCTTTGTATCTACGACCAGTCTGACTTGTATCTACTACCTTGTGTTTTGTATATATTGTAGATTCTCTGTGTAGGCGACGCAGGGTGTTCTGTCTCACTTACTTCATTTAGCACGATGTCCTCCAGGTCTGTCTGTGTTGCTGAAAATGGCAACAGTTCTTTTCTACCCCTGAGCGATATTCCATAGCATACAGGCTCACGTTGGAGATCTTGTGCGTTGAGTTCCAGACAGCACAAGAAAGTGAGTACCACACTAAAGCTGGCCACGTGGATTGTTTGGTCTCCTGGTACATATAAAAGTTGTGTTTACCCTGTGCTCTGACCTGTCATTGCGCAGCAGCTTTACATCTAAAAAAACAGCGTGCTTACCTGTGTTTTCCCCATCGTAGATTCTTGTCTCCTTTGTTGTAAGTTAATTAATCGACCATATGTGTGGATTTATTTCTGGGTTATTTTGTTCCACTAGTCTGTGTGTCTGCTCTTATGCCAATTGTACAGTGTTTTAACTACCACAGCTTTGTGATAGAGTTTGAAATCAAAGAGCATCATGCGTGCAGCTTTGTTCTTTCTCAAGTTTGCTTTGGCTACTCTGGGTCTTGTGTGGTTCCATACAATTTTTAGGAGTGCTCTATTTTTTGAAAACTGCCATTGTAATTTTGATAGGGATTGCATTGAGTCTGTGTACTGCTTTGTGTAGTTCGGACATTTTAATAATATTAATTTTTCTAATGAATGAGCATAGGTTATCTTTCCATTTGTGTCTTCAGTCTTTCATTTGTCTTATAACTGTAATGTCTTTTACATTAATGTAAATGTAATGTCGTACAATTGTAATGTAATTGTAATGTCTTACAATTTTCTTTCTTTTTTTAAAAATATTTTATTTTTATTTACTTGTCAGAAGGGGAATGGCAGACAGAGGGAAAGGGAGAATCAGGCTACCCACCGAGCAGGGAGCCTGATGAGGCACTAAGTCCCAGGACCCTGGGACCATGACCCAAGCTGAAGGCAGATGCTTAACCAACTGGGCCACCCAGGCACCCTGGTGTGTTGTAATTTTCAATATACAGGTCTTTCACCTCCTTGGTTAAGTTTATTCTTAGGTATCTTATTCATTTTTATGCAATTACAAATGGGATTCTTAATTTCTTTTTCTGATAGTTCACTATTAATGTGTAGAAACACAACAGATTTTTGTATATTGATTTTCTTTGTGTCCTTTAACTTTACTGAATTTGTTTATTCTAACAGTTTTCTGATGGAATCTTTAGAATATTTTATGTGTAGTATCATGTACACTGCAGATAGTGACAGTTTTAATTCTTCCTTTCCAATTTGGATGCCTTTTATTTCTTTTTCTTGCCTAAAGGGCAAGGATTTTGAATACTGTGCTGAATAAGAGTGGTGAGAAGAGGTAACCTTGTCATCTTCCTGCTCTTAGAAGAAAACTTTCCAGCTTGTCACCATTGAGTCTGGCGTTGGCTGTGGGATTTTCATATTTGTCTTTTATTATGTTGAGGTGTGTTCCTTCTCTGCCTACTTTGTTGAGGGTTAGACATGGATGTTGAAGTTTATCAAATGCTTTTCTGCATCCTTTGAGATGATCATATGATTTTTATCCTTCATTTTGTTAATGTGATTTGTTATATTGACAGATTTGCAGATGTTGAACCATTCTTGCATTCCTGGAGTAAATTCTACTTGATCATGCTGTTTGATCCTTTTAATATATTGTTGAATTTGGTTTGCTAGTATTTTGTTGGGGACTTTTGCATCTGTGTGCACCAGGGATATATATTGGCCTGTGATTTTCTGGCGACATTCTTGTCTGGTTTTGGTATTATGGTGAAACTGGCTTTGTAAAATGTTCCCTCTGCACCTGTTTTTTGTGGGTTTTTTTTTTTTTGAAGAGTTTGAGAAGAACTGGTATTAATTAATACCAGTTTCTTTTTGTGTTGGGTAGAATTCACCAGTGAAACCATCTGGCCCTGGACTTTTGTTTGTTGAGAGGTTTCTGATTACTGATTCCGTCTCCTAACCAGTAATCAGTCTGTTCAGATTATTCTATTTCATCATGATTCACTCTTGGTAGGTTGTGTATTCCTAGGAATTTATCCGTTTCTTCTAAGTTGTTCCGTTTGTTGCCATGCAGTCGTCCGTGGTAGTCTCTTGTGATCCCTTGTATTTCTGTGGTGTCAGTTGTAACTAACACCTCTTTCATTTCTATTTTTATGTTTCGAGTCTTCTCTCCATTTAACTTGGTGAGTCTAGCTAAAGGTTTGTCAATTTTATCTTTTAAAGAACCAGCTCTTAGTTTCATCATTTCTATTGTTTTTTTTTTTTTTTTAGTCTATTTCACTTAGTTCTGTTCTAATGTTTGTCACTTCCCTCTGCTAACTTCGGGCTTCATTCGTTCTTTTTCTAGTTTCTTGAGTTGTAAAGTAAGGTGGTTTATTTGAGATTTTTCCTGTGTCTTGACATAGGCATTTATCACTACGAGCTTCTCTTTTAGAACTGCTTTTGCAGCATCTCATTAATTTTAGTATATTACATTTCCTATATTTTAATTTTACTTCTCATGGTATTTTTTTAAATTTCTCTTTTGATTTCTTTTTTGACTCATTGGTTATTCAGTAGCATGTTGTTTAATTTCCATATATTTGTGAATATTCCAGTTTTCTTCGTGTAATTAGTTTCTGGTTTCACATTATTGTGATCAGAAAAGATGCTTTATATGATTTCAGTCCTCTTAAATAAGACTTATTTGGTGGCCTAACATGTAATTTGTCCTGGAGAATGTCCCACTTGCACTTGAGAAGAATGTGCATTCTGCTGCTTTTTTGAATGGAATGCTCTGTAAGCGTCTGTTGAGTCTATCTGGTCTAATGTGTCATTTAAGGCCAGTGTTTTCTTACTGATCTTCTGTATGTAAGTGGGGTATTAAAATCCCCAACCATTATCATATTGCTGTCTGTTTCTCTCTTTAAGGTCTCTTAAAATTTGCTTTATATATTTAGGTGCTCCTGTGCTGGGTGCTTAAATATTTACAAATGTTACATCCTCTTGTTGGATTGACTCCTTTGTCGTGAGGTAATTCTTTTCTTTTGTCTCTTAGTACCGTCTTTGTTTTAAAGTCTGTTTTGTCTGATAGAAGTATAGCTGCTCCACATTTCTTTCAGTTTCCACTTGCATGGAACACCTTTTTTTATCCCTTCACTTTCAGTGTGTGTGTCCTTATATCTGAAGCAAGTGTCTTGTAAGCAATATATAGATGGGTCTTGATTTTTTTTACCCATTCAGCAACTCCCTGTCTTTTGATTGGAGAATTTAGTCCACTTACATTTAAAGTAATTATTGATAAGCATGTGCTGTTGCCATTTTTGTTAATTGTTTTCTGACAGTTTTTTTTTTTTTCAGTTTTATTTATTTGACAGAGAGCAAGCACCAGCAAGCGGAGCAGCAGGCAAAGGGAGAAGCAGACTCCCCACTGAGCAGGGAGCCTGATGCGGGACTCGATCCCAGGACCCTGGGATCGTGACCTGAGCTGAAGGCAGACGCTTAACCCACTGAGCTACCCAGGCGCCCCTTCTGACATTTTTTTGTAGTTCCTCTCTGTTCCTTTCTTCTCTGCTTTCTTCTTTGTGGTTTGGTGACTTCGTTAGGTGGTATACTTATATTCCTTTATCTTTTTTTTTTTAAGATTTTATTTATTTATTTGACAGAAAGAGACACAGCGAGAGAGGGAACACAAGCAGGGGGAGTGAGAGAGGGAGAAGCAGACTCCCTGCTGAGCAGGGAGCCGATGTGGGGCTTGATCCCAGGACCCTGGGATCATGACCTGAGCTGAAGGCAGATGCCTAACGACTGAGCCACCCAGGCACCCTGTTTCTATATCTTTTGTATGTTTGCTACAGGTTTGTGCTTTGTGGCTTAGATACCATGAGGCTTACATAGAACAACTTCTGTTTTTAAAAGTCTACTTTAAGTTGATAATAACTTAAATGCCTAAAACTCAACATTACTCTCCCTCGCCTCCACATTTGATGTTTTGATGTCACACTGTACACCCTTTTATCTGTGTGTGTTCTTTAATTATTGTCCTCATAGTTATTTTTACTTCCTGTGTCTTTTAATCCTCATCCCAGGGCTTTAAATGCTTATTAAGCCGCTACTTTTACTATATATTCACCTTTCCCGTGAGATTCGTTCTCACGTGTGTTCTTGTGAACACCCTTTCTTTTCAGCTTAAAGAAGAACATTCCTCGGAAGGCCGGGTTAGTGGTGATGAACTCCTTTAGCTTTTGTTTCTCTGGAAAACACTTACTCTCTGTCTGAGTGAGTGCGCTGCCGTGTGGAGTGATCCTGGTTAGAGATTCTCCTTGCAGCACTTTGAGTCCATCATGCCACTCTCTCCGGCCTGCAAAGTTTCTGCGGAAAACTGCCGACAGACTTAGGGGCTTTCCTTGTACGTAATAAGCTGTTTTTCTCTTGCTGCTTTTTTTCTAACCTCCCCCAGCCCCCGCCCCCAACCCCATCTCCTGCTGCTTTTAAGCTTCTCTCCTGGTCTTTAATTTCTGACGTGTCGTCGTACCGTGTCTCCGTGGGGGTCTCTTTGGGTTCCTCTTACTGGAAACTCTCTGAGCTTCTTGGATCTCGATGTCTGTTTCCTTTCCCAGATTAGGGAAGGTTTCAGCCATTACTTCTTCAAGGAGATTTCTGACCTTTTCTCTCTCTCTTCTCCTTCTGGAAGCCCCGTGATCCAACTATTAGTCTGTCTGGTGTTGTCCTATAAGCCCCTAAGCTGTCTTTGCTCTCTTTTTCTTCATTGTTTTTTCTTCTTGCTGCTCTGATGGAGTTCTGCTCCTTGACTTTGAGCTGTCTGGTCCTTTCTTCTGCTCCATCTAGGCTGTCTTTCAGTCAGCTCTTGTATTCTTCACTCTGTGACTTTTTGTTTGTTTGTTTTTCAGCAAGGGAGAGAGAGTTCGGGGTGGGGGGCAGAAGGAGAGAGTCTCAAGCAGACTCCACTCCATGCCCAGTGCAGGGCCCTCTGGCACAGAGGGACCCAGCTCCTGAATCTGCGGCTTCTTGCTTTCCCGGGGCTGGTAGCTGTTTAAGAACTCTTTCTTCATTGGTTAGAGTCCTCTGGAACCCACAGCATAAGTCCATGTGGTGCCAGAGTCAGGTGACGTAGAGAAGTCCCCAGCAGCAGTCACAGGATTTGGGGCACCAGATGAGTAGGAGCTCTTCCTGTGTGATACTGATTATTACAGTTTCCTGGGACCAGGAACTCTAGTGTCCCTGGCCTCCAGAGCCAGGTGATCAAGAGGTGTCCCATGGGCGACTAGATACGTGTAAAAGCTCCCTTTGGGGAGATGCTGGTGCCCTGGAGCCTGGCAAGGGGAGGGGGCGAAGGTGGCGCCCTGGTCTCTGTTGACAGAGAAGAGCGTTGCAGCAGGCTCTTGACGTGTGTGTGTGTGTGTGTGTGTGTGTGTGTGTGTGTGTGTCTGTGAAATCAGATGCCTGCCCTTGGGCTGCTGCTCCAAGAGAAGCAGGTGAGCCTCCTTCACTTCAGTCTGGGCACAGTCCATGGGCTCCCTCTGAGCCGGGCCCTGCGGCGGGTGGGTCCCAGCGTGTGAGCCTCAGGGAAGTCTCACAGATTGCTCCTGTCTGGTGGGTCTCGGGATGCGAATCCCCATGGGATTTCAGAGTCAGGTGTTTGGGAGACTTGTCTGTTCAAGTGTACATCTTTAAAGGTGGGGTGCTGCTGTGGGGTTTGAACCTTTTGCTCCTCAGGGAGAAGCTCTGGGTTTTGAGTTTTCTCCTGGTTGCGAGATACCGGAGGAGAGCTGTGATGGTGTCCCAGCCTCTCTGGGCTGCTTCTGCGTGGTTTTCTCCTCCTTTGCTGGATGTGCACTTATGACCCAGCCAGCCTTTTTTTTTTTTTTTAAGACATTTTATTTTGTTTGTTTTATATATATATATTTTATAGATTGTTCATGCTTGCGAATTGGGGGAAGGGCAGAGGGAGAGAGAATCTCAAGCAGGTCCCCTACTGAGCAGGGAGCCCAATTTGGGACTTGATCCCAGCACCCCAGGATCATGACCTGAGCCAAAGGCATACGCTTCACCGACTGAACCATCCAGGCGCTGCTGACGTGTGCTTTCCTAATGACCAATGACACTGAGTATTGTTTCGTGTGTTTCCATGCCAATCATATGTCTTGAGTCTTCTGATTTTTAAGTGTGGATTATTTTCTTAGTAAGTGGTAACAGTTCTTTATGTAATGTAGCTACAGTCTTTCATTGGATATTTTGTAAATATTTTCCCTTAAACTGAGGCTTGCCTTTTTAAAAAAATTGTGGTAAGGGTGCCTGGGTACCTCAGTGGGTTAAAGCGTCTGCCTTCGGCTCAGGTCGTGATCTCAGGGTCCTGGGATTGAGGCCCACATCGGGCTCTCTGCTCAGCAGGGAGCCTGCTTCTTCCTCTCTCTGTCTGCCTCTCTGCCTACTTGTGATCTCTCTCTCTCTGTCAAATAAATAAATAAAATCTTTAAAAAAATTGTGGTAAAAAAACCCACATAATTTCATCTTCTTACCAATTGTTAAGTGTACGTTACAGTATTGTTAGCAATATACACAGTGTTTCTAGCAGAGCTTTAGAACCCCTGGTTTTGTGACCAAAGGGCACCCCTTGATCAGCACCTTGTGGGGCTTGCCTTTTAGTTTCCATACCAGAGCCTTTTGAAGAGCAGAGGATTTTTTAATTTCACTGAAGTCCAGTCTGTACTTCTAAAATATTTCATGCTTTCTGTGCTTAAGAAATCCTGGCCTAGCCTGGGCTTGCTCCGATTTTCTCACATGATAGAAATTGTCTGTGTTCTCAGGGAGGTGTAGTTTTAGCTTGTGTTGAAGTCTGTGATCCCCATCCAGGAAGGTTTGTGTGTGCCGGGAGGTGACGGTCAGTGTTCATTTGCAGATTACTTACAAGTGGCCATCCACCTGTTCAAGGACATGTTTGTTTTCTAGGGCTGCCGGAACACAGTACCTGCAAGTAGGGGCTTCAGCAACAGAAATGTTTTCTTAGGGTCTGACAGCAAACTGCGGGCAGGCTGGCTCCTGCCGAGGCCTCTCTTGTGGGCATGTGGGCGCCGCCCTCCCCGGGTCCTCACGTGTGACCCTCTGTGTGTGCCTGTGTGCTGAACGTCCAGGAACACCAGGCCTGTTGGAGTGGGGCCCTTAGCAACCTCATTTTTCTTAAATCCTCTCTCTACCGAGCCTGGTTGTGAGCTTTTCTCCAGTTTGCTTTTTCCATGGAGTATGTATTGGAGTTCATTGTACGCGAGTACAGAGAGGTACGCATCTTTCCTTCCGGCAGCACGCTACTCCATTGGTAGATAAGTCATAATTTGGCCCCTATTGATAGATATTTGGGTCAGATTTGCAGTGTTTTGCTATTACAAGTAATCGTGAAATGAATAGGCTAATGTATCAGACCAGTATATCTGTCTCTAGGGAAGTTTCTGAGATGTGGGATTGCTGCTGGGTCAGGGGTCGAGTTTATATTGCATTTTGTGTGGTGGCTGTTTTTTAAGCCACTCTTAAAATGTTTTGAACAAATTAACCTTCTCAAGGATTCAGTGCTATAGTTCGTGCAGATTTCCCTGATATTGTTGAGTTTTTCTTTTTGAAGTTGCTTTTTTTTTTTTTAAAGATTTTATTTATTTGACAGAGAGAGACACAGGGAGAGAGGAAACAAGCAGGGGGAGTGGGAGAGGGAGAAGCAGGCTTTCCGTGGAGCAGAGCGCCGACGTGGGGCTCAATCCCAGAACCCTGGGATCATGACCTGAGCCGAAGGCAGACGCTTAACGACTGAGCCACCCCGGCGCCCCTTGAAGTTGCTTTTACCAGTAAACACGGAGCTCTGTGTGTGTGTGTTTCGGAAACCAAACCGAGGAAGGAGAGCTGGCAGTCAGGAACCCTTCCTCCGTCTGGGGAGCTCGGGCCGCGCCGTTCTTCCCTGACCAGCAGGTGGCGCTGGTGAACCAGGATGTGGGTGGGCCTTCCTGGGCGGGGGGGGGGGGGGGCCCC
>LNAC01000279.1:945381-985458 GCA_002007465.1 Ailurus styani
GGGGGGGAGAAAAAAAACCCCCCCCCCCCCCCCCCCCCGCGGGGGGGGGGGGGGGGGGGGTCCCTGCAGCTGCCCCTCCCTAGGAGGGTGTGCCAGAGGGTCGTTGCAGCGGGCCACAGGTGAACAGCACAGCCCGCTCTTTTGGGGGGAAGCACCCCGACAAGGTTCCAGGAGAGCAGGTGCGGTCTTCCTCCGTCGTGCTCTCAGGCCCCCCCCCCAGCAGTTTGTAACTCATCTGCTTTAATTTGTTGGTTTTTTTCTTATAATTAGGTGATTTTAGAGATGAAAACTAGACTGGATTTCAGATGTTCGGGTGTGTAGAGCCTGCTGAGCTGGGTTCTGGGGGCCCCTGGGGCCCCTTCCCCTGGTCTGCTGTCATGCAGAGACGCGACGAGGGCCCAAGACAGAGGCTGTCTGGCCACACCCGAGGGGCTCAGCCTTCCTGGTAGTCCTCCTCATTCGCACCTGGTCCCCCCCCCCCGGGAGGCGTCTGCTACCCTGCCTCCCCGGCCTCCTTTTGGCGCCCCCGCAGCCCTTTCCCTTCCCACGGCCTGCTGGGCTGGCGTGGCCTCGTGACACCTGCGGCTCGTAGCGGGTCCGGCTGGCTCGGCAGCTGTTCATTTTCCTTGTGGAGGCTTCGTTCATGGCAGAACGTGGGCATTCCTGGTCCCTTCTCCCTCCATGGTGGCGGCCTTCCCTAGTCAAGGTGGAGACCTGATGGTGGCACCTGAGTTTCCAAGCGTTCCCTGGGAGGACGGCTCCGGCGGGCTCCGTCTCTTCCCTGTGCACACGGCTCCCAAATTTCTGTGGCCGGTGTTGTTTCTCCCTGGAGCTTCACACTCGTTCCTCCAACCACCTGCCTGTCCTACTGCTTTTTTTTTTCTTTAGGTTCATTTTACTTATTTTAGAGAGTGAGAGAGAGTGGCAGAAAGGGGCAGAGGGAGAGGGAAGAGAATCCCCAGCAGTCTCCCCACCAAGCGCAGAGCCTGACATGGGGCTTGATCCCATGACCCCGAGATCATGACCTGAGCCGAAACCAAGTCAGACATCTAACCGACTGAGCCACCAGGGAGCCCCTTTACTTGTCTGTTTACTAGTCTCCATGTTAATGTGTTTGAATGAGAATTCCCGCTTTCCCTTCAAACCTGTCCCTTCCTGTTCCATCGCAACACAGTGCCACCGTTGACTTAGTGGTTTGGCCGGGAACTTGGGAACAGCCTTGTTCTTCCTCCTGTGCCTCATCCACTTCTGCTCTACCTGCAGAACAGACCCCTCCGTTGTCCCTTTTCTGACTCAGCCATCATCCTCCCTGTTCAGACTGTTGCAGTAACGACTCTTAAAATCGGTCATTAATTTGAGGGGCACCCAGGTGGCTCAGTCAGTTAAGTGTCGGCCTTTGGCTCAGGTCATGATATCAGGGTCCTGGGATCGAGCCCAGTGAGTGCGTGTCAGGCTCCCTATTCAGCGAGGAGTCCACTTGTCCCTCTCCCTCTGCCCTCCCCCCAGCTCGCTCATGCTCTCTTTCTTCTTTCAAATAAGTAAATAAAATCTTTAAAAAAAAAAGTTTATTAAGTTGAAATACAGCTGGCGTAAAGGCAGGGCGGGGAAGGACATGTTCCCGTCAGCGAGCCCCAGAGCTTCACTACCCAGGATGAGCTAGAAGTCTGCCAGCTCCCCAGAACCCCACAGTGTGGGGATCCCCCCCAAGAAGCTTTCTCTTAGCAGGATAATCACCGCCTTGCTTTGTTTTTCCACCAAAGCATGCATCCTTAAACATTGTAGTTCAGCTTGCTGGGTTTTTAATGAATGTGATCTAGTGATAGGTGTAGGAATCTAGTGATAGGTGTAGTCCCGTTCTGTGTTCTGTGTCGTGTGCATGTATGTAGTGCAAGGCATATTGTGTCGATGTGTGCAGACGGGGCTTCTTCACACGACTTTACGTTGTGTGTAGCTGTGCATCATTTATTTTCACTTCTGTTCCATTGTGGGACTACACCACAATCTCTTGGTCTCGCCTACTGTTGATAGATATTTGGGCGTTTCCACTTCTTTGGCTGTTGTGAGTAATGCTGCTCTAATCCCGAGCACGTACACCGTGGGGTGGTAGTCAGCAAGAGCAAAGAGGGAGGTCTTGCCATTTGTGACAACATGGATGGACTTGAGGGCATCACACTAAGTGGAAATAAGAGAGAGAGAGATGAATAGCAAATGATCTCTCTCACATGTGGAATCTTTTTTTTTTTTTAATTTTATTTATTTATTTGACAGAGAGAGGCACAGCGAGAGAGGGAACACCAGCAGGGGGAGTGGGAGAGGGAGAAGCAGGCTTCCCGCTGAGCAGGGAGCCTGATGCGGGACTCGATCCCAGGACCCTAGGATCATGACTCGAGCCGAAGGCAGACGCTTAATGACTGAGCCACCCAGGCGCCCCTCACATATGGAATCTTAAACAAAACAACAGCTCCCAGATACAGAGAGCAGGTTCATGGTAGCCATGGGGGATTAGCGGGTGGAGAGAATGGGTGAAAGCTGTCCGAAGGTACAGACTTCAGTTATGAAGTCAGTCAGTCCTGGGGACGTAATGGACAGCATGGCGACTGCAGTTAATAATCCCGTATTGTACATTTGAAAGTTGCCACGAGAATAGGTCTTAAGAGTTACCGTAAGAAAAAACAATTTGTGGCCGTGTGTTGGTGGATGTTAACTAACTAGACGTATGGTGCCCATTTCAGAATATATGCAGATATTGACTCCCTGTGTTGTGCACCTGAAACTCACATGTGATAAGTCCATTATATCTCACTTAAAAAAGAAAAAGGAACCCCCCCAGTATCACCCTCACAGCTAGGTCGTTCTTGGCTCCCGTGGGCTGCGTCTTTCTCTCCCTGTATCACGTCCTTCACTGTACTCGTCGGTGCCCGAAACCTCTGCTCTGCTGTGCTTCCTTGTCCGCTGCCCGTCTTCTTCACCAGTGCGTGAGCTCAGAGGGCAGGACCTCGCCCGTCCTTTGCCACTGCTTGTCCGCTGGCTACAAGACTGCTCGGCAGAGAGAAGTACGATGGCTCGGGGTGGCCACTTCTGGTTCTTAATTCCTGCGTCGTTAATTTTACCAGTCTTTTCCTTTATGGTTAGTGCTCTTTGGTTATTAACTTTGTAGGGAGTCCAACTTAAGCATCAAGATACTCTCCTGTATTATTCTTTCAGAAACTTACTGTTTTATATTTCATAAAACAACTGAAAGTAATTTTGAGGGGGAGTCTGCTTTGTTGAGATAAAATTTGCATGCAGGAGAATGTGCTACTTTACAGTCGCCTGTTCTTCAGGCTTTGACAGAGGTGCCCTGCGGTGTAGCCGCCCTTGCAGTCAGGACGCAGAGCGTCTGCGGCCCCGGAAGTTTCCCTCGTGCCCTTGGCAGTTCCTGCCCGCTTCCCTGTGGCCCCTGGCCGAAGCTCCATTTGATTTGCTTTCAGATTACCGTAGTTTTGCTTCATCAAGAATTCCCTGGAAATTGAACAGCCAGTGTGTAGACCTGTGCGCCAGACTTTGCTCATTAGCGCAGGGCTGGGGGAGTTGTGCACGGTGGTGTCCGTGTCTGTGGTGTGCTCTTCTGTGGCTCTCTGCTTTCCCATCGTGCGGCACACTGCGCCTTGTTCACGCACCAGCGGCTGCACATCTGGCCGTTTCCTCAGGGTTTGCACATCTGAGTCCGGGGACGTGAGTCCGTGTCTCTTGGGTAGATGTCACCAGTGGAATTGCTGGGTGTCAGGTAGGCACAAGGTGAAACTGTTTTTATTAGGGACAGCCGGACTGTTACCAAAGGGTAGCCAAATCATTTTGCATCTTGACCAGTAATGCACGAGAGATTCAGTTGGTAGATTTACCAACACTTGGTATTGCTTGTCTTTTTAATTTGAGCTATTCTGTTCTTAGTAAAAATGTTGCTACTAATTGAGATGTGTAGCCATATCTTTTTGTGGTTTTAATGTTCATTTCCTTGAGGCTCACGGTGTGGAGCAGCTGTCTCGTGCTTCTAGGCCATCGCGGCTCCTTTGGTGATGGTCTGTTCGCATCTTCTGCCGAGTTTAGGAAACGTACGGCCCTGGGGGTCTCCCTCGCTCTGGCCCGGCTGCCCTCTCTCGGCACGTGGACACCAGGCACGGGCAGGGCTTCTGCACGCGCCAGCCCGTGTCCCGCACTTGAACTCAGCCCCTTCACCATCTACCTGGAGACAGCACCAGACCACGCAGGTCAGGGACTCAGTCCCGCAAGGCCGCCCTCTCTCCGCCCACCCTTCAGGTGCCATTTGAAGGTCCAGGTTGTCACCTGTGCTTCTGACTCATGGGCTGTAAATTGGAGGTTCCCACAACCCCCTCCTACGCGTCGATTAACTTGCTAGAGTGGCTTGTAGAACTCAGGGAAGCATGCTTGTTTGCTTGTTTGTCAGTTTATCCTAACAGGGTGTGATGAAGGGTACAGATGAGGCGCCACACGGAAGAGATGTGTAGGGTAAGGTGTGTGGGAAGGGAGAGAGCTCCTGTCCCTCTGTGGGCGTACCCCTGTCCCAGCACCCCGACATGTGCGCCCAGCTGGAAGCTCTCCGGACCCCGTGCTGCTGGGATTGATGGCACTTCCTCACGTGGGCCTGCAGGGGCTCACGGACTCCATCCCCGCCCCTCCCCCTCCCTGGAGAACTGGTGGGGGGAGGGGCAGGGCCCGAAAGTTCCAGGCGTCCAGTCACCGCTGCTCTTTCTGGAGACCGGCCCCCACCCAGGGGCGTCCAGGAGCCCCCTGAGTCACCTCATTAGGACGGAAGGTGCTCGAGAGCTCTTGTCACCTGGGGAATGGGGGGGGCCAGGAGCGCGGTGCGGCCCGGGGCAGAGACCAGGCCGCAGATTTTCTGTTATTTCACATGCCCCTTTTCTCCTTTGTCGTATATACTTTTTGATTTTTTTTTTTTTTGTAGTGTGGGGGGAAATTTTATTTTTTTTGCTTAAATATTAGCGTCATTTGTGGAAAAGACTGGCCTTTTAACCTCTATTGGGGTTAGGGGTGCTGACCCCTATAGAGTCGAAAATATGTATGTAACTTTTGATCCCAAAACTTAACTACAAATAGCCGGGAAGCCTCAAGGACCACGTGCACAGCCAGCACGTATGTTGTACGTCCCAGCGGCGGTGTTCTTCCCGGGAAGTCAGCAGAGAGGGAAGGTCGCTGAGGGAGTGAGGAAGAACGACCCGACTTGTTCGGGCTCTGGCTGTGTTGGCCCGGCTCTGTCTGCGGACACGCTCTGTTCTGTCCCCTCGACCCACTCCCTGTGCGTGGCGCCCCTGCCTTGCCCGGGCTCCCTGGTGAGTCCTGATGCCCTCCCACCGGCTTCTCAACTTCCTCTTCCTCAGGCGGGTCTTGGCTGTGCTGGGTTGTTTGCCTTTTCACCTATCTTTCAGAATTGTCTCGTCGTGTGCAGAGAGGAAGGCCTGTTGGCGTGTTGGCTGCGGTCGCATGGAATCCGCACACTGGGTTTGAGGGGGACTGAGGACTCGCTCATGCTGCGGGTTCGACCGCTGCGCTTTCTCTGATCTCCACTTATCAGGGTCGTTAAAGCCGGGACGGTTCCGGCACGTTCCAGACCTGCACGTCTCCTAAAAGCGTCCTTCTGTGTGTTTCCCATTGCGATTGCGCTTGTGGTAAGATTTTTCTAGCTTGTATGTAGAAACACAGTTTGGTCGTGCATACGGACCTCGTGGTCAGCAGTGCAGGCGAACTCACTCTTTGTAAGGATGCGCCCTGATTCTCTTGTATGCACGCACAGCACCTGTGAGCAGTGACCGTTTGACTTCCTCTTTTCTGAGCCTTTCGTTTGGCAAGGATCTGTTAATTTTACGTCCCCTCAAAGAACCGGTGTTTGGCTCAGTGTCTCTCCTGTTGGTGTTCTTACTAGAGCAGTGATGTCTTCGGCGTGGGGGCCCAGCGGGAGGTGCGCCTGTGGCCTGAGTCCTTGCCCCCGGTGGCCCCCTTCCTGCCCGTGACTGGTTCCACCTCGTGCTCTCTACCTTTCCACATCTGTGTGCAGCTTTGGTTTCATTTGGGCACTTTCCAAGATGACAAGGCCAGGACGTGAAATGGCGTTTCTCAGCGGCAGGGCTGGGCCTCAGCTTTCAACAGCTACTGACCTTCGGAAATTGTTGCAGAACGCTGCTGCCTCCTTGTTTTCACCGAGTGCTCAGGTCTGACCTTGTGGAGCGTCCAGGGGGGGCTCACGGATTTGGTAGAGCGGCACGGGGGGCCGACGGGTAGCTTCTCCTTGCTCCCTGTCCTGCTTTGCGAGCACCGGCTCCGTCTCGTTTGTCACATTCAGAAAAGCTTGTGCCACCTTTCAAAGTGACGGGAAGTACCATTCTGTTAGAAAATAATATACTATGTTTGATTTATGAGATTTAATCAAAATAACTAGCAGGAGTATTTTCAAAAGATAACCCCTTTTGTCTTCTCATTTGTAAAATGAAAGGGTTTCTAGCTTTACGTTCTACTTTTTGCTGGTATAGAGAGCTGTTTATATAGTCTTTTTCAGAAATGTAACTGGAATAGGCATCCACTTTGGACAAACAGAATTTTAATCAGTTAAACATACACTGTATAATTTTAGTCATATGTACTTTTAAAAGGTGTTTTGTTGGGGCACCTGGGTGGCTCAGTGGCTCAGTGCCTTTGGCTCAGGTCATGATCTCAGGGTCCTGGGGTCAAGGCCTGCATTAGGCTCTCTGCTCAGTGGGGAGCCTGCTTCCCCCTCCCTCTCTGCCTGCCTCTCTGCCTACCTGTGATCTCTCTCTCTCTGTCAAGTAGTTAAATAAAATCTTTAAAAAAAAAAAAAGGTGTTTTGTCAACATGCCAACCTAATATGCATTCTATTTCATAATGGTTTTACTTTTTCATTTTATAGAATTAACACTGAATCCTCCAGAAGGAATTGTGGCAGGTAAGACAGTAAAGTTAACCTTTTTATAATCCACTCCTAATTGCGAATGTTGCCTTCAAAGTTAATTGTGGAAATTTTTTTTTCCCTGCAGGCCCCATGAATGAAGAGAACTTTTTTGAGTGGGAGGCACTGATCATGTAAGTTAGTTATATGTGTTTCTAGTTTTCAAGACTTGCCTGGACATTAGACCTTTGAATCCCTTTAGCAGTGGGTCTGTGCTTAGAAGTGTCCATTTAGAAGCAAGGCTTTATGCATTTCTCGAATTTGGCTCTTTCTAGTCTGCTAGTCTGAGAGCAGAAAAGCGCACAGATGTGTATCCTGAGAAATGAAAATGTTTCCTTAGAGCCAGTAAAAGGTTTAGTCGATTTTATATTTCTAGAGTTTTATAATAATAAGTTGTTTTGGTTTTTTTTTAAAGATTGTATTTATTTATTTGACAGCGAGTAAGCACAGGCAGGGGGAGCGGGTAAGGGAGAAGCAGGCGTCCCACTGAGCAGGGAGCCCGATGCGGGACTTGATCCCGGGACCCCGAGTCGGAGGCAGACACTGACCCGACTGAGCCTCCCAAGCCCCCCACAGTGATAAGTTTGGAATGTTGTGTGGCTGTGCTGGGCTGGCCCCAGTGTCGGTGGTTCTGACCTCAGGGAGCCCCTAACGGCCCACGACTGTGAGGGGGGACAGGCCCCTCTGGCTGTGAGCGAGCCTCTGGCCCTGCCCCCTGTGCACCCAACTCCCCTTTCCTTTCCTCCCCGTGGAACTCGTCGTCTGCTGCTGCGTCTGTCTCCGGGCGCCTCACCTGGCCTTCCGTTGTCCCTCACCCCAGGACGTGGCTTAGTTCTGAGGCCAGCAGCTGGTTCCTGGCCCTGTTGTAGAAAGATCATGAGTGCATTTCCTGTTTCACGTCGTGATGTTACTTCACGGGGTCATAGATGGACCCCCGAATCTAGAGTGTTCTGTAGCCCCATGACCCAGGAGCTTTGTTTACCTTCCTCATACTTTACATGGACAGAGTTACTGGCCTTTCTTAGACTTGCTGTATTTTCAGCAGAATGCGGTTAAGTAAAATTTATGAAGTGGAGATTGATCCTCAGCCTTTCTGTTTTCCCCGTAGTAAAATGAGATGTTCAGTCAGTTGGCAGATGTTGGGGTTGGATTTTGCTGGGTTGGGGAGTGCTCCGTGGGGGGCGGGGCACCATCGCCACACCTTGTGCGTGTGCCTAGTGCCAGCGCCATGTTAGCTCTCCGTGCTTTACGTGCTTTAGAAACAGACTGCTGATAAATGTAGTCTGTGGAGGTTAGAGTAATGCGTGGAAATTGATGAGAAAATGAGGGGTTTTTGATAGGCAAAATATTTTAAAAATCATCAGTAAACAGCGTCCAGAGAAAATACAGCATGTGTGACAACTGATCATTTGTAATTCTCCAATTGCTTGGGCCTACAATGCCCATTGTTTTTCCTGTGCTGAAATGTTTCTGGCATGAGGATGTCTTTGCAGTCTATATTTCTGTCTCATCCGCTCTTGTGTCTTTTGTCCCCTAAAGCAGTTACCGTGGGACAGCGAGTCTGCTGCTCAGCAGTGTCCTCCGTCTGCTGGAACATGGCATGGTCCACCGTGTCAGCCGTTGAGCCTTTTATTTTTAAGGGACCAGGAGATTATATCATAAGAGCTTGATTCGTAGCCCCCTTTTCCGTTTACCGTATGTCCTCTCCGTGTGAATGTAGGCCGCTGGGCGTGCACCTGGGCTGCGAGCCTGTGGGGGGGCACGGAGCTTTGGAAGGCCTGAGTGCAGAGGTTCGTGGGCCCCTGGCATGTCTGACAGCTTGCAGGGTACTGCTCGTGCCCACCAGCAGGCTTAGTGAGAAGCCCTTTAAGGGACATGTGAGCCCTCCAGTGAGCCCCAACCGAAAAGTGTTGGGGTAACTAAACCCGTTAGGTTAGTAACTATTACGAATTTTAGATAAACACTAAAATTAAACCAGTATTTTGAAAACACATAGTAATAATTAGATGCAAAGGCAACAAAAGCAGAAATCAACAAGTAGGACGTCGTCAAACTAAAAAGCTTCTGCTTAGCACAGGAAACCATCGACAGGATGCAAAGACCACCTACGGGATAGAAGAAGAGATTTGTGATTCCATATCTCTGGTATCTCCAAAATATATAAGGAGCTCGCACAATTCAATAGCAAAAAAATAAATCATCTAATTTAACAATGGGCAGAGGATCTGAATAGACATTTTTTCTAAAGAATTCCTACAGATGGCTAGTAGGTACCTGGAAAGGTGCTCAGCCTCACTTATCTTTGGGGGAGTGCACATCAGAAGCTTGGTGAGACCTCACCTCACACCAGTCAGCGTGGCAATTACACAAAAAGACAAGAGAAATGACAGGTATTGGCGAGGATGCAGAGAAAGGGGAGCCCTCTCACACTGCTGGTGGGAATGCAAGCTGGTGCAGCCACTCTGGGAAAAAGTATGGGGGGGTCCTCAAAAAGTTAAACATAGAGGTGCCCCACGCCCCAGCAATCGCACTACTGAGTATTCACCCCAGAGACGAAGAAGACACCAGTTCAGAAAGTTGTCCGCGTCCCCGTGTTCACTGCAGTGTTATTCACAACAGCCAAGACCTGGAAGCAGCTGGAGTTGCTCTCCCCCGGTGGATGAGTGGATAAAAGACATGGGGTGTGTATACACACGCACACACACACAGGTAACAGCCATAAAAAAGAATGAAATCTTGCCATTTGTGAAAACGTGGATGGACCTTGAGGATATTACACTGAGTGAAATAAGTCAGAGGAGGAGAAATACCATATGACCTCACTCACAGGTGGAATCTAAAACCCCAAAACCTCCAAACTCATGCGGAGAACACACTGGTGCCAGAGGCGCGGGGCTGGGTGGAATGGGCGAAGGAGGAGAAAAGCACAAACTTGCAGTTACAAAATAAACCTGTCCCGACAGCGTAAGGGACGGTGTGGTGACCGGGGTCGGTGACACTGTAGTAGGTAAGCGCAAGTCCTCGGGACAGTGAATCTGCACGTTCTCATCACCAGAAGGAGAAGCTCGTAACTTCGTCCGGTGATGGACGTTCAGCGGTGGCCTGTGGCAACCAGAGCGTTCCCAAACCCTTGCGCCAGCTCCGGGACCCTAGGCTGCCCTGTGTCCGTGAGGCCTCAACTTCAAAAAGAGTAATGGGAGCTTTTTCACGTTTCTTCAGGGCTTTTATATTTGAATAAGGCTTTTGCATTAGAATGGAATTCCCCTGCTTCAGGGTTTGGTGAGCCCGTGGGTCTTGGTCCTGTTCCAGATCCTTTTACAAACAAGAGGCCGATTACAAATGTACTTAAAACACCCATTAGGGAATTAGCTGTCCTCCCATTGATCGGCCTCACGCTGCTATTTTTGCAGACACCTGGCTGAGTTTCACTCCTTAGTGATAGGTTTTCTTTCTTTTTGTTCTTTGATTGTCTCCGGGGTTTCTCCGGTGCCCGGTGTTTCTGGAACCCTGCTTGCCCCCTTTCCTGGGAGGCCCGGTGCCGCGGGGCTGGTAGCGCTGCTCAGCGGCGGGGCCTCTGTCTCTCCTCGGCAGTGCAGTGAGGGTGCTCGGGCCCAAAGGCACTAAGGGTACAGGTGTGTCCTAGGTGACCCCGGGTGTCCCCCCGAGAGAAGGAGGTGGAGGGTGTACGATGGGAACGCAGCAGATGAACGGAGCAGGAGGAGAACGAAAGAACGAAGTTGCCACAGCCTCTTCTCTGGGGAAGAGTAGAAGCAGCTCTGGGACGCCGGGCTGGCCCCCACGCGAGGGCGTGCAACTCTTGCTGTTGGGGTCGTGGGTTCGAGCCCCACGTGGGTGTAGAGGTGATTCAAATACAACCTTTTAAAAAACAGTTTAAAAAGAAAGGTAGAGGGTAAGTCTCCTGGCTCCTGGCTGAGCATACGGTGGAGTCTGAGCTTGCGGCCAGGAGGAGGACCAGGCTTCCCAGCAGACGAGGGATGTGGGGCCCGCGGGCCGGGGGCTAGCATGGCTTCGGGCCCTCTGGCCAGCCGCTCTTCACTCGTTCGGAGCAAAACAGAGGCTCATCGTTCTTTTATTTATTTATTATTATAAATTTATTATATAAATAAAAATATTTTATTTATTTATTTGACAGAGAGAGAGAGATCACAAGTAGGCAGAGAGGCAGGCAGAAAGAGAGGAGGAATCAGGCTCCCTGCTGACCAGAGAGAGAGCCTGATGCGGGCTCGATCCCAGGACCCTGAGATCATGGCCTGAGCCGAAGGCAGAGGCTTTAACCCACTGAGCCACCCAGGCGCCCCGACATAAGAGTTCTTTATATATTTTGGATACAAGTCCTTTATCAGATGCTTTCTTGGAGTCTGTGGCTTTCCTTTTTCATTTTCTTAATGTAGTCTTTTGAAGCTGAGAGGTTTTTAATTTGATGAAGGGCAGTTTAGCAGTTTTCTTAATGGATCATGCCTTCGGTGTCCTATAACCCAAGGTCACAGAGGTTTTCTTTTATCTTTTACATTTGCAGCTCTTACATTTACCTTTTACGTTTCTGAACCATTTTGGGTTCATTTTGGAGATGGCATTCAGGAGGGGCCCAGCTTCATTCATTGGCATGGGGCTGTCCAGTTGCCTCGACAGCTTTGTCAGAAATCAGCTGACCACACGCGTAGGGGTTTCTGTCTGACGCTGAGTTACACTCCGCTGATCTGGGCCTGTCCTCCCGCCACCACACAGTCTCGTTCCTGGAGCATTGGAGGCAGTTTTGGAATTGCAAAGTGCGAGTCCTCTCATTTTGTTCTCCTACCTCAAGATTCTTTTGCGTCTCCCTGGGTCCCTTGCACTTCCGTCTGAGTTTCGGGATTGGCGTGTGGGTGTCTGCAGTGAAGCCAGCAGGGAATGCCCCAGGGACGGCCTGGGGTCCCCGGTCCGTCTGCACGATCGCAGGCCCCTCACGAGCTCTCTTCAGATTCCTGTCAGCAGTGCCACGAAACATTTTTAATTTGAAGAAAATCCAGTTTTGCGGATGAAGGTGTGTGAGTTGATGAGCACAGAGACGAGCTTGGAGAGTGACGAGGCTTCCTGTGTCGGCCTCGGGGGGCGATCCGGAGGGGGCGGCGCGGGGAGCCCTTTGTTTTTATTTTATATACCTTGTGTATTTCGCTGTTTTCCAACACACACTTTTCTAGTCAGAGTCAGGTCATGTTGTGAAAGTTGTCATCTGTCAGAGCTGACTGAAGTTCTTGGAATGATCGACTTATTCCCTTTAAATACAGGTCAGCTGCATTTGATTGCGTTTTCAGGGGTGTCTGTATCCCAGGAAACCCCAAATGAGAGGGTGCCTGCAGCCTCCTTTTGGACAGTTCCGTCTGAGAAAATCACATGGAGGGAAGCCTGTGCTTGCTGTGCCGAGCTCCCCTGAAGCGGGGGACGCCGGTCCTGTCCACCCCCCGGCCCCGCGGTTCTCGGCCTTGGTAGCTACGTCGGGGCGGTCCGGGCGCTCAGGGTGCTCAGCGCACCATGTGAAGAGAAACGCAACACAGCGGCCGTCTGGGGCTGGCTCTGGCCTGCTGGGCCCCCTGCTCCTTGCCGGGCGCTCCCCTCACCCCAGCCCCCGGGAGCCCGTGCTGCCTCGGCTGCCAGGCTGCTGCCCGGAGAGCTGGCCCTCCTGCCGTCCGGGGGCGCTGGAGCCCGGGGCCTGGGTGGATTAAAGGCCAGGAGCCACGGCAGAGCCAGCGTGCCCAGCCTCCCAGGGCCGCCACCTGCCTGGGCGAGCCGGGGCGCTGGCTGAGCAGCGGTGCCTGCGGGAGGGAGGCGATGCCCGCGCTGACAGCGGCCCCCTCCGGGCCCGCCTGCCGGGTGCTCTGTGGGCTCAGCAGCACCGGGGCCTCTGGTGGCCGCTGTCTCTGAGCAGCGCGCCTTTGCCTTTTCTGCTGCCTGTGGTCATGACTTGGGAGAGTTCGTTCCCCTTAGTAATTCAGTCGCAGTTGAGGTGCTCACGAGTGGTTCACAGTCTCCGTGACTTAAAGCCTTGTCGTCTTTGTGTGGGAGACGTTTTGTGCGCGTGCTGTGGCAGACTGAGAAGGGCAGTGGGTTTCCGCGCTGCCACAGCTGGAGCAGCGTGCAGGCGGCTCCCTCCCACCCGGACACCCGGGTGCCCAGTAAGCGCCGTGGTCTCTGCGGCCCCGGGGTGCAGGCCCAGAGGCCTCCCCTGTTCCGGACGCGCCATTCGAGGCGGGAGAAGCAGGAAGACCAGTGTCTCGTCTGAGTTGAGCACGGAAAGACTAACGGAGCATTTCTGTGGTTCTGGGGACTCTGCAAGCGACCAGGGGGTGTTGGTGGCGCACAAGCGGGCGCGCCCGGCAGCTCTGTGCCCGGGGAGAGCCGGGCAGGGTGCCTTCTGGAAGGGAGAGCAGGGCTCACGAGCGGGCCGCCGTCGGCCACGGGGGTCCTGCTCCGTCGGCTGTGAGGCCGGAGCCAGGGCCGGGATGCAGATTCCGCACCGGGCGGAGCGCGGTTGGGCCGGGTCGTGGGCCGTGCGTCTCAGGGACGGGGAGTCCGCACCTCGAGCTCCGAACAGCGCAGGCTGCTGTCTTGTGACTAGATGGACAGCGGTTCGCTGGCTTCGAAGAGTTTGTACTTGTTCTAGATGAATTGTTTCCTCTCTTCTCGTCCTTTCTTTTACTGAGCATCGTTGAGACCAGGCCTTTAGTGGGAGAGAAGCGAGGCTGTCTGGAGGGCAGCTCCCAAGTGCGCCCAGAAATAACGCTGGTCACGGGGCTCGGTCTCGGTGCAGGTTGACACCGCAGCGCGCGGTCCCTGCGGGCCTGTCCCGGGCAGCAGGGCGTCCTGCCGGGGAAGCCAACCCTGCTTTCCAACCAGTAGCCAATGAGGGCATTTGGAAACAGCTTTGATATTTAAGATGTGGCAGCACTTAAGGAAATGTTTCATCGTGCGTCTGAGGCTGCGGGCGACCCAAGGGATTTTTTAAAAAATGTTCAGGAAAGCCCTATTGTGAGAAACAGAGGACTGTTCTCAGTGTTGAGCAGACACCATGCGGCGTATTCCGAAACTGCCGTCCCCTTCGGACTCCGCCTGCCCACAATCCCGAGGCGCCGGCGCGCGTCCCGGCAGAGGCCAGTGTTGCTGTCCGAGGGGCCGCGCGCGGTCGCCAGCCTCCCGGGGCAGCGGTGCGGACCGTTCCCGGCCTGGTTGCTGTCGGCCCTAGGCTGCAGCCCGTGATCGCCGGCCTCCCAGCCTTGCTGCCCGCTTCCGTCGGGGGGAGCGGAGCTTGCACACTCACAGCGGGGACCTGCAGCCGGGCGGGGGGCAGTCACCGCCGGCGGCAGAGGCGTGCGTGCTCGGAAGTCTGCTCCCCGCTCTGCGCCCGCTCTGCCGGCAGAGGAGGCGGCGTCTGGGGAGGGAGGCAGAGCCGGTCTCGGTCGGCCCCGCCGGGCCGCGGCTGCTGCTGCTGGCGCTGGCTCCCTGTGCCGCCTGCAGCCCCTTCTCTGGGACGGGCACCCCGCCCGGCGCTCGTCCGTCTTCACGTGGCTTTCCCGGTCCTGGTTTCCCGCCAGGGCTCTGGGCGCTGTCGGGATGCTCACACCTCCAGCACAAAGCGCCTATTCACTCTGGTCTCCCCCCGAAGTAGCAGGCACGGTTTTCAAAATCAAGGTCGGTCTCTTAAATAGGAAGAAAAAATGGGCTCCCCGAACACTTCTCCCTTGTCTCATTCTGACGGCTCTGCTGCAGCCGGGCCCCTGCTCTCCCGGGATGCGGTCCTGCATCCACTGCGGGCTGCCGCCGAAGGCCCTGGGCAGCTTCACCCGGTGACAGGAAGGCCCTCTGTTCTGTGCCCTTTTGAATTTTTGGTCTTTTTCCTTTAATTGTGGGCATAAACATCATTGATACTGTTTACAAGTTTATGTCATTATTTTGCTGAATCAAAATAGTTTTATTGATTTGAAACAAATTTGTACTTTGAGAAAATGATCTTTAAAAATGAAGGTTGTCGCGGAATAAACCTGTTTCAGCTGTTTCTCTCCTGTGCCGTGTCTGGTTTGCATCTTGAAGGGCAGCCTGTCTCTGGCGTCCAGCTGCCCCTGCAGCGGCCTGGGTCTCGCTCTCCTGCGGCCGTGCATTCAGCGTTCTCAGAGCTGCTGGTTCGTGTCCTGGCTCAGCGGGACAGGCCCGCCTAACGGGACGGCTCCGCTCGCACGGACGCGGGTTGTGGTAGTGACCCTGACGCATCCCGTGAGGGAGGGCTCGTCCTCCTGCTGCTGTCGGGGCTCCCGCCAGCGTCCGCGTAGTGTTCAGTCACCCGTGCCGTGTGGGGCTCTGACAGCACTCGGGAGTGGTTCCTCCGCCGCTCTCCGTGTGATGGGGACGGAAGCCCAGGCAGACAGGCACGCAGGCGGCCTGTGCCGGTGTGCTCCGGCCGGGCTCTGATGCACCTATGCGCGCTGGGTCCCACGGGAGCTGAGTCCGTGCTCGTGGGGCGCGCCTCATCTGCTTCTCGAAGGTGACAAAAATCATTCCTTGGGCACATTTAAAAATTTCGAAATAGCCTTTGAAATAACAACTCTTAACCCTCATTTAATACACTGGTGCCGTAGCACGTGCCTAAAGTGGAGCTTTACCTTCCAGTGCAACTGCAGCGTGCGTACAGAAGACAGAAGCCTCGGGTCTTCCAGTGTCGCCGCCAGCGCGTTCCTCCAATGCCTTGTTCTAGGGGGGCTCTGCCGCCCCCCGCTTACCTTCATTAACGCGGACCCTGCGCCTGTAATGCGCTGTTTGTGCTTGTCCCTAAGTCTTAACCAGACTGCGGTGGGATAATGAGACGTTACCTTCCCATTCAGAAAGAAGTACCAGTTCATCGTTACTATTTACATGAGTTTTTCATGTGCGTTTGTAAAGCAGAAGAAATTTCCTAGCTCCTTACTACAGTGTGGTGGACACTGAAAAACCTACTTGAGCTTCTCTGTACTTTCTGTCTCCTAGGGGCCCAGAAGACACCTGCTTTGAGTTCGGGGTCTTTCCTGCCATCCTGAGCTTCCCACTGGATTACCCATTAAGTCCCCCAAAGATGAGATTTACCTGCGAGATGTTTCATCCCAACAGTAAGTGCTGTGGGGCGTGGTTCTGACAGCGGCGCGGGGCCGTGTGCGTGGGACAGGTGATGTCGGGTCCGTAGAGCATGGGAAGTGTCACCTCTGTGTTGGACCCCAGCCACCTCCTTGTGGTGGTGGTGACATCAGTTGCAAGACAGTGTGACACAGATGAAGGAGAATGAGGACCTGACACTGGGTGCCCTCTGACCCATCCGCTCCCTCTTCTGGCGGGTCAGCCAGAGCACGTGAGCTGGGTGTGCGCACAGTGGGACTCTGGCGCCCGGCCCGCTGTGGTTTCTGATGGTGGGGACCAGTCCGGGCGGTCTGGGCTTCAGCAGCTGAGCCATGCTAGACCGTGCGGCAGAGTGCTCCCAAGATATTTTCAGTCTTCTAGAGTGATGTTTAATACCATCGAATGATAGTTCTGCATTGAGAAAAGCAGGTTCTGTGTAGTCATCCTTGTTCCAATTTACTGTTTTTGAAAAAAACTCACATGTAAATGTATATAACTGCAAGTGTGGCACACAAAAATGTTGAAAGTGATTCTCTTTCAATAATGGGATCTTTTTTTTGTTTTTGTGAATCTTTTTTCTAAAATAGACACGTATTTTAAAGAGGGGGAAAGCACATCATTCAGTAAATTCATGGACTGAAGTCTGAAAAGTGTGTAGTAGCAGGGATTGGAGCCCCTGGTGCTCTGGTTTTCATTTCTCCCTTTGTAAGGGGGGTCGTAGACGAGAGAATTAGTGGAATATGTTGTGTCTTTGATGGTCTATAGGGTAATGTTCCCTTTTAAAAATTTTTTAAAGATTTATTTATTTGACAGGGAGAGAGAGAGAGCAAATAGGGGAGCAGAGGGACAGGGAGCAGGGAGCCCGATGCGGGGCTCGATCCCAGGGCCCTGAGATCATGACCTGAGCTGAAGGCAGAGGCTTAACCTACTGAGCCACCCAGGCGCCCTAGGATAATGTTCCTTTTTATGAATGATGGTTGCCACTAAAATCATGATCTTAATAGTTGTGGAGAAGAAAAGCAAGTAAGATACACTGTTTTGTAGAAATGAAGTATTTTCTTACTCGAATTAGATTCCTTTTCCTATGCTTTTCTGCATCTAAAATAGCCCAAGGCTAGATTCATCCACGAGAGCATTCACAGAACTTCGGAGCCTTTGCCACCCCTTGGCTGACAGGTGAGCCCGCCTTGCAGCTCTCCCCTAGCCTGTGCCGGCCCTCCACGCGGGAGAGGCTGCCCACACCCCCACCCCTGCCGAGAGGGGCTCAGCATTGTCACCCCCTGTTGGACCTGCCACTCAGACCCTCATTTGGAATTCTCGCGTCCCGCTGGTTTCCGTGTGGGGAGTTAGCGCCCTCCTCAGAGAGACCTTTTTGAACTTCTCTTATCTCACACGGATGCAATTCTGTGTGCGTGGTAGGTGCTCAGAAACACTCCTTCGAGAAGGCTGGCCGTGAGGTGGCCATGGTCGAGGTTGGGCGGTGTGTGTGGGCGTTCGTCATACTGCTGTTGACTTTGGCACGTGTTCAGGATTTTCTGTCGGGCAGAGTTTAAAAATATGTTCTAGTGGATAGAGTTGATTGAAGAAGTCAGCAATTTCAAATTGTAAAATTTTGCAACTTATGAACAGGATTATGGGCAATTACAAAATAATGGGGTTGTGTTGAAGGTGAGCATGTTCAGAAGAGTGCCTGTGACACGGTGTCAGAGACCGATGTGGCCTCAAATGGATGATTCGATCATACACCCAGGATAGTCTGAGGTCCAGATAATTAATACAGGGAGCTTTTAAATTTGGTTTTAGCGTAAATGGATGTGTGTTATTTTTATTTTGTAAAAATTTTGAGAATTGCTTAGTAGGTTTACCAAATCAGTCAGTCCATAAATATTCTAACAGAATGATTTAGCCATTTGCTGAGACTTGCTGGGATACAGGGGTGACTAGATAATAAAAGGTCGGGGCCTTGACCATCAGGAGCTCGCCATCTGAGGGCAGGGCTAGACGTGGATGGAAGAATACAGGAACGTGTCAAGTCACACAGGGAGGCCGGGCGGGCGCCCTGTGTGGGGGGTGGCTGAGCTCGCCGTCCACCATCCGCAGCAAGAGCAGTCTAGTTACCCCGTGATCTGTGAGGGGCTGGGAGGGTCTAGCACGTGCAAAGGCCCTGGGTAGGGAGCGAAGGGGCCAGACCGGTTCAGGTTGGTCAGTAAGAAGGAGTATTTGTGCCGGGAAAAGGGGAGAGCCCCTGAGGGACTCGGAGTGAGGGAGGGAGGCAATGGCGTGGCCAGCGTGGTCTTTGAAGGGTCACTGGCTGTGGCGTGGGGGACAGATTGCAGAGCTGGGGAGAGAGAGACCAGCAGCGTGGAACCAAGCCTGGGCATTGACGAGGGAGGGAGAACAGGGAGGCTCGGGGTGGGAAACAGGCACCCCATGAGAGAGGACGGGGCGGGCACACAGCTGCTCTCGGTGTTCCTGGGTGTGCCTGTCGCCGTGTGGGGCTGGAGTCGGAACGTCCCGGCAGAGAGACTGTCCAGAGCTGTGGGCGCCCAGGCCCCGCGCAGCGCACTGTAGCTGGGTGTCCTGACGTCCACGGCAGACTCGCACATGCTTTCCTTCTGCGAGAAGTCGCCCGGGTTCTGGGTGGCCAGACAGCAGAGACACTGGGATGGGGTGCTCGGAAGAACAGGGAACGAGGCACCGAAGGGAGGCCCTTAGCGCCGCTCAGGTTTCTCCGTGGTCAGGGGTTCTGAGCTCACGAGGGAAAGGCAGTTACATACGTTTATTCCGAATTGTCTGTTGTTTCTGTTAGTAGAACTTTCCAGCCTTACTGTTCTCTAGTTGAGTCTGTCCTGGGTCCACGGTGAACCAGCAGAGGCTCTCCTGTGTGTCAGAGGAAGTGACAGGTGCCTGCAGTGTCCTCGATAGGGTCGGTCACACACTGGGAGCAGGACGTGCTTGTCTTGACCCAGACCGCAGGCGTCGGCTTCCGGGTGCTGCGTGGCGGGCGTGGATCTGATTGGGCCCAGCTGACCTCCGGAGGCACGGGCGACCGTCTGTGTCCGTCAGAGGGAGGCCCCAGGAAGTCGAGGCCCCTTCTTCCTTCTGGAGGTCTCGGCAGTCCTGGCTGCCTTCATCCTGGTGCCGTGGACGGAGATTTCCACGGTCCAGTTAGCTCCAGGATTCCATGGCGGAATTAGGAAAGACTCAGAAATCAGCTCTGAAAATTATTGTGAGTAATCCTAGTTACAGGAGTTATTTTGCTGAAATATTTCACTACCGGGTTACCTTTCATTTATTTAGTGCTTTTGGGTACAGTACTAAGAAAACCCAACCCAGTCCCTGTGAAGGCGGAAGCAGACAGACGGCCGGAGCCGGGCCAGTGAGCGAGGGGGCCCACCCGGCCGTGTGCACCTGGGTGTGGCGCTCGGGGCCTCGGGCTCGGCCCCAGCTGTGCACGCAGCTGGCTTTCTGTGTCCGCGCCGCTGACCGCCTTGCTGCAGGGGGGCCGGCCCATGCGCTGTCCCCGTCCTCTCGGCTCACCTGCTGTGTCCTGACCCCTGCAGTCTACCCGGACGGCCGAGTCTGCATTTCCATCCTTCACGCTCCGGGCGACGACCCCATGGGCTACGAGAGCAGCGCCGAGCGGTGGAGCCCCGTGCAGAGCGTGGAGAAGATCCTGCTGTCGGTGGTGAGCATGCTGGCAGGTAATGTGGCCGCCCCGGCCTGTGGGGGGAGCCAGGCAGCTCGGGGCCGCCTCTGTGCTCCTGCGCTTCCTCCCGAAGTCACCTCTGCTCGTGCGTCACCTCCGTGCGCCGTGTTCTGCTCATCGCTGAACCCCGTGTATGCGTTTCCGAGTGCGAGCAGCCTGCCGCCGTCACGAGCTCGCATCGGGCCCGAAGGAGCCGCGCTCCCGTCCGCGGGCGCCTCGCTCGGGGGCGGCTCCTGCCGTGGTGCGGTCACTGGGTCCTGGGACTTTCCAGACCCGCCAGCGGCTGCCAGTCACGGACACAGCCCGAGCCAGAGACGCGGGCTGTCGGGCCGTCCCGAGCCGCCGCCGTCCCGGCTGAGTTCAGAGCGCGCTGAGGGGGAGGGAGAGGCATTCGGGAGGCGGCCTGGGGTCGGTGGGGACACCGCCCGCTCCAGGTACGGCCAGAGCCTCCCGGCGCGATCGGCCGTGTAGCCGCGCGTCAGCAGGGCCGTCCAGCCGCGGGGACCCTGTCGGGCAGGTGTGGGGCAGGTGCAGCGGCGGCAGCCGGGGCGGAGAGGACTCCGGCAGGCCGGCCACGGCTGCGGCCACGGGCGCTGGTGCGTTTGCGAGACCGAGGCTCATGGGCCGCGGTGACTGCTGTGCTGCGGACCTCGGCGCCGGGTACAGGGCTGCCGTCTGCGGGCAGGGATCCGGAGCGGCGGGGCTGGGAGGAGAGTGCGGCGGGGGTGTCCGTCCTTGGGGGCCGCTCAGCCGAGGCAGCTGTGGAGGCAGCTGTGGAAGTGAGGCTGGGAGAGGAGAGGACAGTGGCTGAGGGGAGGGCGGGGGGCACGAGAGGGCACGGCGACGGGGAGGGGATCGCAGGGGGCGAGAGTCTGGCCAGCCAGGCGGGAAGGAAGCGCGGGAGTGGGAGGCCCAGAGGGGGCGGCTGGGGAGGCGGCAGTGGGCCCTCCGGGTAGCGCGACACGAGGGTGGCCGTGCGTGTGCGCGGTGGGGGCGGAGGCACGGGGTCCCCTTCATGCGCGGAGCGAGCGTGTCGGGTGACATGGTGGGTCGGCTGTCTTCACGTGTCAGCAGTTGTGCTAGAAATTCTTTTCTTAAAAGGTTTCATTTATTTATTTTTAAAGGTTTATTTATTTTAGAGAGCGAGGAGGCTTGGGAGAGGGAGTCCCAAGCTGACTCTTAAAAGGTGTGAATGTGGGGGCCCCCTGGTGGCTCGGTCAGTTGAGTGTTGACTCCTCATCTCATCTCAGCTCTTGATCTCAGGGTTGCGAGTTCGAGCCGTGACTGGGCTCCGTGCTGGGTATGGAGCTTGCTTTAAAAAAAAAAGAGAAGGTTTTAACGTATTCCTTCCACGCCGCTCTCAGAGCCCGTGCCCTGTGCCCTGAGCTACTCTTCCAGCTCAGCCACGACCGGCTGCCCTGCTCCGCGCCCTCTGTGCTGGCCTGTCTGGAGAGGCTGCAGCCTTTGGTCCCCTGAGCCGTCGGGCCCTGGGGCTCCTGGCGTCGCGGGTGCCGGGCGGGGAGTCGGGCTGGCCCCGTCCGTGCTCGTGTGCTCCCTGCACTCGGGCCCCCCCTCCCCGAGGCCCGCACCCCCATCCTCTGCCTCCTGCTCTCCCGTCCCCCCCTCGGTAGCCCTGAGTTTGAAATGACGCATGTGTGGGTGTGCACAGTCTGTAGACGCGTTGGGCGGGGTGCCCTCTGCACGTGCACTGCCTACACTGGGACCTGCCGAGGAAGGGCGCTCGTCGAGTAAATGGGAGGAAAGACGTCATCGTGGTCGGAGGGACAGAGATGTGGTGACTGCAGCGGGAAGCAAAGCTGGGGCCTGAGGGAGTGGCCAGGCTCCTGCTCGCGGCTGGCCTCGTGGCTGTCTTTTCTGCTCCAGCGCTTCCCAGTGTTCTGGCGCCCGGCCCCGCACCCGGCCCTGCTCCGGGCCTCTAGCCCCCTGCCTTGCTGCCTCCGTGTGTGTGTCCTGAGCTGTCTGGGGCACCTGCTGGGGTCAGGTGTGCCCCTGGGCCAGACACCGACCTCGCCTTGGCCTCAGGCAGGAGCTGGGCAGGCATCTGGCGGGAGCAGTGGGGCCCACGGTTTCCAGAGCAAGAGCGAACGTCTATCTTCAAGACAGTCGGGACATAGGGATCACGAGGGTGGGTCTTGGTGCCACAGGCGCGTGTCCCTGACTTCACGCCGCCTCTCAGCCCCACCCCCTCAGCCTGTCTGTGGGAGCGCGGACTTCCTTCCCTAGCGTCTCACCGTGTCTCCGTCTGTCTCTGGGACCCAGGTCCGGAAAGACACACGGGGGTGTTCATTGAGACGGAAGCCCTTGCGAGGCCCTTGCTCTCCAGAGCCTCTTTCACGGCGCGTCCCCTTCTCTTTCAGAGCCCAACGATGAGAGTGGTGCCAACGTGGACGCTTCCAAGATGTGGCGGGATGACCGCGAGCAGTTCTGCCGGGTGGCCAGGCAGCTGGCGCAGAAGTCCCTGGGGCTCTGAGGCCCGGCCCCGCGCACGCGCAGACACGGCGCCCGGCCAGGTTTTCTCTGCTGAATGCGTAGTGACAGTGACACTCTGTGCTGGTACCAAACAAGGCAAGCTTGCAGAACCACCGCATCTCTCGTTTTCCCTACCTTTCCCGCTCCAGACAGGCTTCTCTTCTGAAATGATGACGTATGTAGGATAATGACAGCCGGATGCAGTGTTACCGTGGTCCTGGCCCGGCCGTTCGGGGGATGGTGACCGCCGTCCCCACCTCCTCTCCCGGCCGGGGCGCCCCCACACCGCGCAGGCAGTGGCTTCCCTTCTGTCGCAGTCGGCGGGGTGTGTGTGCCACACTCCAGGGGGCTAGAACCAGCAGTGCTCCTTCGAGGGAACAGGGCCTCGCAGCCAGAGCGGAAGCGGGCGGGCCGGCTCCGTGGGCCCCAGGACGGGGACGTAGCGCGGTTTCCGTGCTTCACAGCGCTTCCTACGTGTTTCCTTCTAATCTCGTTCCATCGTGTTTGTTTGTTGTGTGTTACAAACTGTCACACTTAGAGATACTTTCAGGAAATAAATACTTTCTAAAAACATGGATTAATGAGAAATGGGGTGCGTCAAAGAGGTTTCCTGCTGGTGTGAAGACGGACGCGATCTTCCCGGTCACGTTTATCCGAGGCTCACGTCTGTGTGCTCGCTGATGTGCGTGTCCCTAGGACAGGAACACGCGGCCCTGTGTAAACACGGGGAGCTCTGAGCTTCTGCACATGTGGCTGCAGCGGGAACATAAGTACTGAGACGGAATTGTTCTTTGCAACTCAGTGTCCAAAGGGAACGTTCACCCTGGTGAGTGCGGCGCGCGGGGGCGTGCCTTCTCCCCGACCTCAGGTGGCGCCCGAGGCAGCGCGGCGCGTGGGGGCGGCAGCGGGTCCCCCGGGCCCGGGGTGGGGGCGGGCATGTCGCCGTGGGCTGTGATCGCGCTGCAGTGCCACAGTTGGCCAGCCCGTGCAGCGCAGCAGCCCGGCGCCGGGGCTCCGTGACGAGCAATAACAGATCGGTTGCAGAATCAGATAGCTGGCCTGCTGCAGACGGGTAAATTTAAATAGCAATCACTAATTTTGAGGTAAGGGACCGTCTGTAAGACATACGGTAGGTCACACTTTCCATCGTCCTCCCCCCTTTCGGACGCTGAGAGCGGACGTGTCCTTTCTTGGTGTTGGCAAGTGCTGCGGGGCGGGGCTCCGTGCATGCGGGCCTCTGTCAGGAAACCGGACTCCTGCTCCTCACAGGGGACCTGTCGTACAGGTGACGTTCAGTACGAGAACTTGTATTTGGAAGGGCCTCGGGAGAGGAGAGGTCCTGTACCCAGAGAGCATCTGCGGGCCTCTCCGCCCGGAGGGAAGGGGTGGTTTTTGTCCGCGGGGCTCGGTGAGGTCTGGAGAAGGAAGAGAGGCAATGTCTTTGCAGAGTATTTTTACTCACTTGTATTTGTTAAATGGAAACAAAGAAGCTCCTGTCCTTGCTCTGTGGTGGAGTTTAATTACTGTGTCAAAATAAAGTTCTCTATTTTCCCCCAGTCTGCATCGCGTTTTTCCATGTTGAATTGTATGTGACCCTACAGAAACCCGAGGCCGGTTGCATGCAGGGACCGCGGCGGAGGCCCCGCAGCGAAGCGTCCCACGGCAGGAGCTGTTTGGGGGTCCCTTTACCCCGAGGCCCATGTGTGCTTCAGAAAGCCGCTCTCTTCTTGCTCCTGTGCTCCGCCCGCCGTGCCCTCTCCCTGCGGGCCCTGTCCGTGTGGGGCCCGCGTGGTCAGCAGCCCCGCTGTGGCGGGCCTCTCCTCAGTGTGCGGCACTCCCTCCCGCCGTACGCGGGCCGTGGGCAGAGGCCGGCAGCATGTCGAGGCCACAGGGTTCTGCAGACATCGGAAGGCGGTGACTCCGGCCGGGCTCTGAAGTGACAGGTGCCGCTGGCCGGCCTCGGATGCTGGTTCCTTCCCGTGCGCACACGGAGGCGCCCGTGCCTGCACGGGGACGTGTAATCGGCTTGCTTCCGCTCCGGGGGCTCCTCTGTGAGCCGCCGCCTCATGGGTGGTTCGAGGACAGGCCCTGCCCTCCACGGGTTGAGGAGTCAAGGTCCGGCCATCGGCCCCTCTGCAGCCCCCTCTACCGCCCCCCCACAGCGGCACCCTCGTGCAGCCCAGCCCAGCCAGGCTCGTCTCCTGGACTCCGGGGGCCTGCCAGGAGTGTCCCCCCGCCTCCTGTGTTCCTGCGGCCACCTGAGCCCTGTGCTGGCACTAGCTGAGCTGACTGGCAGTGCCCGTCCCGCCCCACCCCTGCCCTGAGAGTTTCTGTGCACCTTCCCCCCCACCACCCTGGGTGGGCCTGCCCCTCTCTCTCTGCTCCTGCTTCACATGCTTCCAGCGATGGGGCCTGGAGGTGACCGCCACCTCCCTACCGGCCTCCCCCATCAGAACCAGGAGAGGCTGATGCCCCCAGCAGGGAGTGGAGGGGGGGGTCAGCACTGTCTCTCCATAGACACGCGTGCGCAGGGCCGGTGGTGGCGCTGCTGGGGGGGGCTCGCCTGCCAGCCCGAGGACATGGGGTACACGGGGTGGTCTTTTGCCCTTACTTTCCTTTTTGACTCAGTTTATTCCTTCCCTGGGGGCGGCTGTAGATGAAAGCCTGTGTGTAGAGGAGCGTGGACTACATAGACTCGCCGGGGAGCGGGGTCTCACAGCCTGGGGGTGGGGCTGGCCCTTGTGGACACACAGGTCACGGACCCCCGCTCTAGCTGTGGACGTGGGGTTGCAGAGCCCCCGCCTTTCTGCCGTCCCGGCGTCTCCTCCCTGGAGTCCTGGGCTGCCCTGGGGCCGGTCCTCTCCGGTGGCTGGAGGCTCAGAACCTCCCCAGGAGCCCCTCCGGGCCAGGGCATCAGGATCCCGCTCAGAACGGAGCTTGGCACTTGGGGCTGGGGGTCTGAGGGGTGCCTGCTGAGGGTGGGGTCCTAGCTGGGGGGAGGCTATGGGACTGCGCTGTCCCTCTCCAGGCTGCGGCCGTCCTAGCCACTGACCTGTGCTCCACAGGCCTGTGTGCTCCCTGGGGGAGGTGCTGAGCCCCTGCATCCAGCCAGCCTGGGCGCAGCTCCCACCGACCTGGGAGCGGAGACTGCTGCTCATCCAGCGCAGGGGGGCCGTGCCCCAGAGCTCTGGGACCCGCCCGCCTTCCCCAGGGGCTGGGCCCCGCTGGGTGGGGGTCACAGACCTGGAAGCCGCCAGGGTGGTGGGACAGGCTTGTCCGCGTGGGCAGTGGGGAGGGCCTGCCCCTCGGGCCCCCACGGTCAGCCGTGCATGTGAGCGTGTGCACGGCAGCGACCTTGTGGGCCCGCCTTGGTCCCCGGCTTCCCGGTTGCTGCCGGGAAGCGGTGCTGACAGGTTCCTTTCAGGTTGTGCGTGTGCATGTGCGTGTGGGCTCACCTTCTGGCACAGGACTTGACGTTGGAACCCATTCAGATGGAAACGAGAGGCTGAGAGATTGTCTTGTGCTAATGGCTCTTTGAAATCCCAGGAATGCTCAGTGAGCTGGAACCACATGAAACAGTCGCAGCTTCGGGGCAGAGCCGGCCCGGGGTTCCCACGGGGTTCCCCCGCCTGGACCGGTTCCCGCCCGATGGAGCAGGCACGTGGGGCCCTGGGCGGCCGCGCCGTCCTTCCCGCCGGACCCCGGGCGCTGCTCCACCCAGCCCCGTCTTCGTTACGAGCTGTGCACGTTCACGCGCGGGCCCGCGGCGCTCACGCGTGCGTTCACTCGGCAGGCTTCCCCGCGTGTGCGCACCCGTGCACCTGCACTCGCGTGTGCGTGCACCACTCCTGCCAGGCAAGAAGACCCTGTGGCTTCGGGGCGTGCCTGAGCGGCGGGCACCTGACCCCGCCCCTCCACTTGCAGGAAGCGCCGGGTTTGTGGGGATGGTAGACACGGCGTCCTGCTGGGGGCCCGCTCAGCGGGGACCCCAGAGCAGCAGAGCTGCGTGGGCTGTGGTTGGTGCACGTCGCTCTCCTCCCGTGGTGGCAGCTGGGACGCGTGTGGCAAGAACGCAACCCCGGAGACCAGGGTCCTTGGCACGTCCCTCAGGAGCCTGCCCACGGAGACCACGGAGCCCCGGGGGGGTTGCCCAGGGCCTGGGGAGCTGGGTTCCTGGGTACGCGGTGGGGGCAGGGCTGCGGGGTGCTCGGCGGCTGTGCCTCTGTGGTGCGCGGACCACTCGCCCTCCAGCCTGCCCTCTCCCTGTCGCGCCCTGCCCGGGGGCCAGCTTCGTGCTGCTGTGGACAGCGTCCCTGCGGAGTGCTCTGTGGCACCCGTGGCCTCACGTTCCCGTCTCTGGGGCTCATGGTCTGACGCCGGTCCTCGTCCCCTGCGCTGCTCTCCCTCCGCCTTGCTGGCCCGGGGCTGCTTGCCATTAGCGCCGCCGTGGGACCCACGTGATCGCCATCCTTGCTCTGTACCGATTGTCACAGCGGACACGCATTATTGGCGGAACTCGATAAACGAAAGGCGAAGACCAAAACTCTGGTCCAGCCGTGGCCTCCCCGGTGCAGGTGCCTCTCGGACCGTGTTTCGGGCCGTTGGGCGGGCTCACGGGCGGGCACTCGCGGGGAGGGAGTGGGGGGGACGGGCGTTCTGCCAGTCTTCCCCTGGGGAGGGTACGGAAATCCGCGCAGTTCCGTTTGACGCCAGGTCTCCCCCCTTTAGAGACCCCCTGTAAAGGTGTCTCACAGTAGTTTTTGGTCGTAGGCCATTCTCTGTATGAGCCCACACTGGGGACCTCACCCAGACCTGGACATCAGGCCCACGCGAAGAGGCAGAGAGCCAGACGTGGCCCAGGGCGAGGCCGTTGTGTGGGTGTCCCGGCCCGCCGGACCGTGGCGGCCGAGGGGAGCGGGCTCTGCCCTAGAGGGTGTGCGTCTGCTGCGCGGGGCCAGCCTGCCCGGGGGGCGGCCCCCGGGGAGCAGGCGGGCCTTCTAGCCGCTCCACTGGCGTGGCGTGGGAGGGGAGAGTGGGGTAGCCACGGCCCCAGGGCATGCTTCGTTTTGGGAACGCGGCGGACGCGTAGCCGTGGCCGCGTGTGCCCCTCGAAGCTGCTCTGCCGGGGAGGCAGGCCTCCCCTCTGCGCTCGGCCTGGGAGCCCGCGGACGCTGTGCCCGTGAGGGTTGGGGGAAGGCTCGAGTCTCCGTGCCGGGGCCGGGGAGGGGGCCGATGAGGGCCAGCGGGGGTGCGCCCTGTCTCCGTGTGCCCAGAGTCACCGTCTGGAACGTTCAGTTGTGCTACTGAGTGGGAGAGTGGGTGCGCGCAGGAGACCAGGGAGAGGGGGCTGGGAGGGTGCCCAGGGGCTGGCTGGTGACGCGGGACGAGAGGCGGCCCCAGGCCTCCGTGTCCAGGTGCACCAGGCAGGGCCGCGGGCTAGACAGGCGGGCACGCTGCCCTGTGCACACAGTCACGTCCCAGCGTCTGCAAACCCCGTGCGGGGGCCGCCACTCCGCGTGCTGGACCAGAGACGCACCGGGCTCCCTGCAGCTGGCCCGCCGGCCGCCCCCGCACCCGGGCTGGTGTCCAGTCCACAGAGAGGGCCCGCTTGCTGCGCCGAGCCTGGTGCTTGTGCACCGCCTTCAGATACTTCCCCGTACCTTCGAGAGAATGATTAGAAAGTCATTAACTTAAATTTAGCTAGATTGCCCTAATAAATGAGCCCCGTGAATCACGTACAGTGCGCCAGCCCGCACACACTTGAGCACCAGGCGAGGCCACCATGGGGCAGACGGCTGTCCCCCGGCAGTGGAGGGGGCGCTGCCTTAGTTGGGAGGAAGCCGGCCCTGCACACGCCGGCGGCTGTCCTGTCAAACCGCAGGTGGCACGGGGGTCCCCGGGTGGGTGGGCCGGCATGCGGGCGGGGAGCGGAGCCCAGTGGGTTTGCGGGGGGCCCAGGGGCACCTGCACTCGGGGGGGGGAGATCCTCTGGGCGTGACCGGGGGGTGCAGGATCTGGCCTTGGTAGCCACACGTGCTGCCGTCCACATCTCCAAACCCTGTGTGACTTCGGGGGTAGCCGGGGTGGGCCTGGGGCCCTGCCGAGGGGCTTTTCGTGCCGGTGCAGGTGGTGCACGGGCGCTCCCACCCCACGGGGCCGCACGGACCCGCTGGTGGAGCCCCCGCCCCTCCGTGTGGCCCTCCCGGGAGACAGCAGCGGGCTGGAGCGAGCCCACGAGGGAGGCCACTGCCGGGGCCACGCGCAGAAACCACCAAAGCCATGCTAAGGGAACGTTCCCACCCCCACCTGGAGCGAGCTGCGTAAGGCTCAGCGTTCCTGCGCCTGACGGCTCCGTGCGAAATCGCTTGTTTTATGGTTGCTCTGCGGGTCTGGGTGTTCTGCGTAGAGCTGGCGAAGCTGGCTGTGTAGTAAGATATAGACTTACGTTGTCTACGCCTCGTTAGTATTTGTGATTCCCTGTAATTTCTATTCCTTACCCTTCAACAAAATCACTGATTCTCGTACTCAAGATGTTCATTAATATCTGTTATCAGTGTTGGTCTGAAATATCATTAGGGCTCCTCGGTGGCTCAGTGGGTTAAAGCCGCTGCCTTCGGCTCAGGTCATGATCTCGGGGTCCTGGGATCGAGCCCCGCATCGGGCTCTCTGCGCAGCGGGCAGCCTGCTTCCTCCTCTCTCTCTGCCTGCCTCTCTGCCTACTTGTGATCTCTCTCTCTGTGTCAAATAAATAAGATCTTAAAAAAATAAAATATTGAAGCTATAATTATGTTCAAAGTGAACAAAATGAGTGCATTGCCATAAAATATGTAAATTAAAGTTAAATATAAAAATCAGGAAGTAGGGCGCCTGGGTGGCTCAGTGGGTTAAAGCCGCTGCCTTTGGCTCAGGTCATGATCCTAGGGTCCTGGGATCGAGGCCCACATCGGGCTCTCTGCTCAGCGGGGAGCCTGCTTCCTCCTCTCTCCTCTCTCTCTGCCTGCCTCTCTGCCTACTTGTAATCTCTCTCTCTGTGTCAAATGAATAAATAAAAATCTTTAAAAAAAAAAATCAGGAAGTATTTTTTGGTGTTTACAAAAAAATATCTTTTGCTAAGATATTTAAATGTATATATGGAAATGAAAAATACAAATTATAATTAATTTGTAAAATACAAATGATAATATAAAATGTAAATAAAAATTATAAACTTNGGTTATTCCACAACAATTGGGCGCCTGGGTGGCTCAGTGGGTTAAAGCCGCTGCCTTCGGCTCAGGTCATGATCCCAGGGTCCTGGGATCGAGGCCCACATCGGGCTCTCTGCTCAGCGGGGAGCCTGCTTCCTCCTCTCTCCTCTCTCTCTGCCTGCCTCTCTGCCTACTTGTGATCTCTCTCTCTGTGTCAAATGAATAAATAAAATCTTTTTAAAAAAATTATAAACTCAGGCTTTTGAAAATGCAGTTCAGCCTTATCACGGGGGCTCTAAGGGACAGTTTGTGATCTGAACAGTCCCGTGTGAGGTGTGAGGGTGTCCCCGGTGGCCGGGCGAGCTGGTCCGCGCCCACACTGCAGGAATTTTCGGGGGGTGAGATGCGCCCTCTGGACGACCAGAGGCCCACGGCGGGTCCCGCACCGGCTCCCCCCAGCAGGAACGCGGGGCAGAGCCAACACAGGCGCCCGGCGCTGCCTGGTCACCTGCGCGGGGCCCTCCACCAGGAGGCTCAACGTGGGCCGCTGGTGCCAGGCCCCGGGCGGCGGTTGTCGGAGGACGCCCGGAGAGCCGCGCTGGGTGGCAGCACGTCCCGCCGATGGGGCCCCTTGGCTCCCAGCCTGCGGCCAGCAGCGTCGTGCTGGGGCCCGGCACTACGGAGGTGGCCTCTCTGGGCTGGATGGGGGAGCAGCGGTGCCCACAGCTCCTCCCAACGCGGCGCGTCTTAGACCACGGCTCACTGTTGAGCCCTCCCGGCCCCTGCCCTGCTCGAGAGCTGTGGGCGCACCTGGGAACTGCCGTGTCTCCCAGGTAGGAATCCACCAGCCAAGATTCTGCTCAGCTGCATTTTAAAAAAAACTCTATTCGTTTCCTTTCAAATTTTAAAAATGCGTGTAACAAATACGGCTCTTTGGACGCGCCCCCCCCCCAGCCCCCTTCTGCCCATGAGGTGGGATGTATGGGTCAGGCAGAGGTCTGGAGTCCCCATGGCTGGGAGCGCAGTGCCCTGCATCCGCCGGGGCCCTCTCCCAGCCCCCCGCCAGTGTGGCTCCTGGGGCACCGTCCTCAGGGACCCCTCTCCTTCCAGGTGTCCCCCTGCTGGGAGCCCCTCCTCCCGCTGCCCCTCTCGTGTGGGCTTTCTTGGGGTTCTGCCCTGGCGCCCCTTGTGCTCAGCCCCCCCAAACCTGAGGCGGGAGCAGCCCCCGCGGCCCCTGGGAGCCTGCTGCCTCACCCCCCACGCGCCCCACGCGCCCCACGCGCCCTGCTCTGCTCTCCGTTGTCTGGACTGCGACCACAGCCTTTGGTATAAGCAAATGAAAAGACTTTTAAAATTCTTAATGCAAAGTCCATTTGTGATCGTTTTGAAAAGTCAGTTTGAAAAGGGAGGGCAGGTGAGGGTGAGCGGCACGAAGGCCCTGCAGGGCTGTGCGGTCCGGGCTCGGCTCCCAGCCTGCGCCTCCCAGTGAGTTCACTCTGCTCTGCGTGCACACAAGCCTCTCCCGGGGCCCTGTCCCCAGCGGGCGGGGGCTGCCTGGCCGGCCTCCCCCTGGCCTCGGGGTGCCCGCTGGGCCCATCCTAGAGTGTCGTCCGCCCCTCCAGCCCCCCATGTGGGATTCGGGCCTGTGCTCCCACGAAACCATGGCGAACGATGCCTTCGGCCTGGTCTGCGTGACTCCCACGGCCAGGACAGCCGCTGCAGGCGGCGGGGAGGCCCCATCCCACACCCTCGTGGAGGAGCTGGTCCGCCGAGGGTGCGGTGGGCTCTGACGCCCTGCAGAGGGGCCTCTGGGGTACGTGGGCTTTGCCCGGCACCCAGGCCTCCCTGCTTCTCCAGGGTGCTTGGGCGGTCCCGCCGTTGTTCTTCCAGAACCTTCCTACGCTCCTGGGCTGTTGTAGGAATGCCCGCTCTTCTCCATCACCCAGTCCTGCTTGTTTAAACACGTGTTCTAAAAGTTAAGGAAGTAATTTGAATTTGGGGCACCTGGATGGCTCAGTGGGTGGAGCGTCTGACTCTTGGTTTTGGCTCAGGTCATGATCTCACAGTCGTGAGATCGAACCCCGGGTCAGGCTCCACACTCAGCGCAGAGTCTGAGATTCTCTCCCTCCGACCCTCCCCCTGCTCATGCTTGGTCTCTCTCTCAAATGAATAAATGAATCTTTAAAAAAAAATTTGAATCTTGACCAAGAAATCTCAGGAAATGACAAAGGAGGTCAGAATGGTAGATTTAATTCTTTGCAAAATAGTGAAAAATATCCTCCCACATTCCTCACCCTCCTCAGGATCCTGCCCGTTCTTCAAGACCCAGCGCACCCCAGGGCCTTCGCGGTTCCCCACCAGCCGTCTGCCTTGCACCCCTCACCTCCCGGGGCCTTTCCTCTGGTGTCGGCACTGTCTCTCTGACCTCGCGGCTTCTAAAGCAGACCGTCCCCAGCACGCCCACCCCCACCTGCCTTGTTTCTTGTCTGACAACTGCACGGCTGGAGGACACATGTGGTCACTCAGGCTGCCGCACGAATCGCACAGTGGGGTCGCCCGGTGGAGCTCTGGGGGCGCCTCTCCTCGCTGGCGTGCAGACGACCTCGCGTGGCAGAGAGAACCCGCTCTGGGGTCTCTTCGTCTCCTAGAGGGGCCCCAGTCCTACCTTCACGAGCCCCTCTGAGCCCAGATGCCTCCCAGAGTGCCCGCCTCCAAACACCGCCGTGCTGGGGTTAGGGCATCGGTGAGCGAATTCGGGGGACACGAGCGTTCAGGCCAGAGGGCGCCTAAGCCGGCCTTGAGACAGGTGCTTGGCTCGGATGTGCTGCTCCGTGTGTGTTGATGGCGTGAGCGCTGCCCTCAGGGGGCAGCATGTCGGGGTCCCTGTGTTCCCACCCCTGCCCTGCCCGGGGAGGGAGGCGTGTCCAGGGCACCTGCGGGGGGCGGCGCTCCGTCCTGGAAAGGCCGGCCCACGGCCTGCGCCGGGCTCCTGCGGCCCCTCCCAGGACACCGCCGGCTGGTTTGGACGGCTCGCACATGCTCTCCGACACTTAGGTTTTCCGTGGTTCCCCACCGGCACCGGCGCATCCAGCTCTGCGTTTCTGGGGCTTGGGGATCGATGCGTTCAGTCACTCCCAGAAAACCAGTGGCCACATCTCCCAGTGCTGCTTTCTCCTGCTCTCGCTCTTTCCTCCTGGATGCGGCCGAAAGCGCTGGGCTTTCCGTTGTGCCCACTGCGTCTCCCTCTGCGCGCCACCTCCCATCCCTTCTCCGTCCCCGCGTCCTTGTGGACCTGTGTTCTGCTCTCATCTGTTGGCTACTGTTTCCCTTTTCAGTTGTGATTGAAACTTGCTGACCCATCCGTCCGTCCGGTCCTTGATTCGGTGACAGTAACCGAGGGGCGGAGTCACGGCTTCAAAGATGTGCGAGCCCCCGCGGACCGCTGGCCAGCGTGCCGTCCACAGAAGGCACAGGCAGGTGCGACTCGGTTACGGTCTCGAGCTGGGAGGTGACCCTGGATTGTCCACGTGGGTCCGCTGGCATCCTGGGGTCCCCCTAGGAGGAGGCGGGGGCTCCGAGTCAGAAGGAGCCAGGACGAGGGGCCGCGGGGCTGCGGTCCCTCCAGAAGCCGGGGAGAGCTGCGAGCCCACTGCCCCCCAGCTGCTGGGTTTTAGCCGCGGGGTCGCCGCGGGGCGTCTGCGGAGCCCAGAGGGTGCTCGGAGCTGCGGCAAGCCGGCGGCGGCTCGTTAGTGCTTCTGGCGGAAACGGAGCGTCCCTGTCTTTCGGGTTGTGTGGCTCCTCCGTGGGTGTTTCAGACACGCACACCTCCCTCTTCCCCGGTGCGTCGTCTCTGGTCCGGACTTACGCACGTCCTGGCTCTTCCCACGCGGAGTCTCTAAGGGTCTGTCCCCACGTTTTGTTGATTTGGCCAGTCTCTGCTCATGCGGCTGTGCCCCCGTGTGCCCGCTACTGTTGTGTGTCGGGCGTTGTATTGGAAAGTGTGTGTGTAGCCGCAGTCTGAGCCCGGGACGGTGCCTTGCAGACAGTCGTGTGAGTCGCTGGCCACTGCTGGGCGTGCTGACCTCCGGGCCGAGGCCAGACTGCAGGGGTGCTCTCCAGGGACCCCGCGTGGGGCAGGCCTGCCTCAGGGCCTCCCAGCCAGGGCGCCCAGCCGCCTGCCCGGAGCAGACCAGCTCCCAGTGCTGGCCCCGGTCTCGGCCCCACAGTGCGCTGCGCCCGTGACCTCCTTGGTGACATCACGGAGCCGTTCACGCTGTTTCCTCGTTCTGAGCCGTCTTCTGCGAGAACAGGCCACCTGGCTGCCGCACAGAGGCGGAGGCGTCTGGTCCCCGGTGCCGCTCCCAGTGCGGAGCTCACGCCACGGGCTCCTGTCCTGCCCTGGGACCCCCGGGAAGCCGGCCCGCTGGTGGAGGGCGGCCTGTCGGAGCCGAGTGACCAGAGCAGGGCATGACTGAAGCCGACCCCACGCCTGCTTCTGAGCTCGGACCCCGGCATCCCATCGAGGGCCTCGCAGAGCGGCCGACTGGCCGGTGAGGGGCTTGGCTGGGGAGCCAGGCGGACCTGGGTTTGGTTCTGGACGCCCCGTGCAACTGCGACAAACAGAACCCGTTCTTATCACGACCTCCATGCCCACAGCGCGGGACCGTCCGAGCCCTCGAGGGCCCGGGGCTGTGACAGGAGGAGACACTTTCTGCGGTGGCTTCCGAGTGCTCCCCAGCCCCCCACCGATGACCAGCACTGGGAGCAGCCCGCCGGCTGGGGACGCTGGGACAGGCCCGGGCCTCCGAGCAGCGCTGAGGTGACGTGTGAGCCCCGGAGCTCCTCTTTCATCCTGCTGGGGAAAAGCGAGTCCAGACGAGTCGTGAGCCGCCTCGTTAGCGATGGCACATGGCGACGTCGCTCCCGGTGCTTTACCCTCGAAACCAGAGTCACACTCGGAACGTGTCCAGCTTCCTCCCCTTCAGCCACCTGGAGATGCAATCACTCCCTCCGTCTGGCTAGATCCTGTCTTCGCGCTTGAAGCCACTGGCCTGCCCCCAGCTTTCACTCCCTGCACCGGGGGGGCGGGGGTGACTCACACGTGCGGAATCGAGTGCAGCTAGATGGCCACACGCAGGTGTGCACGCACGCACACACACCCATGCACACAGCGTGCACACACATGGGCACACACATCCCACATGGGCATGGACACATGGCCCCCGCACGTGCACACACATGCACACACCCGTAGGTGTGCACTCGGGCACATCAAGTGTGCACACACGTGTGTGCACACAGACACATAGCTGTGAGCGGCGGCTCACCCAGGCCCGCATGTTGAGCTCTGCTCTGCAGATGGTGGTGCCACGAGAGGTTTAAGGAGCCACGTGTTTGGAGTGGTGGGCAGTGGGGCGGGAGGTGGAGGCGGGGGGTCAGCTGGAAGCCGCGGCGGGGCGGCCAGGGTGTGGGAGCGCTGCGAGGGTGCCGGCGGTGGCGCACCGGAGCACAAGCAACAGGACTGGCAGCAGGTCTGAGGAGCAGAGGCAAGGGGACGCACTCGTCGGCAGGAGCCGCGGGGCAGGCAGGGGGGTGCGCGGGGGACACGGCGGGATGGGGACCGGCTGGGGGCGTGTGTGAGGTGCTCAGGACAGGCCTGTCCGGGCCCCGGGCCCCTCCTCCCCTGCTTGGACAGTCTCCCTGGGAGCAGATGTGGGAGCGGATGGCCACTCCTTGGCCACGAGGGCCATGCCTCCTGGGGTGTGCGCCCTGGGCCGGGGTCCCGGGGACACACCGCCCGGAGCGTGTTCCCCTCTCGGGATGCAGTCCCAGCAGCCTGTGACCCAGAGCCTGCTGCGCGCTCCAGCCTGGCAAGGATGCTTTGTCCCTTCCTGCCGGCGAGCCCGCCGCTTCCCTCTGCCGTGCTCACCCCAGGAGGTCGAAGCACAGGCGTCCTGAGCTCAAAGCACGAGGGCCGCTAAGAGACTCAGGTCCTGTCAAGCGAGACTGCCTGGAATGTGTTCCGAGCCGCTGCCGGAGGGGCCTGGGTTTCAACTGGACGTTCTTCCTTCTGCACTCACTGTCGTCGGCCCTGAGATGTTCTGGTGGATTCCGTGGGGACGCTGCTTGCCGGGGATGCTGCTTGCCGGGCTCTGCCCCATGTGTCCGTCCCTGTCCCCAGGGCTGGCACGGGCTGGGAAGAGCGGCACCCACACGGCCAGATGTGCTCCAGGGAGCCGCAGCCGGGTCCCCGCTGTTCCTCAAGGTGGTCACCCCACTGCCCGCGCCCCAGCTGTGCTCCGTGAATGTGGCCTGGCTGGTGTTTAAGCATCCCTTACACGACCCCTCCGGCCACAGTGGAGCGAGGAGCTCACACTGCTTCAGGGACAAGCTGCTCTGGGGTCGGGACGGGATGCCAGCAGGGCTGTGTTGCCTGTGGTGGGGGTGTCTGTGTGCACACGTGTCCCTTAGACAGACCGTGCAGAGTGTGGACAGAACTTGCTGGATCGCAGCTGCATTCACGGTCAGAGACATCCGTAGGACACCGTGGGCCACGGCTGTGTCACGTGGCTTGCTCTAGGAGCCACACAGGCTCTTGGTGAGGCCTTCAGGAAGCCTTGCTCCCAGCCCCTCAGGTCCTCAGGACCAGTGAGAGCGGTGCTCCTGTCCCAGATCGGGGTCCAGGTCCTGGGAGAGGCACGGCCTGGGGAGCTTCGGGGGAGCCCAGAGCCAGAGCCAGAGCGTCAGCCACTCGTCCGTGGGGGCAGGGACACGCATGATCCGTCTGTTCCGCACGAATGTGTTCTGCTCAGCCTGATGGCACAGGGAGATGAGCTGTCAGTCCTGGGGTCGGCTGGGTCAGCACTGAGTGTCCGTGGAGTGTCTGGAGATGCCCGGCCTCGTGGACGTGGGAGCCTGAGCACTGCAGCGCCGCCCTTCCTGCTCCTGGCTTCCTGTTCAGTGGCCACGGGCAGGGCTCTGGACAGATCCACGGGGTGACGGGTCCCGGAGGGGAGGGCACCTGAGATACTGCTGTTCTGGAAAGAACCCTCCTGAGCCCAGAGCCAGGAACACAAGCGCGGCCCTCAGCCTCAGAGTAACCTCTGCGGCTCGGGACGGCGGCCGAGTGCCCGCGTCACAGCCAGGCCAGCCTCCACCCAGCACCCAGAGTCTTCCAGCCTGGGACCCACCCAGCGGCCATGGCGACCCAGCACCCCACGGCAGTCACCCCGTCCCCTCCCCCGGCACCCACCGATCCACCACACCATGGCGTCACCTGTTCTGGATGCTTCACGGAAACGGAGTCCCACACTCTCTGCTCCTGGGGTCTGGCTTCTCTCACTCGCATGGCTTCCAGGCACGTCTGCACTCCGAGCACGGGTTTGTGAACAACCAAGTGCCTCAGGGGAAATGCGAGCTCAGTGTGGCCTCCAGGCAGGGGCTGGGCGTTGGGGAAGTGCTTCTGGATCTCTGGTGGCGTCCAGCTCCCTGACATCTTCTGGAGCGTGGTGTCCTGTCTACGGCTCTGTGTGCCTGCGGGTCTGGGGGACTCGGACTTTCTGTTGAAGCTGTTCTCCCCTGGCTCCTGAGACCCTCTCACCCACGGTCTCCCCTTCCCAGCCCCCAGCACTGCTGAAGGGTCCCCTGAACCCACAGCTGTTCCCAGTCCATCCCCAGCATCAGAGGGCCTCCCAGAGTCTGGGTGGAGCCTGAGACTTTACCTTGCTAGTGAGCTCTCAGGTGATGCCCCTGGTACAGGGAGGACCACCTGCACGGGGAGGGGGCCACGGGTACTGGAACACAGTCGGCACTTTCTCTGAGAAATGCATCTCTTGCTGAGACGGGATTTGGATTTTCCTGGAGCCAGCGTGTCCTTGACGGACAGTGATATTACATTCACGTTGGTAATAGCAGCCTCGGCCACAGGAGCATTGTGACAATGGGCAACGTGCCTCGTTGGAACTGGAACCGACCTCATACTGCTGTTACTGTGATCTGAGTCGAGTCAGTGCCTGGTAGAACTGAACGGGCAGGTCATGGTGGCAGACGGCTGATGAGAAGGGCTTGCATGCAGTCGGAAGGGGCCGCGGGTTACAGCGTCCACGCTGGTTGTCTGCTGCCCTGTAACGAGTTACCCCACACTCGTGGTCTGAGACAGCCACCGTGTGTCCTCTCCTCTCCGAGGACCGGGGACCCTGCAGCAGCTCAGCTGGCTGGTTGTGGCTCAGAGCATTGAGGTTGCTGTGAAGACTCCAGCTGGGTGGCCTCATCGGAAGGCTCAGCTGCGGCTGCAGTGTCCATGCCCACGGAGGCTCCCTGGCAGGCTGGCTGTTGCGGTGCCGACTGTCAGTGGGGTCTGCTGCACTCCACCGTCTGGTCTCTCCAGCAGGAGCGCTTTCCTGGCAGCTGGGCTCTGAGAGGCAGAGGCAGGGGGAGAGGGAGGGGTTCTGATGTGTGTCCGTGTCCTTGTGCATCACGGGCCCATCAGAAGCACAGTGTGAGCCCTCCACCTCCTCCTCCTGGAAGTGGTGCAGAAGCGCAGCATGCAGGAGGCTGTGTGGAGATGTGGGGCAGAGCGGCGTGGGCGTGGGGATGAGGGACGGGGAGCACTCGAGAGGCATTCTGCCAGGTGCCCTTGGGACATGTGCATCTCCTGGCACTGACGTACCTGCAAGGGCACAGAGAGACCCTCACGGCTGGCTTGGAGCTCTTCCCAGCTCTGTCCTCACTCACACAGGACTCTCCCTGGAGCCGCATGTCCTCAGCCAGGTGCTGGGGCAGAAGTGGCAGGAATTGCCCATGTGCTGCCCGTATAGCCTGCCGCTGAGGTCCCAGCACCCCCTTGTCACACCACATCCTGCCCTTACTGCTCCAGGGAGTTTCTGTCCCTGAGGCTCCAGGGGATTTGAGGACCATCACACCAAGGCTGCATCTCTTGTACAGCTGTGGGCATGCCCATCCCCTCTGCTGCTCTCTTGCTGAGGTCACTGTTGCCTTCTCTGCAGGGCTGTGTATGGCCTTGGCCTCATCTTTGCCCTGCAAGGGCTGTCTGCTGTCCGTGATGCCCATGCCAGTCGGGGGCGTCAGGTCCAGCCTCCTGGCCCCAGGACAAGAGAAGACTTGGCTCTAGGTTGGGTACTTCTTACTTCGTGTGGGCGTGGTGGGAAGGTGACCCTGGCCAGGGGCTTCCAGGTGACAGGCTGGCCCTTGTGGAGGGGCATCAGGCAGCTGCACTCAGCGGTCTCTGCCCGAGCGCCGGCCACTCTGCCCACTTGGTGCCGTCAGGCTCGAGGCTGGACTTGGAAGCTTAAAGCATTGTTTTGAGTAGGCGATGCATGTGTGTGGCTTGAAGCTGCATAGACGGACACCGAGGTCCTCCTACACGTGTCGCCAACTGCCCACCTCCCGCACACGCCGCAGCTGGCTGCCAAGATGTCCGCTGTCCCTGTTCCTCTTGATCCCCCTCTGGGCTCTTGTGCGGCGGACAACCTGCCGCTGTGCCTTGGTCCTTCGTGGCCGCAGCATGTCCTTCACACGGACATCCCGCCTTCCTCAAGGCCCTTCATGCTGACAGTCGCCTTGTGTCCCTCTCCTGCTCTTAGACATGAGCCGCCCTCGTAGCCTTGCTCACGTGTCCCTGTGCAGACGTGGGGTAAACCTGCGAGAATCTCCTAAATGGGACTTGCTGGGTCAGGAGGGATTGCTGTTCTGAGTACTGAGAGCCCGACCAGCTGAGCCACGCTCAGCGTCAACGTCAGTGGTGGCGTCGACCCGGCCCCGCCTTCCCCGCCGTTGGTGGTGAGCTCGTAAGGCCTCTCTGGGACTTCAGTCCCGTGAACGGCAGGATGAGACGCTCCTGCGTGTTCTTCTCTGCCTAGAGCTTCTGTCCCCTCCTCTCTCCCCCAGCCTCGCTGACCCACCCTCCACTGCCTGGCTCACGCACCTTCTTTCCCAGGAAGCCTCCCCCGTGCGCTGTGAGGTCTCCCCTCCCCCTTCGAGCCCAGACCCCTCTGTTCCCATGGGCCGTCCAGCAGAAGGGGGCTGCCTCTGCTTCCCACGTGGGGGGACCTGTGCCGGCTGGGGCTCACTTATTTCCCACGTCCTTCTACAAGCATCTTCCTTTATTCTTCAAAATGCTTTGTATGGAACATGATGCCTTTCAAACTTTCTTCCCCCCAAATCACTCAACACTGTGTTTTTGATCAAAGTGAGAAAAATACGGAGGCCATGAGGTGACCGTGTGTTGTGTGCAGTCTGGCTGAGCCGCGGTGAGCAGCGGACGGTCCCCTCTTGCTCACCTCCCACACCCCCGCACCTCAGTCTGCTTGGCCTTCAGAGGGTGTCTGTGCTGTGCACCCCCGGCCCTGGGCGTCCCAAGTCCTCTTCTGCCCCAAGGTCAGATCATGCACCCCACCCGGCTCACAGCTCCCTGGCTCCCTTTTCCTCCGGAGCAAGACCTCAACCCCTTCCCTGGCCCACAAGGATGAAGGCCCTGCAGACTCCTTCCCCACTTCCTCCCCCGCAGCCCCTCCCCCCTCATCCTGCCCCTCCCCTTCCCCAACCCCTCCCCCTCTACCCTCCCT
>LNAC01000279.1:985942-1021524 GCA_002007465.1 Ailurus styani
TCCACCCATCCCCCTGCCCCCCACTACCTGCCCCTCCCCTTCTCGCCCCTTCCAACTTTTTCTGTAAACTCCAGCCTTGCTCCCCTATTTTGCTGCCTCCCTATCAGGTCACTTTGGTGGGTGTCTTGCTCAAATCTAGCCCCTCCACCACTCTCTGCTTCTCTCCACTCCCCTTCCCTTCTGGGACACTGGTTTCCGTCATCCACTGGAACGGGTCTGGGGCTCCACACCAGCACAGGGGGCACAGCCCAGAAAAGGCTTGTGGGGTGGAGGTGCGGGTTCCCTCTGGCCACCTAGGTGTGCGGTGCAGACACCTTCCTGTGGCTGCAGTGGCCCCGACCTTGCCAGCTCCTTCCTGCCTCCTGCCACCCCAGGTGCTCGGAGGTGCGGCCTCTTGCACCTTGTCCCTTGTGCTCACTCCTGTGCAGGGGCCTTGGCGAGCGACGAGATAAGGGGTTTGCTCTCCATGAGGGCCGGGGGCTCTGAGCTGGCACTCGGTGGGATGCCCCGCAGGGAGGGCCTCACTGTGGCTCTGGAGGATGGAGCTGGAATGTGGGCAGGCCCGGGGACCCAGGGATGTGACAACAGGGCGTGACACACGGCCCCAAGGCGAGGCTTTCCTGGGGAGCCCTGGGGGCTCGGGACGAAGCCCACAGTGGGAACAAGGCCCTGTTCCCCTGGAGAAGCCTGGGCGCTTCCTGCCTTGGCCGCCCAGGCTGGACCCTGTGACCTCTGAGGTCGGCCAGTAGTGCCCACAGTTCTCGCTGGTCACCTACTGCGGGTTGACTTGTGGCCCCCAAAATATGCTGGAGCGCTGACCCCTGGTTCCTGCACGTGGGACCTTGTTTGGAGACTGGGTCATCGAGGACATAATGAGTTAGGACGATTTCAGACTGGAGCGGGGTGGGCCCTAATCCAGCAGCTGCTTCCTTACGTGGAGGCGGAGCGAAGACACGGGGAGAAGCCACGTGATGATGGGGACACAGCGTGGGCTGATGCGACACAGCCAGGGGACCCTGGAGCCCTCGGAGCTGGGTGAGGCAGGGCGGGCCCTCCCCCAGAGCCTTCCGAATGGGCCGGGCCCTGCGTGGCCTTGATCTGGGACATTGGGCCCCCAGATGTGGGAGGACAGACCTCCGTCGTCCTGAGCTGCCCACGCGCCTTCGTCTGTCCAGCGGCCCCAGAAAGCGAATATACCTGTCATCTCCTGTCAATACAGAAAGTCAATACACCTGTCATCATGCAGACCTACCTGGCCATCATGGGGACAGACCTCACACCTCGGTCTCCCGTGGTGCCTGCCTGGGGATGGTAACCCCTGGGGCCCCCTCGGGGAGCACCTGATGGAGACCCCCGTCCCCTTGCTGTGGACGAGCTCCACTTCAGCTTTGGAGTCTGGCTGACAGGCTCGGGAGGGAGGGCCGTCTGCGGGTTCTGCCCGCCATCTGTCTTGGGTCAGAGCCAGAAAACACAGTGCATTTTTCTTGCCTTTCCACATTCAGTTGCTGCCAGAAGGCAGGGCCTCTGTGGGTAAACATGCCCGGGGGGGTACGTGTGCTGTGCGGGCTGCTTGGAGGGCCTCGGGCAGCTGCTCGGGGGGGCTCGGGAACCCCTGACCGTCCCCAGAAGAGGCCTGGGCCCAGGGGCTCTGAGGCCGTCATGTGCTCTCCCATCCAGATGGCGTCAGCGACACCGTCCAGTGGGGCTCCTGCCTCCCACACAGAGTTCCTGGGCCCCCGTTTTCGCCCTGCCTCCTGGGACATGAACTCTCCCCACCGAGGAGACAGGAGAAACACAGCTCCGGCCCCTCCAGGACCAAGGAGCCCTCGCCAGGCAGGTGCGTGCCCGGCACGCAGGGGGCTGAGCGGGACCCCCTTGCACCTGCTCCGCATGGTGCTCCAAGGTGCCCAGCGGCCTGCTGCTCTGGAGGAGCCTTGAGAGCACGGGCCCTGTTCCCATGCTGCACGGCTGCTGGGCCTGACAGCAGGACAGGGAGGCCCCGGAGCAGGAACGACCTGACTTTGCTTAGAGCAAGAGGCTGGGAAAGGGTAGCTCTGCACGGCCACGGGGAGGAGGAGGCGGTCGGTGCACTCTGGGGACCGCTCCCCGCCTAGTGCCGAACCCAAGGTCAGCAGCCCATCGCTTGAGAGGGACTCAGGAGAGGAGTTTGGACTGGAAAGGAATCCGAGCTTTGTTGAGGAGGCCGGCTCCCCAGGGAGAAGGTGGACTCTCGGCCACACAGGGCGCGCGACAGCTGCCACGTTCTCGGGCACGTGTGGACCGAGGGCGCGGTTCCAGAGCTGTCCCAGGGCTGGGGGGCTGGGCCGGGGGTCTGCTTCTTGTCCTGTGACATGCACGAGGACCCTGTTCTTTCTGCAGAGGGGGGCCGGGTCTGCAGACGCACAAAGGGGGTCCGTAAATCATTTGTGTGCCCTGAAGACCATTTTGCTAAAAGACGGCTGGACTCATCAGAAAGCTGAGGTGGCCACGCACAGGCTTGGCGGCCTCTGTGGCTGGGAACCGTCTGGTCCTCCTCCCCTCGGAGCCCGTGCTCTGCAAACCTCAGAGAGTCAGTTAGTTCTGTTCCAGGTCAAGGGCCTTCGGTCAGCAAGCAAGCAGTGCATCATGGTGAAGCAAGGGAACCCTCGGGGGGACGGGAGGCTGCCGCCCCCACGTGTCTCAGAGAGGGCCACGGCAGCGTCTCCTGCCCCGAGGGCTGGCGGGGGGGCTCTGCGCTTCTGGAAGATCGCGCGGTCCTCGGTAGCGCCAGCCGTGAAGAGAGGCGTTGGTCTCCACGTGCGCCAGCTGACAGGCGTGTGTACATGCGTGTGCAGACGTGTGCGTGTGCGTGCACACAGTTCTTGCTGCTCTGTACCGTGATCCAAGCGATTGTGTCAGGAGATTATGGAGGGTTTTCATGTCCTCCTTTTCCTCATCAGAACGTGATGAAGTTTCAACGGTGAACCTATTTTTACTTGTGTAACAAACGGACGGTTATTTTGAAAAGCAAATGTGTGTCTAAGTGATGTCAGTTCCTTGCTGGGGATAACGGACGAGGGCTGCGGCAGACACGGCCCGAACTCCCGGGCCCATCAGGCCTGTCGGCGGGGAACGAGCTGGAACGCTCGGTGGCCTTTCTGTCCCTGTTCTTCGAACAGATGGCCCCGAGAAGATGGGCACGCGTGGTGGTCAGATGGTGGGGGGTTGGGGGGGCGGCTGTGGACCTGCCGTCACCCCAGAGCCGCACAGGGAGAAACACAGCTCTGCCGGGCCCGGGGCAGCCCCACGCGGGTCTGGGCGCCCACTCTCCCCCGTCCCGCCCGAAGCTCCGTGAAGACCAACATCGGCGACCCTGTTGCTGGCTGGGCTCCTGACGCGGCCAAGAGCGTTAGTGTCACTGCGTGCTCTCTGTACCTACTCTATTCTAAAGGAGGACACCTTGTCTCTTCTGGGATGAGCTGTGTCCCCAGGTCCTCCGTTGGAATCCAGACCCTCAGGACCTCAGAGGGATGGTCTTTGGAGTCTGGGTCTTGTAGGGGTGATGGGTTAAATGGGGTCACCGGGGGATGGGTAGGCCTGGCCCCCCAGGGCTGGCACCCTCACAGAGGAGGAGGCGAGGACCCAGCTCCGGGAGGAGAAGCCCCGTGTTCCTGGTGGGTCTGACCCGCCGCGCCGCTCCTCTCGTGGCCCCACGCCGTCCCCATCTCTCCCTCTTCCTTGGACGGGCTCCCACTCCTCCTCCCTTCCTCAAGCTCTTCCCGGCCTGCCCGAGGCTCTCCACTCCGCTCCCTCTGTCTGGGCCACACTCGGTGGATGGCCTGCAGGCCGGCACCTCATCCCCTCCTCTCCCCTCGGGGTCAGAGCTCCTGCGCTGCGGGGCTTGCCCAGCCCCGCTGGCTGCAGCCCCCTCCCCGCTGCACGTGCCCCCCGCCCCCCAGCAGGCCCGCGGAGGAGACTGACTGCATGAAGGACACAGGGTTCTGCACCACAGCCAGGTGCCTGAGAGGCCCCAGGGCCTGGTGAGAGGAGTGCCTGGGTCACCGTCCCACCCGTGCGTGACCTGTGTGTGCCCGCGAGGCCCCATCGCACGGTCCAGCACGCGGGTCACAGACGTCCGGCTCCCGGAGGGCAGGCCGAGGAGCTCAGGGGCCTTGCTGGGACGCAGGAGCTGCGGGAGCCGGAGGGGAGGGAGGGGCTCAGGCGCAGGGGTGCGGGTGGGACAGCATGAGGACCCGTCTCCCCAGGGAGCCAGCCCTTCTGGGGACAGGGTGGAGCTGAAGCTGTTCTCAGAGCGTGGTCAGGACACCGGATGTGAGAAGGGCCGCGCTGGGCACCCGGGGAGGGAGGGCACGCAGCCCCCTGCTCCCCTGCGCCCCGTCCCCCCACGTGCATTTCCATCCTGCTTCGGGCGCCAGGCAGGCAGCACGCAGCCCCCCTCCCCCGCAGGTGTGGGCGCTTGGGCCCCGTGCATTTCCATCCTGCTTCGGGCGCCAGGGAGGGAGGGTGCCCTCGCCCAAAGCCCGGCCTCGCTCGCATCCCCCAGCAGCAGGGGCTGGGCGGAGGGAGGGCAGCCCGCGGGGTGTCGGGCGCGCAGGGCGGAGGCCCGCGCCGCCCCAGCCTGGACTGGGGTGACTCACATCCAGCAGCGGGCGCCTTTGTTGCTGCCGGCCCGTGTGCGGGGTCCCTGCTGCTCGGCGGCCGGCGCTAATTACAGCTCTGCTGGCGGCCCTCCCCCGGCACCTTTGAAGTGGGGGCCCCTGTGCCGCCGGCTCACACCCGCTCGTGGCAGCTCCCCTCCCGGCTGCTGCTGGTTGCTAGGGTTTCCCCGGGTCTTTTCAGCAGGTTGTTCGGGAAATTACAATGCAGCTCGCAGCTGAAGGTAAAACCTGTGCTTTTATCGGGTTTACATTAGTGTGGGTTAATCTGTCAAGAATTTTAAGAACATGCTTTGCCTGGAGGTGGGAACGGGTGCCCTGGGCAGGCTGCACATGCCGGGCTTGGTGAAGGGAGGAAGCAGGGCTTGTGGGGGCGGCCAGGGCCAAGGTGCCCGGCGCCCTCCTGCCTCTGCAGCTCCACCCGGAGCAGACCGCCCTCGCTGCTTGGCCCCCTTGGCGCCCGCTTTCCTTGCATAACTGGTTAGTAAAACGAACTTGAGGGGCGCCTGGGGGGCTCAGTCGGTGAACGGTCTGCCTTCAGCTCAGGGGGATCCCAGGGTCCTGGGATCGAGTCCTGCATCGGGCTCCACACTCAGCAGGGAGCCTGCTCCTCCCTCTCCCTCTGTCCCTCCCCCTCCTTGCGAGCTCTCTTTCTTTCTCTCAAATAAATAAATAAAATTTAAAGAAAAACTAAGTTGAGTGATAACGAGAATGTGCTTTTGGTACTGCAAACAAGCCAAGGCCACTTAGTGGGAGAGGCAGGTAAGTGCTTGGTTCTCTGGAGGATACGCGGGCGTGCGGGGTTTGGAGTCCGGCCCCTCCAGCGTCCACGCACTTCTGGAAATCACCTGTCTTCGGACAGAGGGTTTGGTGCTCCTGAAGTCACGGTCCGCGTGCTCCCTCGGCGTGCTCCTGCTCAGGACAGAGGTTCCCTCAGCCCGCCCCCCTTGCTCTCCCCGCCCCCAGGTCCACTGCCGCAAACCTGTCCAAGCCCAGCACCTTCCGAGGGAAACTCCCAGGGCCCTCCTTGAACCACAAATACGACAGCCTCCTGAGCCCTTGGGCCCTTGGACGGGGCCTGTCTGGGTGGAGTCCGGGCTGAGGAGTCTCTCAGAAGTCTCGCCGTGTTATTACAGGGCAGCATCGTGTGGAAAACAGTAAATAAATGCCTGAGGCATGTCATGACCGACTCAGGGAACCGAGGGGCCCCTGGAAACGCATCCCTCCGCCTGAATCCACACAAAGAGCCCCCAGCGAGGTTCCCGAGAACAGTGGTTTCCACTGAAAGTGTAAGAGAAGCTTCCCCTTCGAAAGTGACGTTACGTGGAGCCCCAAACCTGCTGTTTGCAGACCACTCGGCGTCCAGAGCCTCACTTTCCCAGCCTGACTTCCCGCCCCTTCTCCTCTTCCTCCTCCCCTCTCAGCGTCCCCCTACCCCAGGGCGCGCCTGGAAGGTAATTTAGGAAGCCTGGCTCCCACTTCAGGAGCCCTAGTTCTCCAGGGAAACGGAGACTGGGGGAGTCTGGGGAACCGCCTCCCGTGACGGGGGGCCAGTGAGTGCCGGTGGAGCCTCGGGAAAGCCCGTGTTGCAGATGAGCCTGAAGACAGACTGCGGCCGAACTCCCCCTTGATGGGCCCTTTCTCACTAGGGCTTTAACAGATGGGGCCCACTCGGGTGAGGGCTGCGGGCAGCCAGGTGCCCCTGGAGCGCCCTGGTGTAAACAGGCCTCTGTGCTGGCACCCAGATGCTCTTGCCTTGTGGCTCCGCGGGGCGGACCCAGAATTAGCTCACTGGCCAATCTCAGAGCATCACTCCTTTCCCAAAGGAAGGCGCTTTCTCCCGGGATGTTTCTGGCGGGTTCTGAGCAGGCCGGCCTGACCCCAGCTGGCAGGCACCTGTCCCCTGGTGTGGATGTGGACGTGGCCGGGTCCTGCGGGGCACCTGTCCTGTGGTGTGGACATGGCCGGGTCCCGCAGGGCTCCTGTCCCGTGGTGGGGACATGGCCGGGTCCCCCGAGGCGTTCAGCTCCGTGGTACAGAGGCACTGGAGGAGGAGAGGCAGACAAGGGAATGAACCGGTGTCAGGCCTGAGCTGGCGCGACTTCGTGCGTGGATTCCGAGGTTCTCGCCACCTGCTTCTGTTTGAGAATTGTCTCCGCTGTTGTGACGCTTCCCCAGCCCCCCAGAGGGAGATCGCTGCTGCGGGCGCTCGGGTACTTCCCGTGGCTGCGTCCCACGTGTGAGAGCAGGGACGGGGCGGGGACGCGGGGCACTGTGGGCGCAGGCCGTGGACGCCCCGGAAGAGCCAGGAGGGGCCGCCTGGGCTTCTCCTGCCCCTGCTGCCTGCTGGTGGTGGGGAAGGCGGGTCGGCTGGACAGGTTTTGGCCCCGGGACGTGTGTCCTCGGCAACCTCAGCTGGAATGTCAGTTGGGACTTGAAGAGCCTGGCGTCCAGAATCCCGGATGGTGCAGCTGGCCCCCCGGTACCCTGACAGCGCCTCTGCCCCCGTTCTGTGGGTGCTGACCCACAGGCCCCCGGGCCGGAGGCCGAGGACCGTTCGTCTCTCACAGCAGGGGCTGTGGGCAGGGTCCATGGGGGACACACCACGTGCGGTGCCCTGCTGTGCAGGGAGGAGCCTGTGCTACGGGCACCCGGGTGTTTGATCAAAGGCGGGGTGTTCATTTGTGGAGGCCACGGTCACGAAACCCAACAAGCAGCAGTTCACTGTGTCCTAGTCTGCGGGCCTCCAGCCCCATCTCATGGTGTCGCCAGAGCTGCTTCCCCTGGGGCCCCGCGGGGGACTCTGCCCCAGACTCTGCCCCTGCTGTGTCTGCCGGCTGCTCTGGATTCTGTGGCTGGCTGCTCCAGGGTTCCGTGGCTTGCCTCCCTGGGATTCCGTGGCTGGCCGCTCTGGGGTTCCGTGGCTGCCCTCCCCGGGGTTCCGTGGCTGGCCGCTCTGGGGTTCCGTGGCTGCCCTCCCCGGGGTTCCGTGGCTGGCTGCTCTGGGGTTCCGTGGCTGCCCTCCCCGGGGTTCCGTGGCTTGCACGTGCACCACCCAGTCTCTGCCCACGTCTTTGTCTTGAGCCCCTTCCCCTTGGTGCGTGTGTGTGTTCAGATTTCCCCTTGTTAACGAGGATCGTCCTCTGGGACCAGGGGCCTCTCCTGCTTCAGTGTGACCTCATCTGAACCAGCAACACCTGCAAGGAGCCCGTTACCCAGTGAGGTCACATTCTGAGGTCTGGGCTCAGGACTTCGACATGTGAGTTTGTGGGACACAATTCGGTCCCTAGCAGGTGGCGAGCACGACCACCTTCAGCTCCAGAGAGAGACAGGATGTCTGGCTTCCAAGGCTGTTCCCTAGACAAATAGCTTTGACAAGACAGTTCGGGCTGAAGGGCCTTGACCCTCCTGTGGCTCAAAGGACAAGCAGAGACGCCAGAGACGCAGGGAGCCCTGCCTGCCGCCAAGCACTCAGTGATCCTCGGATCTTGCTCTCCGAGGCTCCCGACTGCCCCGCGTCGTCTGTGCGCAGGCCAAACTGTGCTGCCTGACGTGGCTTTGCTAAGCTGCACCGACCGTGTATTTCTATACAGACCTCTGGAAGGATCTAGACTAAACACCAGGAATGATTGTGAGTGTCGTACCATTAGACACCCCTTTTCCTCTTTTTTGCTCGATTATATTTTTATACACTGAGAATGCTTCGTGAACACCGATTCCTGGGCCAGGAGGCGTGCTATGCGTGCCGCTCTTCTTAAAGGGGACAGTGGCGTGGGCCCACCTCGTAAGCATCTTTACCAGCAGGGTAGAACTACTGACCCGGGAAAGCCAGCGCTCGCACACACGTACGCACCCGGCGAGATAGCGTCAGCTGTGTGATCGGCCGCGGCCGGCGTCTCGGGCCGGGCAGAGTAGAGCGCAGGTGCACGCACGCCCCGTGGCAGGATGGGCACTGGTGGACACTGTTGCTAAAACCGTCCGCCAAGTAGGGAAAAAGGTACTCGTATACTTTAAAAAATGTATAAATGCATGAAAGCCCACAGATAGAGAGGAAGAGCTATAACAAAATGTCAGGTCCAAGAAAAAAAAAAAAGAAAATCTAAGGACTTGGTGAAACACCGTGTTAGGAAGAGAATAAAGTGTGGTATTCAAAAGGCCAGCACGTTGCATGACTTTCACGGCAAACCTTAAGAAAAAAGTAAACAATCCAAACATGGCATAAAACATTAGATATGAGAAAAAAATATAATTGCTGATACCAAAGAGGTTAATTTTATTTTAAGGGAAGGTTATGGTAATTCTTTGGCAATAAATTTGAAAATCTGGAGGAAGTGGGTGATTTCCCAGGAAGATACAAGTCATCAGGGGCGCCTGGCGGCCCAGTCGGTGGGGCGTGGGACTCTTGATCTTGGTCGGGGCTGTGGGTTTGAGCCCCATATCGCAGGTAGGGTTTACTTAAAAAAATAAAATAAAAAAAGATATAAGTCATCAATATTATCCTGTGAAGGAGCAGAAAAAAGAATAAACAAACAAAAGAAATGGAAGTCTATTTGAAACATTTGCCATCAAAAGGGTCCCATCTGGATTTTAAATATGGTCTCCGTGTTAGCTAACCTTGTTGGATTAATATGATGATCCCGTTGCAGAAATGCTGGAACGTGTCCTCTTTCCAGGAAACACACGCAGAAACATCTAGAGTGAAGGTCATTATTCACAATTTATGTCCAGACATGCGACATAAGACAGGACATGTCCTCACCCATGGGGGCGTCCAGGCAAAGCAAGTGTTTAGTCAAGTTTTCTGTAGAATTGAAAAGTTTTAAAAAATGTTGCAAGAAGAAGGCTCAAACACTTTCACAAATGAGACCCAGTTTGCGGAAAATGAATTCTCACCCTCATTAAAGTCTTCTAGAGCACGGCGAAGCGTGGAGAACACTGGAGCTGGTTTTATAAAGTGAGCATGGCCTTCCCGAACCCTAGGATCAAGGGAGTAAGTTCGCGATCTGATGACACCTTGTTGGATGCCAGGATGCAGGGCTGAGCCCTGAGAGGCATCGTCTGGACGCCTCGAGCTTCCAGCTTGGGGAGAAAGACACATGTCATTCAAAGGATCACCTCTACCGTGATCAGAGGGGCCCCGAAGCCGAGGTGGAGGAGGTGTGCTGAGAGCCCCTAACAAGGAGGCTTTCCCCAGAGAAGTTAATTAGGCCAACGAGAGATGAGAGTGTCAAGAGAGAGCCAAACCTGGGAACAGCCCTCGTCGGGGGGGTGCATATCTGGGAGGGACTGGAGCCCCGAGGGGGCCATGTGTGTATGGGCTGAGCCTGCAGCTGGGTGTTGGGCAGACAAACCCCAGGGCCTTGTAGGCCATGCCCCGAGCACTGTCTCTGTTTGGGGAGCAGTGGAAGCCAGAAGGGAGACCAGTCTGGCCAGGTTGGGTTCTGCAGGATTGCCTACATCAGGAGGGGTTCCACAGGGTGCAGGACACAGCTGGGCAGGGACAGTGTGCAATGAAAGTGGCCGGACCAGGACGGTGACAGGGTGTGGGGGGCAGAGGGCCTTCCCGAGGGAGGTGTCAAGGATGAGTTACGGGTTTCTGGCCTGGAGCCCTGGGTGGGGAGCATTGGATGGTGGCTTTGTGACACCCAGAAGGGTGTCAGTCGAGCAGCTCTGTGCTCAGCACAGAGGTGGGGCTGTGACACACATTCTTCAGCCTTCCACATCTGGGGGAAGATGGGAGGCTGCGGGGCTACCTGCAGAGAGACCGAGGAGAAGAATGTGAGCAGGAAAGCAGCATTCTAAATCGAAAGTTGGCTGGAGTCCCACCACGTATTACAAGGAAAATGCACCATGACCCCCGTGCTTTACACCAGGAATGTAAGGGTGGCTCCGCGTTACGGAAGGGAACGCTAATTAAGTCCACTGACGAGTCACAGCAGAAAACACATGAAGTCACATCAACTGATGTGCAAAAGCATTTGAGAGAAGCAAACACAGTGATCCGAAGGGGCCCCTGCACCCCAGTGTTCACAGCAGCAACGTCCGCAGCAGCCAGACTGTGGGAAGAGCCCAGATGTCCATCGACAGAAGAATGGACAGAGAAGATGTGGTTCACAGGTACGATGGATTATTACTCAGCCATCAGAAAGATGAAATCTTACATTTGCAATGATGTGGATGGAACTAGAGGGTATTATGCTGAGTGAAATAAGTCAGAGCAACACAATTATCATATGATCTCACTCACATGTGAAACTTAAGAAACAAACAGAAGAATTAAAGGGAAAGAAAAATAAAATAAGAAGAAATCAGAGAGGGAGACAAACCATGAGAGACCCTGAGGGCTGCTGGAGGGGAGGGGCGGGGGAGGGGGTAACTGGGGGACGGGCACCAAGGTGGACACGTGACGTGATGAGCACGGGGTGTTGTATGCAACTGATGAATCACTGACCGCTGCCTCTGAAACTAATAATACAGCGATTTGTTAACAATATGGCAATTTGGTAACAATAAGTTAACTACATTGAATTTAAATAAATAATTAGACAAACATGTGAGAAAACGCAGTGGTCATTCCAGAGAAGGAAAACAAATTGGTACCCATATTAAAACGGAAGAGCCAAAGTTACTCTTCTTGGTAGTTATCTAGAAAAACAGGTGATTCTCGAATCCCTTGGTAAGTTTAAGGTTGCTAGATACAAGATAGTTGCACTGAAATGAACCAGTTTTCTTTATAGTACCAACAACTAATGACAGGCAGAAATGGGGGGATAATGTTCGTCATGACGGTAAAACTGTTACTAAATGTATAGGACACTTACAGGAATAACTTTACAGAAAATGTGCTGGACCTCTGTAGTCGAAACTATAAACATTTTTTGATGCACTTAATTCAAGGGTGGAATAAACAGAGAGACGCCCATGTTTCTGAGTGGGAAGTTTGTATCATAACTTAAACTTATTGCCACGCCAGTAGGTAATCCTGGAATATTTTGGCTTGTTTGATTTTGGAGGTAGGAATGAGAACCAATAATTTTTAAAGTTCACATGAAAGAGAAAATATGAAAGAGAGCAAGAGAACCACCTATACGTTGGTGAAGCGAGAAAGCTGGTGTGTGTGCCCTTGATCCACAGGGATGAGCCCTCAGTGTAAACACTCACAGGTAGCGTGTTGGCAGAGGAAGGAGACGGAGAGATTAGCAGAAAGAGATGAATGGAGCAGTTCCAAGTATGTACACATCCATCATAAAGGCGACATTCCAAGGTGCTGGGGACAGGAGCAGCACTGAGGAAATCGTGTGAGCAGGACAGCTCTCTGGAGTCGGAGCTCGAGTCGGGGCGTTCCAGATACCCCAGATCACACCCCAGAGGGACACGCGGCCCAACAGCAGAGACCTCTAGAACTTGTATTTGGAGACCCAGCAGTCTTCAGGAAAATGTTGCTGACTCCATAGAAATTTTAAATACTTGGCAAAAGACAAAAGCATCAGAAAAACTGTTTCAAGTAAAGGATCAAAAAAGAAGTGATGGGGGAATTATGTGCAGCCACCCTTTACCAGCAGAGGATTACGAGTGCACCGTCTGAAGGCCTCATCACACGACGAGAAAAACAAACTCTTATTCTCTCCATCGGCAAGCAGCCCCCTCGTACTAAGGCACTTCTCGAACGGGATTCCGGCCTACGCTCCTGCGGACAGTGGCCCAGCGGCAAGCGGGGGCAAGGCTGGGCGCGGGGTGGGGGCTAGCTTGCCAGGCGCCTGTCTGGACTCGCTGTCCCACGCCAGGCACACTTCCCTCCTCAGAGACCCTTTCAAACATCCTTAGAGCTGGGGTCACTAAATGTCAAATTATGGCTTATAGGGCGCCTGGGTGGCTCAGTGGGTTAAAGCCTCTGCCTTCGGCTCAGGTCATGATCTCAGGGTCCTGGGATCGAGGCCCGCATCGGGCTCTCTGCTCAGCAAGGAGCCTGCTTCCTCCTCTCTCTCTGCCTGCCTCTCTGCCTACTTGTGATCTCTCTCCCTCTCTCTGTCAAATAAATAAATAAAATCTTAAAAAAAATTATGTCTTATATTCAGGAGGAGTTTTTGCATCTTTATGAAGAGCCCCCAAGGTTCAGGAATCTCCCTAAGGGGCAGCTTAGTCTAATAGAACCCCCCACTGGGCGATTGGCTGACCTCGACGTCTTATTTCTCTAACCTGGAGGTACTGTTGCAAATTTCCCCTTTGCCTGGGACGTCTCCACACCTTCCTGGAGAAAGCGTCCCTCCCCGGTTGGGCTGTGTTGGCGTGGGAGAGGCGGACTTGCTCCGGCCACACGGTGATGCATGGTTGCCACGTAACGAGGCCCGTGGTGTGCGTGCTGGTGGACCCGCCGTGTCCCCCACAGGGCGAACGAGGCACGGGGGACGAGGGGAGCGACGGTCTGTTCCGGAGTTAGAGGAGACGATCGTGCTCTCCCTCTGGAGGCCGCGAGCGCTCCCGCTGGTGTCCCGGGTGGGTTGGGCCCCTGTCCCGCTAACGATCGGGGACCCGCCCAGCCTGGGTGCCCCCGGCGTGAACACCCGGCTGTGGGAGGCTGTGAGGGATCACAGAACAGCCCGGTCTGTGGTGTGTGGCAGGGACCGGCTGGTCTCGGCGGGGTCTGTGCCAACATGACCTCCGTGGCAGGCCCGGGGCGGGGGGGGAGGTGTCCCGAGAGCTTGGAGGAACGGGCTTCCTTTCTTGCTGTCACGGGCTTGGGCCCCAGGGAGGGACAGGGGCTCCCGGCTGCGTGTCCCCTCCTCCTCCTCACCAGCGTCTCCGAGCCCGTGGGCTGCACACCTTTGCACAGGTGCCGCTTTATGTCAATTACCTCCGGCCCCTAATTTACGGGCTCTTCCCGCCACGCAGGTCCCCCCGGCACGTCCTGCAGATGTGGAAATTAAAGTTTGGAGCACTTAGGTGGCTTGTGCGGGTGACATGGGAACCAGTCCGGGGAAGGAAGCTCTGAGCTCTTTTTCTGTGTTCGGGCACGTATCTTTCTAGCTGTAAACACGAGCAGATTGCCACTAATGAGCCCGAGTCCGTCGCGGAGTGTTGCTGGTGTTACCGCTCACACGTGACAGAGGGAACTTTTCCTGGAAGGGCTCAGAGATTCGTCAGACGCGGCTGTTCGGACATGATGATCAGTTACCAACAGTTCAAGGTCAGGAGGAGACGTGGGGTCAGAGGCCAGTGGTCAGGTGGAGAGGTCAGCAGGAGTCTCAGGATGCTGCCTGGGTCTGTGTCCTGTGGGAAGCCCCCCGCCCTCCTGACCCCTGCCCGCCCCGGGCCCCCGGGCCCCACGAGGTTCTCAGCAACCTGTCTGTTCAGCTGGGGCAGCTGTCCTTTCTCCGAAGGGGAGGCCTCGGTCACTTACGGGGCGTGTCGCTCGGCCGTCCCGCGACGGGCGCCTGCCCGGTGGGCTCAGAAGGCTCCGTCCCCGCGCTGGGCTGGCGGGGGTCCCGGCTGGGACTGAGGGAGGCCACCCGAGGGGTCGCCGGTTGCTGCCAGCCAGGCACGGGCAGCCTGTCCCGGTTTCCCTCCGGGAACCTCAGTTAACCGACGCTGGATGACTCGGGCGTAAGGCGTTTGTTAACAGCTGTTGGAGGTGACTGTCTGTCTGTCTGTCTGTCTGCAGACTGAGAGAGAATCTCTCCAGACGTGGGCGGTTTCACGCAGGGCCTTGGACATTCTCCCTGTCCTCTCGCTATCTCTGCGTCTGTGTCTCTCATCTCCCCCGTCCCCAGCCCCCTACAAGCCCACGTCCAAGGTCTGGCCCCGTCACAAACACCTGTGGGCGAGCTGCAGACCCGGGGCAGGCATGGCGTCAGCAGCCACAGGACTGTCGTTCGCAGCGAGGCAGACCCCCTTCAGGGGCCCGTGAAAGGGGTCCTGCCGACCCAGGAAGCCCCCGGCGCGGCGTGGGGCGCGATGTCGGCCCGGGGGCCCCGAGAGCAGCCGGCAGGCCCCGTGCTCTGAAAAGGAACAGTCACACTGAAGAGCTGTCCCGCCTGGGGCAGCATCTCGTGTCCCCTGCGGTTTGCGGAGGTCAGACCTGGGAGGCTCCCGCCGCCCTGCGCTGGGCGCTCCCCTCCCCCGGGCGATCCTCCCAAGTCTTCTCATTAGCTGTTCCCGGGAGGACTGGCTTCCCTCCGGAGGGGAATTCCTGAAACCCAACAGTTGACAAACCCACACACCCTGGGGAGGGCCGGGCACCAGATAAAAGCCGTCCTCCGTCCTCGAAGCCGGGCCCCTTGTGGGGACAGCCGCTGTCAGCGCCGCCCGGCAGAGCTCTGCGCCCCGGCCCCCCGCGGGCGTCGGCAGGCGGGCAGCCCGGGACCTGCACCCGAGGGAGGCAGGTTCTCGGAGTTTCTCTGCTTTGCTCCCAGCTCTCCGCTGGACGACCTATTTCTGTCTTTCCTTTGGGAAAAGCGTCCTTTGCCAATGAGTAATCACCGTGGTGCCGGGATGCTGTCACCTGTCACCTGCGGGGCAGGACCCCAGCCCGCGCAGAGATGAGCTAGGCTGCAGCCGCGACCGGCCAGCGCCAGCTGCCCGCCCCCGCAGAGCCTGCGGAAGCCTTGCTGCCCCCCCAGCCCGGGCTGCCTCTGTCCCCGTCGCAGGACTCCGGCATGTGGCCGTCCCCGTGACTGTCCCCCGGGGGCTGGCCCACCTGTCCGAGGAGCAGCTGCCTCCCTGCGGGCCGAGGGCAGGGCCCCTGGATGGAGCTTGGGACCCGGACCCCTCATGTCTGTCCTGCTGATGCTGTGTTTGGCGCTCTCGGCCCTGGCGACCCCAGGCCGAGGCTCGCGGAGATGGGAGCCCTGCACAGGTAAGGGGGTACGAGCCGGGAGCCGGGAGGGGTGCTGCTGCCAGTCAGCGCTGCGTCCTGTCCCCGGCCCAGGGTGCCAGGTTTGCCTTGGGGGTGCCAGCAGCCCGCCCAGGGGACAGGGAGAGGGGGCTGGCAGAGGCAGAGATGGAAGGGACGAGCCGGCTAATGGGGGGGGGGNNGGAGCCAGCTCCATGCGAGAACCCGTGGCCACCCGAAGGCTTCACAAGTACTTACCTGTGTAGCGTCCCGGGGAAGGGCCTTGCACCTGCTTCAGGAATGAGGCGGCCCCTGGCGGGCCCCAAGCCCAGAGCACCCCAGGTCTGCACTGAGCACAGTGCGGGGCCGCCCCCGGGCGGGGGTTCCGTGCCACAGCCCCGGGTCCCACGCGGCGGGCTCCTCCGAGGGACGTGCTGCAGCCCCCGTGTCTAGGAAGCCCCGTGGACCCGCTAAGGACCGTGACATCACCACATCTTTCTGGAGCTTCTCCCGAGAGGTTTTATTGATCAAACCCCACATGGAGAACAAAGCGACAGGGAAAGGAGGCCTGCAAGCTGGAGGCGGCGGAGCGTGTGCGGCCTCACCGGGCTGTCAGTGGCGCCCAGCGGCCCGCTGCGTGCTCCCAGTTCTAGCCGCAGGTTTCCCGTCCTGGGTGCCCCCCCGTTGTCGCTCTTTGCTCCGACGGCCCTTGGTTCCCAGTGACGTGATCAGATGACCGGTGATGACCCCACTTGAGAACGCTCGGCCGGGTGTCCAGGGCAGCTGGGGGGGGAGCAGGCCCTGGGGGGCGGCTGGAGCCGTGGCAGCGGGCAGGCTGGGGGCGGGGCGGAAGCCCCTGCACCCCCACTCTGAGCTCCCGCCCGCAGGGGCCGCCTTGGGACTCATGATTTGCAAGCGACACAGGAGGCGAACCCAGCCTGTGGCCAAGCGAAGTCCCCCCGTTGCAGGGGACAGAAGGCCGCCCCTCCCCAGCGGAGCCCACCACATGGGGGCCCGCACCCACCAGCCCCGCAGGGACCCCAGGCAGCACGGAGCCCAGCTGCCGGCCCGAGCGCGGCAGTCTCCGTGGTGGGGATGAGTCACTGACATGTACCTTCACGCTCCCGTCGGCCCTGGGAACGGCACCGACCTGCACAGTCGTAATAAAGGTTATTTATAAAGCCTGCCCCCTCTGCCCTGAAGGCTGCTGCAGATAGTTAAAAGATGACCCAGTTCTAAACACCGGGGACTCGGGAGGGAAAGATAAAAGACAAGTGAATAATATTGACTGCGTCTGGAGTCCTTCCAACACACTTGTGCGTGAAGTCAGGACTTGAAATGGTTAAAAAAAATCACTTTGATTCCGTTCCGTTTCGAAAGGCCCCCCCCCCGAGCTTCCCCGGCTGGGGTGGGGTGAGGCTCCCTGGCCTCTGGGCCTCCCGCATGGTCTGAGCCACTGCGCCTGGGGGAGGCGCCGGGCGCCTTGGCGGCCACCACACTGGGTTCTGAAGGCCTGGGCCCGAGTCTGGGACACCGATGAGTCTGGAGCAGTGACCGCGGGTGACGTGCCGTTCCCAAGGGTTTCTGTGCCCCTTGGGTGCTGCGCTGGGGGGTGGGCGCCCCCGATGCCCAGGGCCGCCTCAGGCCACCCTTCTGCAGGCTTGACTGGAAGGCGGTGGGGCCGTGGGCTGGGGTTTCCAGGCGTCCCCACCCCCGCGGGGCCGCAGAGGCACCCCGGCACCTGCACCTTGGAAAGAGGGAAAGAGCCAAGGCTGCGCTGGGGATGGCCAGTGTGCCCGCGCGGCCCGGGGGTTGGGAGAACAGGATGGTCGTGTCTCGTCTGGAGGGCCTGGAGGTCACCGTGGAGGAGGCGCGGGGAGGACCGTGGGGAGGCTGGGGCGTGGAGGGAGGGCCTTGTGTGTGCGGCTGTCCTGGGAAGCAGACAGGACAGCCAGGGCGGGCCAGGGGTCGAGGCGGGAGAGCTGGGAGAGGGGCCAGGGTCCCGCAGGCGCTCGGGCTGGTGCGCAGCTCGCCTGTGCGCTTCTGGGGGGCGGGGCGCACCGCTCTCAGACACCCCTGCAGGCCGGGGTTCTAGCGATAGGGAGATCGGCTGGATGTGGGCCCGGCGTGAGGTGCAGACCCTCGGCTGAGCGGTGGGGCCTGGGGGCTGGCCTGTCTGCGCAGGCGCGTCTGAAGATGGGGCCGGTGTCCGAGAGCCGGGCCCAGCCGGACAGAGGCCCGGCCGGCCGGCGGCACCAACAAGGCCACGAGGGGCGGGTGGGAGGAGCGGGCCGGGGAAACCCGTGTCAGGGAGGGAGGGTGGAAGGGGCAGAGCTGCGGGGGGCGCGGGGCTTGCGCGGGGCTTGGGTGGGCTCCCGGGGATGAGCGCGGCAGGCGGGATTCTGGGCTGAGATGCCGCTTCTAAGCTGTTGGGCTCCCCGACCCCCGGAGCCAGCCTCTGTCTTCCCGCTCCACGGCTGGGCCACCTGCTCCGGGACAAAACGGTGGGACGTGGGTCCCTCAGACCCTTCCTCGCCCCTGTCGGACACCGTGGTTCTGGGCTGCATGGCGAGTGTGGGGCCGGCGAGGCGGCTGGAGCAGTCCTGGTGGAGACCCCTGGTGGCTCTGATCAGGGAGGGCTGACGCTGGGGACCGCGTCCTCCCACACCCAGCTCGTCCGACGGGGACAGGAGGCCAGCGCGCTGGGAGACTGTGCGAGCCGTGATGGGCACAGCTGGACCCTGGGCTGGGGTCACTGGCGGCTCCAAGGGGCGGGGGCCGGAGGGGGACACGGCTCGGAGCTGCTGCAGGGGTCAGGAGCGGGACCAGGGCCCGGCCGTGGCGACGCCCAGAACCTAGTCTGGGGGCTTCCCTTCGCTGACCCCTCTGGCCTCCTTCTCTGGCTCAGGGGTGGTGCTGCACGCCCGTCCCCAGTGCGGCAGCTGCACCTCGCTCACACCGCGGCCCCGAGCCCACTGAGACCCCGCGGCTGCCACCTGCCCCAGCGCCGGAGGGGCCCCGGGGGTCTCAGAGCAGGAGACCTTCCTGGGGGCGGTGGGGGCCCCGAGGCCTGGGGGCAGGGGTGGGAGGGGCAGTCAGACCCCGGGACTGGGTGCCTGTGGGGAGCCCTTCATGCCCGGAGAAACACGCACAACTGGACGGCAACAGATGCGCGTTCTCCAAGCCATCTGGGGGTGTGGGGGCCACGGGGAGGGGGCCCAGTGGGCAGCATCGGGCTCTTTGGCTTTTGGGGGGCAGGAAGCCCTCCCCGCACCGCCTGGGCTGCTCTCAGGAGGCACCAGCTTTGTGCTCAGGCTTCTTCACCGGAGGCATGCAGGAGTGGGTGCTTCCCAGCCGGGAACCCTGGGGAACCCCGGGGAACCCCGGCCCCTCTGGGAGGCCCTCACGTGGGTTCCGGGGAGACGCTGGGTGGGCATGATGCCCCCTCCCGGTGGCTCGCTCTCACCCCTCCGCAGGGGGACCCGGCGGCCCTGCTCTCGGCCGGGAGTGCGCGGTCCGCGGGGTGCAGGGGGCGGGGTGAGCAGCCGGAGCCCCAGGTCCCGTCTAGGCTGCGCACCCCCAGGCCAGGCCTCGCGGGGCGTTGGGCAGTGGGGCCCCGAGGCTGGGAGCTGTTGGCAGGGGGGGCGGACTGTCTCTGCGCGGGTCGTAACGAGACTCTTTAATTTAGTCGGTGCGTGAAGGTTCGGCGACCTGTCCCCTGCAGGAGACCCCGCCGCACCCCTCACCTTTGTCCCTCCCCCGCACCTGACACGAGCACCCGTCTCACTCCCCAGCGCAGACGAGGCCGTGCCCCAACCTGGGCGTCCCTGGGGCTCCCGGCGAGCCCGGCTCTGTCACCCTGACGCTCGTTTTCCTTTGCCTAAAAATTCTCACCCCTTAGGCCAGGGCACTTCTTTGCACAAAAGTCAGGACACAAAGACTGTTTGTTTTTTTAGTGGCACCTCGTGCACTGAGTGCAGGTTCTCTGGTCGTGATCTTTACGGCAAATCCCATGTCCACACGTGGCCTTCCCCGCGGTACAGTCAGCGAGCCCCCAGGCAGGCTTCTAGTCTGCACTTGGTTTCCAGCTGCCCCCCTCCCCCCTCCCCCTCTCCCTGGGGCAGAACCCCTGTGGCTCGGTTGTCCCTCCCCCTCCCTGCCCCACCCTGTTAGCCCCTCCGCTCCCCTGCCCCTGGATTCAGAGCTCCTGGCTTAGGGGCAGGAGGCTGCCCACTTCTCGGTCCTCATCCTGAGTCTGGGGCAGCGATGGGGGAACTGGTCCGTGGGTAGTGTCCTCCGCCTCCTAACCCCTCGGATCCGCCTGAAGGCGCATGCTGCCCGGAGCCTGGGGCTCAGCGAGCGGGCGGCTCTGCGACCCCTCTGTGTGACCCCGCGGGTGCCCCACTTGCTTGCAAGGGGAGAGAGGGGGAATTCGGCTGTGGAAGCCAGTGCCCTGCGGTGCCTCTGGGTCCCGGATGGAGGGGTGTGCACCCGCGAGTGTGACTGTGTGCACCTGCAAGCGTGTGCGTGTGTGCACGCCCGCGAGCGTGTGAGCATCTGTGAGTGTGTGAGCTCCCATGAGCGTGTGCACGTCTGTGAGCGTGTGAGCGTCCGTGCGTGTGTGAGTGCCCGTGAGTGTGTGAGCGCCCGCGAGCGTGTGAGCGTCCGTGCGCGTGTGAGTGCCCGTGAGCGTGTGAGCGCCCGCGAGCGTGTGAGCGTCTGTGCCCGTGTGTGCACACCGCGCCGCGGGAGAACCCGGGCCACCCCCGCTGATGACGTCTTTCTCACTGAGGTGGAGGCCCGACTGGGCCTCTGCGTGTCCAGGAGTCCCAGTGTCGCTCGGAGCCGCACCTGGCGCGGGGCTGCGGCTCCTGCGTCCCAGGGTGACCGGCCAGGATGCAGCAGGCTGGGGCCGCGCTGCTTGCATGTCTGGGGGTCGCCCCCGGGAAAGGGGCCCAGTGTTGGTGACAGACTGCCGGTGATGTCCCCGCAGAGCCGGAGGCACCAGCGTTCAGGCCGCTCGGCTTTTGGGGCTCCACTGGTTAAAGTGGGGTGTTCTTGGCCAGCGGCGTGCGATCCGTGTGAGCCGTGGGCTCCCTGCCGCGTCGGTGGGCGGGATTCAGGGCCCCAGTGTTTCCCGACTGCCACGCGGCCCCCCGGGAGGGATGCGGAGGTGATGCGGGCTGCCGCACCCGCAGCACGGGGTCGCTCGCCCGCGAAGCCACCAGCACCCGGCCCCGGTGACAGACGTGCATCCGCCCCCGCCCGCCGGAGAACCCGCTCCCCCTGTGTCAGAGTCTTGGAAAAGCATGCCTCTCATGGCTTCGCTTGCTTTCAGCGTATTTTGGTCACTGTGTTTTCACACACTTATTTCCCCTTGAAATCTGGAGTGTTGTATTTGACGCATTTCAATCCGCTTTCTGACAAGGGCGGTGGGTTTCACCAGCAGGCGGGAGGGGTTAAGGCACAGAGGCTGGGGCGGCCCCAGGGCCCCGGTGGTCGGTGGTCGGGGGCAGGAGGAGCTGGCCGGGGGAGCTGCTGAAGGCGTAGGGGGGCTCGTGAGGGGCCGAGTCCCGGGGGGTCCTGGCCCTCATAGCCGCAGGGACACTGGGCTCCTCACACGCTCCGTTCCAGAGCAGGGCCTCGCGGGGGAGGGGCCGGGCCCCAGGGAGGCAGGGAAGGACTCCCACCTGCCTGGCAGCTCCAGAATGTGGGAGGGGCCGCAGGGCGCCCGTCTGTCCGCACCCACTGCCACTCCCTGATTCTAACTGGGGGAAGGCTTGCTCTAAGGGGGTTCGCGGTCCACCCCGTCCCGTTGGGGAACGGCTTGCGGGGTTTCATGGTGTCCTGGGCGTGGTGCGCCAGGACCAGAGCTGGAGGCAGCCCTGGGGAGAATGGAGGCGGGGGCCGTAGATTAGGAAGTGACTCTGGGAGTGGGAATGGGAAGTCTAGGAAAGGCGAGGGCCCCATACAGACTGGCCTCGAGCGAAAGCCCCAGAGGGTGGCAGGCCTGGGCCTCAGACACCCGTGTGGGCCCCCAAAGTCACTCACCCTCTGGCGTCTTCCTCTTGACCTCGGCCACTCTGGGCTGCGCCTGGAGCCGGGGACAGGGCGCGTCCCTGGCCTGTGCCAGCAGAGACAGGCAGGATTAGGACCTTGGAATAAAACCCTGAAGTTCAAGGGGAGACGGAGGGATAGACTCAGGAGGCTGGTGGTCAGCGGAAGTGCTCCGCTCCAGCTGTGGCCCCAGAAGGCCCTGGCCCAGCGTCCTCCTGGCCTGGAAGTGAACCTGGGCCCTGCCTCCTGGTGCCACACCGACCAGGGAGACGGAGGCCTGGGGCAACGGGCCCTCTCGCCAAGGGGCCTGCTGTCCAGGAGGCTGTGGGCCACCCCACAGTTGTCTGGAGGGACGGATGCGGACCACCAGGGTGGGCCTCAGCTCAGTGCCATTGGAAAGGCTCCCAAGACGGGCTTGTCGGCAAGATTGCTGAAGTCGGGGTTACGCTAGCCTGGAGGATCAGAAAGCACGAGGCAAAGCCAGGCTGCAAGAGAGGACCAATAGAGGCCAGGATGCAAGACTGATGGATTGAGTGTGGGCGGGGAGGGACAGAGGGGGAGAGAATCCCAGTCAGACTCCCTGCAGAGTGCAGAGCCCAAAGTGGGGCTCGATCTCACGACCCCGAGACCATGACCTGAGCTGAAATCAAGAGTCAGATGCTTAACCGATGGAGCCACCCGGCGTCCCCTGCAAGTTTATTCCTTTAGTTCCAGATGTGTGTTTAGGAGGCAAACGGCTTCCAGGAGGGGCAGAGACAGGGCAGGAGGCCAGGGTGGTCAGTAGTGGGGGAGGGCTGTGTCAGGGTCATCTGGGCGTGGTGCAGAGCCTGCAGGGGGCTCAGCCCTGGTTACGAGGGTCCGAAGACGGTTCGTGCCGACACGTGCACTGTACTGGGTAGTGCTTGTTCTGGGTAGATCCTGAAGGAGGCAGGGGGAGAGCTGGGGGTGGCCCACTGAGCCCAGCTGGCCCCGGGGGGACGGCCCCGTCAGCAGCAGGACTTCTGGGCCGAGACGGGCACGCAGCAGGCCTGGCGGGAGCCCACGGGGCGGCACAGCAGGGACACGCAGGAGGCCCGGCGGCAGCAGCTGGGCTGGCAGGAGGAGGCGGGGGCACAGCAGGGGGAGGTGGGCACACAGCAGGCGGGCCTGCACACGGGCCGGCAGAGCAGGGACACACAGGAGGAGGGTCTGCAGCAGGACGAGGAACAGGGGCTGGGCTGGCAGCAGGGGGAGACTGAGCAGGGGGAGGCCTGGCAGCAGACAGGGGTGCAGCAGACGGGCTTGCAGCAGACAGGGGTGCAGCAGATGGGCTTGCAGCAGAGAGACACAGAGCAGTCTTCCTGGCAGGGGGAGGAGACGCAACAGGAGGGCTGGCAGCTAGACTGCTGGCAGCATGAGGGGGCTGAGCAGGGGGAGGCCTGGCAGCAGGCAGGGGTGCAGCAGACGGGCTTGCAGCAGACAGGGGTGCAGCAGACGGGCTTGCAGCAGACAGACACACAGCAGTCTTCCTGGCAGGGGCAGGAGCTGGTGCAGGCTGGCTGGCAGGGGCTGGACCCACAGCTGGCAGGGGTGCAGAGGAGGGTCAGGCAGGTGGGGGCGCAGCAGGGGGGCTCGCAGCAGCTCTCGGGGCAGTCGTCCACCTGCCAGGAGGAGTCGGGGCAGGAGTCCCAGGAGCCGGGCAGGCAGACGCGGCTGCCGTAGCTCTGGTCGCTGGAGCAGACGGACAGGGTGGACGCGGCCATGGTGGGGGCGGTGGGGCTGGAGGATGGTGTGAGTGTGAGTGTGAGTGTGTGAGTGTGAGGCTCTTGGGCTCACTTTTATAGCCCTCCTCTGTTGTGTGTTGTGTGTTGTGTTGTGTGTTGTCCCAGCAGAGGCTCGGGACGCCCCCCTTCCGTGTTGGGGTTTGGAGCTAGTTCCAGAGAACCCTCATTAGGGCTGGTTTATTTTCCCAGGAGATGCCATCCAGCTCGTAAAAGTCCGCGTGAGTGTGGGGTTCTGGCCGAGTCTGCGGAGGGCTGTGCGAGTACCAGGCCGGGGGGAGCTGGGGCGGGTGGGTGCAGTGGGTGGGGGGCTCCCAGCCCCAGGACGCCAGCCTTGGGGATGTGGTGACTTGCATTCTGACCTCAGGAACAGCTCCGACGGTGGGAGCCCGGCTCTGGGGCACGTGACCCTCATGCTTCTGCGTTTGTCGCCAAGTCCGCAGAGACGAGGGGAGGCTGGTGATACCTGGGGGGCTCTGCCGGAGGTTAGGGCTGGCTGTCCCTGCCTCGGACCCCCGCTTGGGTGGGAGGGTGTGGCCCGGGGAGGAGCTGGCTCTGTGCGCAGGGTGACGTGTGTGGGCAGTGGCGGGGTAGCGCTTGTGCCTGGCCAGCCACCACCACTGTGCGCAGGGCCGGTCTCCTTCCTATCCTGCGGGCTCTCAGGGCCCCACGGGCTCTGGCCACATGGTCGGCGTGGTGGGGCGGGGGGAGAGGCTGCCCCCGGCTTCCCCCCGTGGCTGTCTTCTCGGGCGTCTTGCTGTATTTCCTTCTGCTCCTGTCCCTGGGCCACCTCTGTGGGATAGTCAGCGTCCAGGAAACAGTCACTTAGCGGTTCTTTGTACCAGGCACCCGGTGGGGGGTGGGACAAGGGTGGGACAGGGTCTTGGCTGGAGTGGGGGAGGGGAGAGACGACAGGTAGCAGATGGCGGGGGCCTGTGGGAGCTCAGGTGACAGCATGCAGGGGTTCTGTGATGTCTCAGTCGCTGCAGAGGGGTCTGGTGGCCATGCCACCAGAGGGTCTGCTGTGACTGGGACGGTAGGCGGACTCTCAGAGGCTGCGCACACACAAGCACACACGCACTCGCACACAGGCTTACATGAACACGCGCGTGCAGGTGCACACACACGCACACACACAGGCGCGCGCACACACGCACATAAACACATGCACACACACACATGGGTTCGAGCACTGTCTGCCGGGTTTGGGGGTGGCTGGACCCGACTTCGTAGAGGGCTGAGGGTTTCTTTTATTTTATTACAATGATTATTTTACATTGTCTCACTTTTAAGCAGCATACTTAGAAATTATGAAAGCTCTGCTTATCACAGGTTTGATCAAACACGTGTGCATTTGTTTCTTGTGGCTGCTGTGACTGGTCATCACACTCTCGATGCTTCGAAACAAGAAAACGTTGGTGTCCATGGCTCTGGAGGCCAGAGGTCTGCCAGCGGCTCTGCTGAGCCGAGACCGGGTGCGGGCGGGGCCGCGCCCCCCGGAAGGCTGTGCAGGAGGAGGCCCGTCCCGCCCCGTTTGGCGTGGTGGCTCCTGGCCTCCGGGTGTGTGGTCCCATCGCCTCCTCCTCGCCTGGTGAAAAGGAGGAGGGAGCCTCGCCTCTCTGGTCTGAGGGCACCTGTGCCTGTGTCTCGGACGCCCTGGCCACCAGCAGTCACCCCGCCAAGACCTTCTGCATGAGGTCACGTCTGCAGGTTTGGGGTTGCGGTGCGGCCGTCTTGGGGGCTATTGTGTGCCCCCCCACCCCCCAGCAGGCCTTGTTTTCTCTGCATCACCCCGTGCCCGCCATCTCTGCGGCTTTGTCGTGTCTGTCCCCTCACTGGCAGGACGGAATCCCAGGGCGCCTGTGTCGTAGGGTCGTCTGAGGATGATGAGATTTAAACACACCTGGGGCCCGAACCTCACCAAAATCCTCCTGAAGGCAGGCCGCTCCTGCTGGCCTTTACTTGGCCCCGTGGCCGTGTCTGTGGGACGGCGCAACCCAAGTGCCCACGAAGCTAGCAGAGCCATGATGCGTTTTGCTAGAAGGTTCGTGGCTGCTGTCTGGAGTGTGGGTTTGACCAGAAGTGCGCAGCAGGGCCCGAGACTTCGGGTCCCTGGGGGCGGTCACTGTCCAGCCCTGCAGGGAGGGTCACAGCACGGATTTCGGGGGCACGGGGCAGGTTCTGGGGAGCCTGAAGACCTTGCCCGGGCCCTGCTGGGACTTCTGCCAACAGGACACTGTTGAGAGGGCCCGGCCGGCGGGCTGCCGCGGCTAATGCTGTGTCCCAGGGGGTCCGTGCTGTCTCTTCACGCCCAGACCTCAGGGCCGGGGCAGGTCTGCACAGGGACAGGCAGGCCCTCGTGCTCCCCTCCCCGCCCGGCCATCACTGTGATGGTGCGCGACCCCAGAAGGCAGGGTCCCCTCGGAGCCATCCGCTTCCCGCCATCTTTCTGCAGGACGGGCGTCTGCGGGACAAAGTGTACGTGTTCTTCCCAGAACTCACTCTGTAGAAGAATGTGCTCCTGCCCCTGGGAGTCCTCAAAGCAGGCGGCCTGTCCTGTCCCAGCCTGGTCTGGTGGCGCCTCTGGGGTCCTCATCGTATCTGCCCTGAGAGACCGCTGTCGCTGACCTGGGGGGATGGCAGGGGAGAGGCACGGACGGACCCCAGAGGCCTCTGCCTGGTGGAGCCACAGGCAGGGTGCTGGGGAGGAGCTGGAGCCAGCTGGCCGGGTGGAGCCGCCAGGCTCTGGGAGGCCAGGCGGAAGGTGCCAGCTCAGCTCAGGTAGGCTAGGCTCAGCTTCTGGGTGGGGGTGGCCACATCTGCAGGTGTTGTGGCCAGAGCCCAGGAGAGGCCCCTGGCTGGATGCGTCAGCAGAGCGAGCCGAGGTCTCAATGCCATAGCAAGGCAGGGGTGTGAAGGTCAGGGTGAAGAGCCCCGGGAAAGTCAGAGAAAGGAGGGGCAGGAGGGAGCTGCGATCTGGAGCCCGGGGCCCGGCTCTGCAGGGACAGGCGCACAGGAGAGGGGACAGGAGTGAGACTAACGTTAGCACCGGGGCGTCGGGTGACTGGGCTGTGCTGGGGCAGAGGCCGGGGTGCGGGGGCGTGGGGAAAAGGGTGTCTTGGTGGAGAACGAGAGGCTCTGCTCTGAAGGGGGCACCGGCAGTGCTGGGTCGGGACGCTGGGAGCTGAGTTCTCACCCACATGACGGTAGAAAAGATGTTGGGCCATGTGCGTGTGGTCGGAGCACAGGGCTCCAGAGACGGGAGGGGTTTGGGAGCTGGAGAAGGAAGGAGGGGCCGGGAGCTTGGGTGGCCCAGATGGGGTGCTTGCTGGGTCCTCATCCTCCCGTCCTCCCTGCTTAGGGTAGGCTGAGCCCCGTGTCCCGCCAGGCTCTCTGCAGCGGGGAGACATACCCAGGGTCGCTGTGCCCGGGACTGGCTGCCGCCGAGTCCCTGAGGATCTACCTGTCAGGACGGGCTCTGGGACAAGGGCTGCCTGTGTCATGGCCATGGCCCTGCTCCCGGGACTGGCCCAGATCTTGGGGGACAGGAGCGCTGTGCCAGGCCAGTGAGGGGTGGAGCCCCGAGGGAATACGGGTGTGGCCGAGGATGGGCGGGGTGGCCAGGGAACCGGGCAACTGTCCCCGCCCCCACCTCGTTGGGGGACTGGCTAGCCATTCAACTAGAAGTGGCCCAAAGAGAGCCACAGGCCATCGGGGTTAAGTTCAAGCCGTGTTTATTGGGTTGATCCAAGTAGCTTCTGAGGATGTAAGACCGGTGAGGCTTGCGTTGTGGACATGGTGCCCAGGCATGACCTCCAGGACGCGGGGAGCAGAGAGGCAGTGGGTGTGGGAGGGGTCATTCTGAGTTGGATGGGAGCCACCCTTTCTGGCCTGAGACAAGGGGGCGTTGTTCACATGTCACAGGGGTCCCCAAGAGAGAAACCCTAAAGCAGCTGGGAGGCTGGCAGGGGGAGAGCTGGGGGTGCCCCGCTGAGCCCAGCTGGCCCCGAGGGGACGGCCCCGTCAGCAGCAGGACTTCTGGGCCGAGGCGGGCACGCAGCAGGCCTGGTGGGAGCCCGNCAGGCCTGGCGGGAGCCCACGGGGCGGCACAGCAGGGACACGCAGGAGGCCCGGCGGCAGCAGCTGGGCTGGCAGGAGGAGGCGGGGGCACAGCAGGGGGAGGCGGGCTCGCAGCAGGCGGGCCTGCACATGGGCCGACAGAGCAGGGACACGCAGGAGGAGGGTCTGCAGCAGGACGAGGAACAGGGGCTGGGCTGGCAGCAGGGGGAGACTGAGCAGGGGGAGGCCTGGCAGCAGGCAGGGGTGCAGCAGACGGGCTTGCAGCAGACAGGGGTGCAGCAGACGGGCTTGCAGCAGACAGACACACAGCAGTCTTCCTGGCAGGGGCAGGAGCTGGTGCAGGCTGGCTGGCAGGGGCTGGACCCGCAGCTGGCAGGGGTGCAGAGGAGGGTCAGGCAGGTGGGGGCGCAGCAGGGGGGCTCGCAGCAGCTCTCGGGGCAGTCGTCCACCTGCCAGGAGGAGTCGGGGCAGGAGTCCCAGGAGCCGGGCAGGCAGTTGCGGCTGCCGTAGCTCCGGTCGCTGGAGCAGACGGACAGGGTGGACGTGGCCATGGTGGGGGTGGTGGGGCTGGAGGAGGGTGTGAGTGTGAGTGTGAGTGTGTGAGTGTGTGAGTGTGAGTGAGAGTGTGGGAGGTGCTCGGGGTGCTTGGGGCTTATATACACCTGAGGGCTGTGTGCTATCCATCACGAGGCCCTGGAAACCTGTTTCCTTGTTGTGGGAGCAGGTCCCTGAGGATTCGGGTCACGGGCCCGCAGCAGGTAGCTCAGCTCATTTCTGACCCGGGAGGTTAGTGGCTCCTGATTGCACCCCACCCCCGCCCCCAGCATCCCTCTGGGGCTCCGTACTGTTCATCCCCAGGCTCCTCAACAGTCAGGGGAAATCATACGCATATTTTGTCCTTTTTTTTCATACCATCTTTATTCGGGGATGTAATTCTCTCCTGAGTCCTTGAACCCATGAACGTCTGGGAGCTGTATTTTTTAGCGTATTAGCACACACGGATGTGTAATCGATCTTCCATGCTAGCAAGTATTCTGAGCAGCCTTGTACATGTCAACTCAGTGACCCTTACAACAACCTTGTGAAGCGGGAACTGTTGTGCCCACTTTACCGATGGGGAAACTGAGGAACAAGTAAGCACTTGCACCAAAGCCCCCACAAGGGAACAGAGGAACCTGGATCAGAACCTGTGGCCCGTGTTCTCAGCCACAGACTCTGGTGCCTCAGGAAGCAGAGAGCCATCTGGTTGCTGGGAGAGGGGTCATCACCTGCTGATGTTGGAATCTGGGCAGGTGCACAGGGGGTGCCCAGCAGCTGGAACCACCTGGAAAGGAGCTCTTCTTGGAAAGCCCCAGGCTTGGTTATGGCAGGAACGCACACAAATGTGGTGGGACGTGAGGTTGCGGGAAGTGGGTCGTTGGTAAGAGCGAGACTTCGCCAGCTGGGAGCGGAGAGTCTGACGGGCGGGTGGAGCCTCCGGTCTGGGAGAGCTGGTGGCTGGCTGGTGCTCCGTGCGGGGGTACCGCCTGCAGGGGTCCTGGGTGTGGGGCAGGGGGCGCTGGCGAGCAGCATCAGCGGGAACAGTGGGGACCAGGCACTCGCGGAAGGAGGGGTCTCGGGTGCCTGCTTCTGGCCACCCCGAGGGAGCCTGAGCCTAGTGAGGCATGTCCACGGGAGGTCCCTGCAGGTGGCCTGGGCAGGACCGCCAGCTTCGTGCCACGATTGCCGCCCGACTGCTCGCCCCTGCAGTGGGAGGTCTGAGAAGCGCACAGGAGACGGCCCAGGGCCGTGTTCTGTGCCGGGCAGGCCGGTCTGCAGTGGCCCCTCGGGTCCAGGGAGGGAGCCTGCTGTCACCAGGGGAGCAGGGATGCTGCAGGAGGGGCCAGGGAATGGGAGCACCCTGAAGCCTCAGGAATGGAGAGCCAGGCGGCTCCCCACAGTTTGGGGTCCCCTTCTGGAGGCAGGGAGGGGCATCTGTGGGGAGCCGGGGGCCCCCGGGAGCCAGGCTGGAGACCCACGCTCGAGCGTGGTGAGGTGTGGCTGAGGGCCGGGGGTGGGGGGCCGGCCCACGGGCCCCTCCTTCCTGAGCTGAGGCAGGTGCAGGTGTTGGGTTCTCTAGAACAGGCCCTGCTCCCACTGGGCGGATGGACCCACGTGGCCATGGCCAGTGGACAACGTGGCCAGACATGAGTGACCAGCGGGGAAGGCAGATTTAATGGGGGGTCATGCAGGAGGGGACCAAGACTTGGGCATGTGGCTGAGCAGGAAGGAGTTCACAGAGCGATAGGGAGGGAAGGTGAAGAGGGTCTTTGCTGGGCGGCCACCGGGTTCGCGATGGGCACTCTGGGGTGAGGCCCCTGGCTTCCAGAGAGACCCGGCGGGTCCTGTCCTTCCTGATACTTGGCATTTCAAAGCAAGGCCTTTGTGAGAAACCCCAGCTGCCTCGGAGAGACGGGGGCTCTAGCGGCCAGCCTTCTGGGGAGGCTGCACCCAGATGGACTGGCCCGTTGTCAGGCGTGGGCTGGGGCTCGTGGGAGATCGGTTTGGTGGTCTGAGGTTTCCAGACCAGTGCTCGGGAGCTAATGCTTCTCCATCTCTCAGTCCTCACCTCGGCCCGCAGCTGCCCGCTCCCCTCCGACGCCCACCTGAATGCACACTTGGGCCCTGGGAGGCTGGCGGTGCTCACACTCATGGCCGCCCAATGGGCGAGGGCTCCAAGGGCCACACACCGTCCCGCCCTCGCTGGTGAGCAGGAGCTCATGGAGCCAGGAAGTTATCTCGAGTCGCCTGGACGTGGTCCTGTGCCCACGGGCGGGAGCTCTGCCCATGCTCCCTGTGCCCGCAGCGCCCTGCACGTCTCAGATATAACAAGCACGCGTTGTTCTCTGTGACATTTACCACTGCTAGGATGACAAAACTGTGTTCTTCTGTTCCATGTTCCCTAAAAATTTGTTAAATTGCAGAAAAATGTATGTAACATAGAATTTGCCATTTTATGTATTTTTAAGGGTAGTTTAGGGTCCCTAAGTACATTCCCACTGTTGTGCAACCGTCGTCACCGTCCATCTTCAGGACCTTACCACTGTCCCGATTGGAAACTCTGTCCCCATGAAACACCACCTCCCGTTCCGCAGCCACCCCAGTCCCTGGTGCCACCACCCTACTCTGTCTCTGAATCTGGCTCCTGTAGTCCCACCTATACGCGGGACCAGACTCTGTCCCTGTGTGACGGGCTTATGTCAGTCAATGTCACGTCCTCAAGGCTCTTCCAGGAAGCAGGTGTCGGCACTGCTTTCAGTTCATGGGGGAAGACTACGCACCACCGAATGGATGGACCACATTTTGTTTGTCCGTCCACCTGTCCTTGGATCCCCGGGTTGCTTTTACCTTCTGACTGTTGTGAGTAACGCTGCAAAGATCATCTGAAATCCCTTTATACTTTTTGGGGTGTATTCTTAGGAGTGGAATTTCTAGGGGCATATGGAGAGCGCCCAAATGTTCCCACAGAGGTGCCCCCTCTACATTCTCATGGGCAATGTTTGCGGGCTCCCATCTCTCCACATCCTCACCAACACTGGGTCTTCTCCTTCCTTCTTAAATTACAGCCCCCTATTCAGTGGGAAGTAGTACTCTGGTTGGGGTTTGCATTTCATGGGTGACTAGTGACGTGGTGCATCTCTGTGTGTGTGTTGACCATCTGTTCAGCTTGTTGGGGAAGTGTCCCTTCATGTCCTTTGCCTGTTGTTAAACCAGGTTGCTTGTCTTTTTGGTGCTGATTTGGACAAGTTCTATATGTATTCTGGATATTGAACTCATACCGGACACATGATTTGCAGATATATTCCTCCATTCTGTAGATTGTTTTGTCACTTTCTTGATGATGTCTTTTGAGTCATTAAAGTTTTGAATTTTGGTTGAATCCAATTTATGTTTTTCTTTTGATCTTCATGCTTTTGGAGTCCCAGCTAAGAATCGATTGTCAAATCCAAGGTCACAAAGTGTTTTCCCATGTTTTCTAAGACATTTTGGTTTTAGCTCTTACACTTGGGATGTTTATCCATTTTTAGTTAATTTTTGTATGTGGGGTGAGGTGGGGGGTCCAACTAAGTTATTTTGGATGTACAAATCTAGCTTTTCCAGCTGCGTTTGTTGAAAAGATGATTTCTTCCCCCACTGAATAGTCTTGAAACCCTTATCAAAAATCAACTGGTCATAAATATATGGGTGTGTCTCTGGACTGTCGACTTTATTCCATCAGTCCCTACATCTGTCCTTACGCCAATACCACCCTGGCTCAATCGCTGTACTTTTGTAGTAAGTTTTGAAATCAGCAACTGTGAATCTTCCAACTTTCTTACTCTTTTCCAAGATTATTCTATTCTAGGCCCCCATCAATTCAGTATGACCTTGAGGATCAGGCTTTGGGCTTTTGATAAGGATTGCGTTGAACCTGCAGGTCGCTGTGGGTGGTACAGTCACCTGAACATCGTCTGCCCATCCATGAACATGGGATGTCCTTCCACCCACGCTCGTTGTCTTCTGCTTGCAGCAGCGTTTTATAGTTGTCTGTGTACAAGTCTTTCACCCCACGGTTAAATTTATCACTAGGTATTATATTCTTTTGGATGTGATTTTCACTGCTTTAAAAAATATTGAAAAGCAGGTGACCACATAAAAAAATACATGTCACTTAGCTTTAGGAAAACATGCATGCTTATTTAATATATCTACTACCAATAACGTGCTGTCACATTTACTGCTCACTTATGCTCTGTTTGTGTACTTTTCTGCTCCTCTGTTTGTTTATAGGATGCTTATGTTTGGAAGCACAGGCTGGATTTCAGTCACCAGGACCTCGTGAGGTCTGTTCCTGAAGTTTGTTGCATGCAGCACTGTTAATGCCAGTCTGATTTTTATTTTTCTGCAGATGACTTCTGTTTGTTTTGTTCTCTGGGGATGCTTTTGGGAACCACTTATTATCCCTAATGTTCAGCAGTTTCAACAGGATGTGTCTGGGTTTTCCCCATTCATTTTTCTTGGCATTGCTTAGTCTTTTCAGACCTGGAGGCTGTGTCGTCCACTGTGGGCATGTTCCTCTGCGGGGATGCATTTCCTCATCCCCCTGTGTCCTCACTGTGCTCCCTCTGGGAATCCCACACAGCAGAGCCACACCCCTGGGGTGGGTCATTCTTGCTAGTTTCTTTTCCCTCATACTTTCTACCTCTTCAACATTTTATTCTAAGTCGGAGGGATTTCTCAACCTCATCTTCAAGCCCCTTTGTTTAATTTTAAGTATCAACAATACATTTGATATCTATGACTTTTTTGGGGTCAGTTTTCTAATTGTTCCTTTTCACAGCCTCTTGCCCTTGCTTTATAGCTCTAACATCTTCTTGATGTCTGAGTATATTTAAGATTTTTTAAATTTAATTTAATTTAAATTTTCATTTCAAAGGTGATTTCTGCTTTGTAAACTCTATGCATCCTCTGTAGTGTATTTTTATGTTGGTAGTCTCAGGCGTTCTTTCTCATGCCACCGGCTTTGCTCGTGTGCTGGGGTGACAGTGGGGGTGGTCCTGGTGGCCTGGGCTCCTCTTCCACCACGTGACAGTTCATGTTGAGTTAGAGAAAGCTCACCCGTGTGGGGAGGCTGACATGGCACTCTGGGATTGGGTTGGGGGTCTTCCAGGTGGTGGGCTTCACTTGGGGATAAGAAAGCTGGGAGCCCAGAAGCCACATACATAGAAGTTACATAACTGGGGGTGCCATCAGCTCCCCAGGAGCCTCAGCCCTTCCTGGGCGAGGCATTCAACTGTCCTAGAGGTACACACTGGTGGAGTTCTGGGGAGAGGTGGAACTATTGGACACTCGGGCTTTGGGGATGCCTGGCTGGGTGGCACTGGCTCCTCCCCTCCATTGAGGACACACCCCTTCCTCTGCTGGGCCTGCTTATGAGGACCAAGTGCTGTCCTGCTCCAGGGCTCCTGCCTCGGGGTCAGCACACTTGCATCTGCTTCCCATTGCATTTGTTGAGTCCCTCACCCATTGTAAGCTGACTTCTCCCCCACAGTGTGTCCTGGGAGGTTGAGAAGGGAGCAGTGGGCTCCATCCGCCATCTTGAATGGTAGCATCTGCTCTTATGGAGTGTTGGCTTTCCCACAACCACCCCAGTACTCTGGGTGTTTGGCTAACCCACAGTTCTCCCTTATTCCATTGGAATGCTGTGTACCCCAATTTACACTGAATATTAAATTGCCATGGCATGGAGGCTATTGATTTAATTTCCCATCCAAAGCAGGAAACTCATTTGTGGCCCCTATTTTTTTAAAGGAAAATTTTATTTTAAGCTACTTAGCTCAACAACAATTATTTTCAACTTTTTCATTTTATTATGAAATATTTCAAACACACAGAAAAGTTGAAAGAATTAAACATTGCATGTATCCATGTACCCACTCCTTGAGCCCATAGCTAACACTGAGCCTCATTTATGTTCTCAGATACTTGCAAATCAGACCACCCTCTATCCATACATCTTAGTTTTGTTGAAGCATTTCAAAGTATGTTACAAACAATAGTCCATTTCACTCAAACATTAAGGAAGCATACTATTAACAGGAATTCAATTTTTGTGCTTTTGTGTGTGAACTAGTATGAATCTTAGGTGTTTCACTTAATGAATTCTGACAAATGTATTCATCTGAGTAGCCAGACCCTATCAGGACCCACATCCTGACCTTGCACCCAACCTTCTCAGGGCCCCGGACATGACCTGTGCCCATCCCTTGGGCTGCAGACCCAACCATCCTCCCCAGATATCCTCTTCTGTCTAGTCAGTTTCATCCGAATCCTCCAGAAGCAGCCACTGTTCTTATCTTTAAAAAGAGGAACTATGTTCAGCTTGTCTTAGAGCCTCAGTTAAGTGGACTCATGCAGCAGGTGCTCTTCTGCCCAACGCCACCCACCCACACCGTGTTTTTGAGATCCATTCATGTGGTTGCAGATGCGGTGTGCTCCTCTTAATTGCTGATTTGTATTCCATTGTATGACTGTCATGGTTTGTTTCTCCATCCCTGTTGATGGACATGTGGGTTGATTCCAGTTCTGCCTCTTATTAAGAGAGTGGAGTGCACATATCTTCTCTTCAAGCCTTCAGCTCCCAGAAGCAGGAACAGCCTCCAAGTGCTCATTATTTTGTAGGATAGCTCTGGCTTTTAGGAAACTCTTTCTTCTTTGAGCTGAAATCTGCATCCCTGTCCCCCTAACTCCTTGGTGCAACCTTTGGGGAAACGCACAACAGGCCTCTCCCCCTGGGAAGCCCTGAACACAACTGGAAGCTGCTGTGGGTCCCTCAGGTTGTGTCTCTTCCTCCCATTGTTTGCTCCTCATTGGCACACTTCCTAGGATCCCCAGAACCATGCATGAAGTACTCATTTGAAACAGTGGGAAGGAATGCCCCATTCAGATCCAAGAGCCTGGATTACCACTTTTCTAAGTGGGGCTCCCCAACATGCTGAAGGGCATGACCATCCCAGGAGAACCACCCTCAGACAGCACTTCTCCACCATTGGCTTGTCCAAGGGAGCAGATGACAGGGAGAAACAGCTTCAGGGGGAAATCACAGGAAGACACAGTGCTGAGGAGCAGAGAGATTTATTTTTAATAGGTCACTAAGCTCTTGTGGAGAAGAAAACCACCATCACTGATTCGGTAATGAGACACGGTGGGAAAGGTCAATAGAGAATTGATATTCCAGGTGATTTGTCAGCAGCAGGTAGGGGTGCCGCAGGGGACAGGCCTGCAGAGCAGGGTGGGGCAGGAGGGCTGGCAGCCCCCAGATGACTGGCAGGAGGGAGCCACATACACGAGGAGCTTGCAGCTCACAGGCAGACACACAGCCGGCTTGCAGCTCATGGGCACGCACACAGCTGGCTTGCAGCTCACGGGCACACAGCAGGACACCTGGCAGGGGCTGGGCACACAGCAGGCTGAGCTGCAGGAGGAGGCCTGGCCGCAGGCCACTGGGCAGCACAAGGACGAGCTGCCACATGCTGACTGGCAGGAGATGGCAGAGCCACACACAGGCTGGCACAGCAGAACCATGCAGGGGGCACTGCAGGAGCCCCCACAGCCTGGGGGAGGACAAGAGGTGGGGATGCAGTCCAGGGAACCAGGGCAGGACGTCTGGCAGGAGCTGGGCAC
>LNAC01000279.1:1021827-1037299 GCA_002007465.1 Ailurus styani
TCCTCCTCCTCCTCCTCCTCCTCCTCCTCCATGCGTCTCTTCCTGGAGTTTCCTGGGGGAAGTGACTCTGTTCAGGAAACTCTGCAGCAGCTGGAGGCTCAGCGTGACCCAGCAGCCCTGCCATTTCTCGACTCAGCCCAGGCGGGATGGTGAAGGACCATGGGCTGGGGACAAGAGCCCCCACATCAGGATGTCCGAGGTCCTCCCCAGCCTTACATACCCTGTCCTCTGTCCACACAAGCACCATCTTGCTCGCCAGACTGGGGATCCCCTGTTTTGATTTGGAAACTCCATGATTCAGAAGGTCTTCCCAATGGACAAGAGCCAAGCAGCTGGGCTCCTCAGTGGGGACAGGCATGGCCGTGGCATCCACCATGTCATCCAGTCCCACCTTTGTGCCGGGCACCATGCTACCCGTTCATCACTGACTAGTACCAATCTTGCCGCCATCCAAGGGCTAGGTGGTACCCCACATACACAGATGCGCGATTGGATTCTGGGACGTGTGCGCGCTTTCACCACTGGGGTGAAGAAGCAGGAGTTGAAGCTGCTCAGTTTCACTCTGGAGTCTGTGGTCTTTACCATTGTGCCAGATTATGCTGGGATTTTAGGTGTTCAGTAGTGACATATCCTAAAGTCCCAAATCATCTGGCAGAGATGGGAGCGAGTGGCTGGCAGATGGAAGCACCAGTCACATTCGTGTGGCTCCTGTGGCTTCCAAGCTCACACAGCAGAGGGGTCCTCCTAGACCGGGCAGCAGTGGCCGGAGCCCAGGAGGGGTGGTGAGGGTGAGCTGCCCACGCTAGGCTTGTCTCCCAGTGCCAGTGTCTGATCCGCCTGGCTCCTGCAGAGCAGGTGTGACCTTGCAAAAGGCCCATCCACTGGGTGGGAGGCAGAGGGCAGGGGTGGGGTCAAGGTCCTCCCACATTCCTTGCCTCTCTGTTCTTATTGGTCAGCTGTAGCACATTCTTCTGGGACAGGTGCCATTTTGCAGGCGGCAACATTGCTCCCCCTCTGAGGCTGTTCCCATGAGGCCCTCTGCACAGGGTGGGTCCCCCAGGGCTCATGCCATGGTCAAAGCTGAGACAGCGAACAGCCTGGAGCCCACCTGAACCACAGTAGCATGACCTTGAGGCCTGCAGATGAACCACGGGTCCGTGAGGTCAGCCATCCACACACTCCTCTGTCCTGACCACAGGTTAGAACCACAGTCAGGACCAAGAGGAGTCAGGGTGACCGCACATGATCCCTGGTAACAGAGCTGCACATTCTGCCAAGTGTTTTTCCACTCACTGCTTTGAAGGCTTTGTTCTGCATTTTTGGTTTTCATCACTGTAACTATTACATGCCCAGAGTTTTCTTTTTCTTTTTTTGAAGATTTATTTATTTACTAGAGAGAGCAAGCAGGGGGAAGAGGAGAGGGAGGAAGAGAATCCCAAGCAGACCCCCAGCTGAGCACAGAGCCCAACATGGGGCTCGATCTCACGACCCTGAGGCCGTGACCTGAGCTGAAATCAAGACTCAGACACCCAGTGGACTGAGCAACCCAGGGGCCCCTCTTTTTATTTTCCTTAGCTCTTCCTTCTCCTTCAGGTTAGATATTTCTCTCGACATGTATTCACTTTCACGCCCTCTTTGTTCTATCTTTAACAACCCCGTGGACATTTCATTTCCCCCATTGTGTTTCAATTCTAGAATTCCCGCTGCCCCCTCTCCCCCCCTTTTTTTTTTTACCAGTTTCCATTTATCTGCCTAACATTCCTTTTCCATTCAGTCATGAAAATAATACTTTCCTTTAATTCTTTGAACATATCTTCCTTGGATTCTTGAATTGTGTTTATAAGAGCCGCTCCCCCACCACACTGTTTGCCAACAATGTCCTGACCATCTCAAGTTTCATGACTATGGATTGACCTTTTTCTTTACCTGTGGATTCGGTTTTTTATATCTTTTATGTCTAGTGATTTTTTAAATTGTATATTGAAATTAATTATGATACAGATATAAGACGTCAGCATTCTCTTCTACTGGTTATTGGTTTCTGTTCTGGGAGACGGTCAGCTCTTCACTGAACATCCTGCACACGCACAGCCTGGTTTTACACGTTGTTGGGGGGTGTCTGTTCTGTTGGCTGCAGGTGTCCAGGTGCATGGCTCGGTGTGTGCCTTCCAGAACAGAAGCAGACAGACTCTCCTGTCAGTGACAGGCTGTTCTGGAAAATTGTAGATGACACTCCCCACCCCAAAAAGAGGTCAGAGTCTTTACACAGAGCTCGCCCTGTCCAGGCAGACCCCAGGGTCTCTGTGTGCAAGGAGTGAGGAGTGGCATGGAGGAGGGGGTGAGGGAGCTCAGATGGGTGTCCCCCCTCATGGAGAAACCCCAGGATGGGGACCCGTGTCTCCCTAACAAACAGGCTAGGCCCATGAGTGTGCCTTGGTGTGGGTGTCTGGACCTCGCTGAGCTGTGTGCTCTTCTCTGGGGCTCTGCTCTGGAAAATTCTTGTAAACCAGTCCCGTGTCTTGTAATTCAGCAGTATCTGGCAGGAGTGTTTTCAGAAATACCATCTTCTGTGTTGAATTCTAGAGGCATTCTCACCATCTTGGGTGGGGTGGAGGGGGAATGCAAGAGACTGTAAGAACAGTGTGGACTCTGATGTCTACCAGCTGGAGCCCCGGAGGGGTACACAGAGGTCCTCCCTGACAGCTTTCTGGTGTTGAGGTCAGGTGAGAGCCCCAGGAGGAGAGGGAGACCCTCCCCAAGACTCAGCCATCCTCTGCTGAGTCCCACGTGACGGTTGACCTCTGTGGGCCGCATGGGTGTGGCTGGTGTCCTCCCCCACTTCCCAGGGACACCCCTGGTTCTGGTGGGGCTGCGCCTCCATGCAGGAGGTCCATGCCTTGGTTTACTGTGTTTCTCTAATGATGAGGTGTTCTCAAGACAAGGATCTGAGGTCGCTGCCTGCCAGGAGTTCTCCGTGACCTGCACCCTTCCATCCACACTCGTGCTGTGGGCAAGTGGTCGCTGTGTCCTTCCCGCATGTTGGCCATGCTTGACCTGCAGATGGAAGCTCCTGGGACACTCATATGTGAGCCAGACACACCTGTTCTCCTGGCCCCAGAGCTTTCCCGACATGGGGGAGGCCATCCAGGGACCACCGTCACCCGCAGAGGTGATCGGGACACCCATGTTTTCAGATCCACACAGAAGTGGCTCCGGAGAAATCATAAGGAAGGAGGCAGAATCCGGCTGGTGCCAGTGAGACACTTGGGCACGTTTCCAAGTGTAACATGCACTTGGAGAGGGGCCAATTAGTCATGAAGTTTAGGGCCAGACAAACAAAACACCTGCAGCAGAAAATCAAGTTCTGGGACACAGCCCGGAAGAAGCACAAACAAGGAAGACAGCAGCTGTGTCCCGTGCTGTCTGAACACCCACAGCCCGGGTATAAAGGCTGCCCAGGGCAGGAGCCTCCAGACATCGCCGCCCTCCTCCCTGACTCCACTCCAGCCCCACGCCACCATGTGCCACACCAGCTGCTCCACAGGCGGCCAGGCTGCCTCCTGCTCCCCTAGCTCCTGCCAGATGTCCTGCTATGTGCCCGTGAGCTGCCAGCCTGCCGTGTCCATGAGCTGCCAGCCCACCATGTCCGTGCCCGTGAGCTGCCAACCCATCGTGCCCATGAGCTGCCAGCCTGCTGAGTCTGTGTCTGTGAGCTGCCAGCCCACCGTGGCTGTGCCCATGAGCTGCCAGCCCACTGTGTCCGTGAGCTGCCAGCCTGCCGTGTCTGTGCCCATGAGATGCAAGCCCGCTGTGTATGTCGTCCCCTCCTCCCATTCCTCTGTGTGTGTTCCCGTGAGCTACAAGCCCCTCGTATTCATGGCCCCCTCATGCCAGTCCTCCGGGGGCTGCCAGCCCTCCCGCCCCACCCTGCTCTGCAGACCCATCTCCTGTAGCACCCCGTCCTGCTTCTGACCACGAGCCTCCCACCCAGCTGCTCCCAGGGCACAGGGGCCATGCCTGCGCCCCTCCTGGAGCAAGTCTCCAGTGGCTTCTGGGTTCTGCACAGGGCAGATGAAGACCATGCCCAGCGGACCCTCTGAAGCCCATCGTGAGGACGTAGCAGGATGACCTGGATCCCGCTGTGACCCAGTGTGTCCCCTGTGGGAGGCCCTGGTTTCCGGGGTCCTCTGTCTCCAGCAGGGAACCCTGTGTGAGCCAAGTAAACTGTGCCTTCCTGAGGCAGCACTGTGCATCTGTCTTCTGTTTCTATGTTTTCTGCACACCTGGTCCGTGCTACACAGTGGGAAGGCTAAGCCCCTTCTCACCATGGCTCACGGGAAGTGGGAGCCCGTGGAGGGTCTGGCGGTGCAGTGGCTGGGGGCCGTGGCTAGCCCTGTCTCCACAGCTGCTCCCGCTTCCCCTTGGCTGTCGGTTCCTGCCTCTGGGTGGGAGGAAGGGCTTTCCTTGTCGTGTCACGTGTCCTGTGTCCCAGCTTCTGTGTCCCAGAACATTGAGTCCAGCTGTTAGATCTTTTATCTGTTCGATCTGCAGAACCCAATCAGTTCTGGCCCCTGACTCATGACTCACTTCTGTTGCCGGTCCATGTGTGGGACATTTTTAACTGATGGATGATCAGTTATTGGTTATTACAACAAACCCCCATGAACCTACTACCTAACGTGGATGCCAGGACAGCACCAACCCTTTACCCCTGACTTCTCGGGGTAACCATCATTAGATTTCTGTGCTCTCTGCTGCTTTTTGAGAGGGAGAGAGAGAGAGAGAGAGAGAGAGAGAGAGAGAAGCCACGCCTCTGTGTCCAGGGAAGCGTGTGTTCCCCCGCAGGCTCCGGACCACAGGAGGAGAACCACGGACCAGCCTCGAACTTACGTTTCCACCTGGTGCGCTCTTGCTAGGATCCCTTGCATGTCCTGTGCTGTGTGTCCTCTTGACCCTTCCCTGCTGCTCTATCGGGAGGCTGCTTCAGCTAGAACCTGCTCCCGAACGTGGGCAGGAGTGCGTGCCGAGGGGACAGGGGGCAGGAGGACCTGGCCGTGTGCTGTCCTTGCCCCTCCTTTGCCTCCTGGGACCCTTCCATCGAGGCCAGACCTCCTGCCCCCCAGCAAGGTGGTCACCTTCTGTGTGTTGGGCAGCTGCTCAGGTGGGTGCACGGGGCCAGGCTGTGTGGCTGCGGGAACCAGCCACTCCCCCACCCCAGGAACAGGCACCAACTAGAAGTTACGGGCTGCAGTGGAGATTTGGTAACCTGGTCTCCACAGACACCATAGCTCCATGCCTTGTTTCTGGAGGTTTGTTTTGGAATGAATTTTCTGGGTCAGAGAGTGGGTGTGTTTGAGGCCCACTGGCCTGGCATCTCATGGGCGTGTAGCAGGAGGGGGCCTGGCTGTGGGGCACTGGGCAGCCACGGGCCAGCCAGCAGGAGGCACAGCTTGGCCATGCAGGGGGCACCATGCAGGGGGCACAGCAGAAGCTCCCCTGGCCTGGGAGAGGGCACTGCCCAGGGGTCCCACCGTGGAGCAGCAGGTGTGGTGCATGGGGGCTCAAGGCTGGTCTGGGGCCGGGCAGGGGACAGGAACACAGAGCAACACAGAGCTGTCTCCCTGGACATTCCTACCACCCGGGTGTCTGCATTTGATGTGCTGGCGGCACTGCTTGGCCCACGGCACATGTCACAGGCTCTGCAGCCCCGCCCGCCACAGTGGAGGAGCCTGGTCCTCTGCTTCCAGTCAGTTCTGTACTTGACCTTCCAAGCAGCTGTGGTGTGGACAGCACCACTGATTTGACTCAAACCCACCCCAGTGTTGCCTGTCTCAGGCCTTGGAGGACCATGAACCAGGAGACAGCCTGGGAGAGGCCCCTCAGCATCCCTCCCTGAAACCGCTTGCTGGGGCACCTTCTGTCTGCTCCTGTGTTCTGCCTCACCCACCTCCGCCTGGTCCTGTGCCATAGACAACACAGGCATGCACATGCAAACACACACATGCACACGTGGCATGCACACACGCACACACAGGAGCATGCACACAGGCACACACATGTACACAAGAGCACACACTTGAGCATGCACACACACGAGCACATGCAAGCATGCACACATGCACACACAAACTTGCATACACGCAAACATAAGCACACACACATGCACACACTTGGGCACATACATGGGCACACACAAGAGCATGCACACATGCATGCACACACAGGCACACAAGAGCACACAGGTGCACACACGGGCCCTTACACACAGCCTTCTACTGACTTATCATGCTCCCTTGTGAAACTGGCCAGTGGGAATTCCTGTGAAGCTCACAGTGTCGGTGGGACACAGGACACCAGCACAGGGAACCTCCGGCCATGTTGCCATGTGAGAGGCATGTGGCAAGAAAAGGCTGCTGGCAGAGTCTGGAGAAGGGAAAGGAGTTTTCTGGGTTAGAAGAGCCATCCCCAGCACCCTTGCAGGAACCCCACTTGCGATGGGGGGGATCACCAAGTGCACGTCTTCACCCATGTTCTGAAACAATACAGTATATTCTGGCATGTTTTTTTAACATTTAAATGGCATCATAAACTGTGTGTCCTTTTGTAACATGCTTATCTCCCCTTCCATGCTGCACTAGAGCAATCCATCCCTGACGATACCTGTAGCCCTTGCCATTTCTGTTCATGGTGGTCTGGTATCCCACAGTACGAGTACACAGCAATCTAATTCTCCTTCATGGACATTAGGTTGTACTTAATTTTTAGCTACTGCCTCAGAGGCTGCCAATTTCCATTATTCTAACTTTTCTGGTGCACACAGCCAGTGTTCCTCTCTCCAGAAGTACTCCTGCTCATGCATGGCCTTCACCTACACTGGAGCGTGCAAACCACTGCGAAGAGTGGCTGTTCCCGCCTCACACACCAGCTGCCATGGCACTGACTATCCTTGTCTTTTAAATTTTTTAAAATTTAAATTCAATTAATTAACATATAGTGTATTATTAGTTTCAGAGGTAGAGGTCAGTAATTCATCAGTTGCATACAACACCCAGAGCTCATTCCATCACCTGCCTTCCTTAACGCCCATGACCCTGTTACCCCATCCCCCCCACACCCCCTCCAGCAACCCTCAGTTTGTTTCCTATGATTAAGAGTCTCTTATGATTTGTCTCCCTCTCTGATTTCTTGATGCATAAAAATGCAACTGATTTCTGTGCATTGATTTTATATCCTGCCACTTTGATGAATTCCTGTATGAGTTCTAGTAATTTGGGGGTGGAGTCTTCTGGGTCTTCCACATAGAAGATCATGTCATTTGCAAAGAGAGAGTTTGACTTCTTTGCCAATTCAGATGCCTTTTATTTCTTTTTGTTGTCTGATTGCTGAGGCTAGGACTTCTAGTATTATGTTGAACAACAGTGGTGAGAGTGGACATCCCTGCTGTGTTCCTGACCTTAGGGGGAAAGCTCTCAGTTTTTCCATTGTGACTGACATTTGCTGTGTGCTTTTCATACATGGCTTTTATGATAGTGAGTTATGTTTCCTCTATCCCTACACTGTGAAGAGTTTTAATCGAGAAAGTATGCTGTACTTGGTCAAGTGCTTTTTCTGCATCTATTGAGAGGATATTATGGTTCTTGCCCTTATATTAATGTTGTGTATCACATTGATTGATTTGAAGATATTGAATAACCCTTGCAGCCCAGGACTAAATCCCACTTGGTTATGGCGAATAAACCTTTTAATGTACTGTTAGATCCTATTGGCTAGTATTTTGGTGAGAATTTTTGCATCCATGTTCATCAGGGATATTGGTCTGTAATTATCCTTTTTGGTGGAGTCTTTGCCTGGTTTTGGGATCAAGGTAATGCTGGCCTCATAGAAAAGTTTGGAAGTTTTCCTTCCATTTCTATTTTTTGAAACAGTTTTAGAAGAATAGGTATAAATTTTTCTTTAAATGTTTGGTAGAATTCCCCTGGGAAGCCATCCTGCCCTGGGCTCTTGTTTGTTGGGAGATTTTTGATGACTGCTTCAATTTCCTTGCTCGTTATGGGTTTGTTCACATTTTCTATTTCTTTCTGGTTCAGTTTTGGTAGTTTATATGTCTCTAGGAATGCATCCATTTCTTCCAGATTGTCAAATTTGCTGGTGTAGAGTTGCTCATAGTATGTTCCTACAATTGTTTGTATTTCTTTGGTGTCTTTCATTCTTGATTTTATTTGGGTCCTTTTTCTTTTGTCTTTGATAAGTCTGGCCAGAGGTTTATCAACCTTATTAATTCTTTCAAAGAACCAGTTCCTAGTTTCGTTGATCTGTTCTACTATTCTTTTGGTTTCTATTTAATTGATTGCTGCTCTGATCTTTATTATTTCTCTTCTCCTGCTTGATTTAGGTTTTATTTGCTGTTCTTTCTCCAGCTCCTTTAGGTATAGGGTTAGGTTGTGTATTTGAGAACTTTCTTGTTTCTTGAGAAGGGCTTGTATTGCTATATGCTTTCCTCTTAGGACCACCTTTGCTGCTTCCCAAAGGTTTTGAACAGTTGTGTTTTCATTTTCATTTGTTTTTGTGAATTTTTTAAATTCCCCTTTTTCTAGTTGACCTATTCATTCTTTGGTAGGATGCTCTTTAACCTCCGTGTATTTGAGTTCTTTCCAAATTTCCTCTCATGATTGCGTTCCAGTCAGTTTCAAAGCACTGTGCTCTGAAAATATGCAGGGAATGATCTCAGTCTTTTGGTACTGGTTGAGACCTGATTTGTGACCCAGTATGTGATCTATTCTGGAGAATGTTCCACGTGCACTCGAGAAGAATGTGTATTCTGTTGCTTTAGGATGGAATGCTCTGAATATATCTGTGAAGTCCCTCTGGTCCACCTGGTCCATCAGTGTGTCATCCAAAGCCCTTGTTTCCTTGTTGATCTTCTACTCAGATGTTATGTCCGTTGCAGTGAGTGGGGTGTTAAAGTTCCCTACTATTATTGTATTATTATATGTTTCTTTAATTTTGTATTAATTGGTTTATATAATTGGTTGCTCCCATGTTAGGGCATAAATATTTACAATTGTTAGACCTTCTTTTTGAATACACACTTTAATTATGATATAATGTCCTTCCTTATCTCTTATTACAGTCTTTGGTTTAAAATCTAATTTGTCTGATATAAGGAATACTACCCCAGTTTTCTTTTGATGCCCACTTGCATGATAAATGATTTTCCACCCCCTCACTTTCAGTCGGGAGTCATCTTTACAAATAGCATATTGATGAGTCTTGCTTTTTTATCCAGTCTGATACACTGTGTCTTTTGTTTGGAGCATTTAGCCCTTTTACATTCAAAGTAACTATTGAAAGATATGAACTTATTGCCATTGTACTACCTGCAAAGTCACTTTTCTGTATATTGTCTCTGTTTCTTTCTGGTCTTTGTTACTTTTGGGCTCTCTCTTTGCTCAAAGGACCCCCTTTAATATTTCTTGCACATCTGGTTTAGTGATCCCAAATTCGTTGTTTCTGTTTGTCTTGGAACCTCTCTATCACTCCTTCTATTCTGAATGTCACCCTAACTGGATAAAGTATTCTTGGCTGCATATTTTTCTCATTTAGCACCCTGAATATATCATGCCAGTCCTTTCTGTACCACCAGATTTCTGTGGACTGGTCTGCTGCCAAACTTATGTTTCAAGCCGTGTAGGTTAAGGACCTCTTGTCCCGAGCTGCTTTCAGATTTCCTCTTTAACTCTGAAATTTGCAAGCTTCAGTATTATATGTGGAGGTGTTGACCTATTTTTATTGATTATTGGGGGGAGGTTCTCTGTGCCTCCTGTACTTGAATGCCTGTTTCTTTCCCCAGATTAGGGAAGTCCTTAGCTATAATTCGTTCAAATAAACTTTCTGCTTTACTCTCTCTTTCCTCTTCCCCTGGGACCCCAATTAATCTAATATTTTTTCACTTTATGAAATTACTGATCTTTTTTTTTAAAGATTTTATTTATTTATTTGACACAGAGAGGGCGAGATTACAAGTAGGCAGAGAGGCAGGCAGAGAGACAGGGAGAGGAGGAAGCAGGCTCCCTGCTGAGCAGAGAGCCCGATGCGGGCCTCGATCCCAGGACGCTGAGATCATGACCTGAGCCGAAAGCAGAGGCTTTAACCCACTGAGCCACCCAGGCGCCCGAAATTACTGATCTTTTGAATCCTTCCCTCATGATCCAGTAGTTGTTTATATCTCTTTTTCTCAGCTTCCTTATTCTCCATTATTTTGTCTTCTAGATCACTGACTCTCTTGTGCCTCATTTACCTCCAGCAGAGCAGAGCCTCCATCTTGTATTGCATCTCGGTAATAGCCTTTTTTATTTTGACCTGACTAGATTTTCTTTTATTTCTCCAGTAAGGGATTCTCTAGTGTCTTCTATGCTTTTTTCAAGCCTAACTAGTATCTTTATAATCATTATTCTGAACTCTAGTCCTAACATCTTACTTATATCTATACTGATTAGGTACCTGGTAGTCAGTACCTCCTCCTCTTCTCCTCTTTTTTGAGGTGAGTTTTTCCATCTTGTCATTCTGCCCAGCTCTGTCCTAGGATACATCCCACATCTTATACTATGGCCACTGCAGTCATGTGATCCACACATTGCCAGTCTGGTAGTTGTGAGACACATCTTGGGAGTTTTGTTTTCTATTTTTTTTTTAACAGGATGACATGCCCACAGGAAGGTACACAAAATATAAGGCACAGCTTGATGAACATTCACAAAGTGAGTGTTCCCTGTAACTGCCACCAGGCCCGGGAAGTGGGCACAACCCATGCCCAGACCTTCTGTTTCCTCCCCCACCACCTGCCCCCATCCTCCTGGGGTCACTGCCAGCCTGACCTCCAGCACGTTGAGAACTTTCCCCTGTTTCTGAACTTGTAGGATTGGGATTTCTTTCTAGCCTACAGTTTCTGGTGTTCAGGTTCATCTAGCTCATAAAAAAAAGAGAGGGAGTGGTCTCATTTTTGTATTCCCTGTGAGAGTTTGTGCAAGCTTGGAGATGTTTGCTCCTAGCATGTTGCCTTATTCACCCATAGACCCTCTGGGTCTGGCGTTGTCTTGGTGGGGATTCTGACTCCTGGTTCAATTTCTGCAATGGTTACAGGCTATTCAAGTTCTAAATGGTTCATTTGGGAAAGTTATATGTTGTTAGAGAATTTATTGGGGTTAAGTTGTTTGTAATAGCCACTGCTGATTTTAAAATCTCCATTTCACCTGTAGTCCAGCCACGTTTTTATTCTTTGTTTCCTTTTATTTGTGCCTTCTTATTTATTCCACCAGCCTGTCTTCTCAAATAGTTGTTTTCTCATAGAGTCATCCTTAGCTCTGTTGATCTGCGTGGTGTAACTCTTTCCTAGTTCATTAATTTCTGCCTGTGCTTTTGCGATTTTCTATGTGGAATGACTTTAAACGCACTTCCATGACACTTTCCATAAAAAAACTTCAGAAAGCTAAGCACAGATGCTTTCCATATGTCATAGAGTGGAACAAAGAAAAAAGGGAAATCTAAGTCCCTTGTTTTATAGGATGATAAACTCAGGTTTTCAACCTGTCATGGCTGAGGATCATTTGTGATAGAAACCAGTTTGTTTTGATATCATCGAAATTCTTCATTGATAGATGTGAAGACTCTATGCGTATGTAACATGAGCACAGTGTTTTAGGTCATGATGATATATCTATATCTATATCTATATCTATTTCTATTTCTATTTCTATTTCTATTTCTATTTCTATTTCTATTTCTGTATTGCCCCAAAATGAAATACATGATAGCCTGTCATATATTTGAAGGTTTTCAAGACAAAACACTAGTTGCCAGTGTCTCACTTCATCACGACTCATCTGAAACTGAAGAAAAAATAAAATAATAAAAAAATAAAAAAATAAAAATAAAGAAAAGTGTTTTCAATTTTTCAAATTTTGAATAAATTGATCATTAACATCGTTTTTCTGCTTGTCCTGTCGTGTTTGAGCAATGTGTGTCACAGTCTTTCCTTACGATGGAAGGACTGTGGCTCCTCTTTGGATTCACCAGATTTTGTGATTTGAGTCTGTCCTTTGTGGTATGTAGAAGTTGAGGATCATTATATCTTCCCACTGAGTTGAATTTTATTATCACTAATAAGACATCATTTCATTAATAACAGTGACTTCTACCGTAAGGTATATTTCATCTATAGAAATAGTTGCACTAGATGTTTTTGGTTAATGCTTGCTAGATGCACTTTTTAACTTTCAATCTTTCTGTTCTGTTTTAGACCAGGGGTTGATACCCTTTTTAGGTAAAGGACTAGGGAGCAGCTCTCTCCAGCTGGTGGGCTCCTGGTCTCTGCCACAGCCACAAAGCCCTGCTGTTGCAGCACGAATAGCCATAGACGGTGTCCAAGCAAAGGAGCATGGCCTTGTCCATGGAAGCCACACTGACACCCAGGCAGAAGCTGGGGGTACCCTGAGTGAGGGCTGTGGCTTGACACCCCTACTTATACCACAACAGTGTAGAGCTGAATTTTATTTAAAAAAATTCAATCCCTGCTTTTTAACTGGAGAGTTTAATCTAAATATATTTATTATGGTCGTGAATGTATTTGAATTTATTTCTGTCATCTTATTTGGGATTCTCTTTGTCCTACCTTTCCATGATGTTTTTAAAAAGTCTTTTTCTACCTGCATTTGCACTGACATTTTACAAATATTATTTTGTTTTCTACCTTATCTGGTTGTGAAGTTCTCAGGGTTCTAGTCTTTTATCGGTGGTCCTGAGGATTTCAGTGGTCTGGTGTTGGTCACATCCCTTCTTGCTTTGAAAATAAAAGCAGATTTCCTGCAACTTACAGGCGTTGTCTGTCCAGGGCTCTAGTTTTGCCTTAATTATTTTTCTAACCACACTAATTAGTCCACGTTGCTGCTGTTCTACTCGGTTAATATTTGTTCATTCACATGTCTACCAACTTCTTAGGTCACTGTCCCTGTCTGCATCCCAGATGGCCCCCAGTGGTATTGTCCTTCTTTCTGGGTGTGTCCTGCAGGTGCTCCTGTGTTGAGTCAGCAGCATTGCCCCTGAGTGAGCTTACCAGGGAATGCACCTGGAGGTTGAGCATGAACACATCGTGGCACATTGACCTTTCTTTCTGCCTCACTGCCTCCTCGAGTGTGGCTCTGGGGCCCACCCCAGCTACCCGCCATGGGCAAGCCAGGCTTTTCTCTGGCTGCTTCCAGCATGTTCTTTCCTGAGACCTCCCAGTGCTCACCACCTGGGCGGAGGCATGGGTCTCTTTCACTTACCTGTGCTTTGTGACTCTGAGGCTGGGCTTAACCATCTGTGGAAAACAGCTCCCCAACCCCACCCCATGCTGCTGCCTCATCCCAGTTCTCTCTGGCCTCTCCCTCTGGAAGATCAATTAATTGAAGGTCAGAACTTCCCCTTGTACCTTCCAAGTCTCTTGGCCATGTTTGGTTCTTGTAGGATCTCTGCAGGCTGGCCTCTGGCTTGTGTCAACCCTTGGCATCCCATCTACTCTGCCATCTTTCCCATGAAGTGGGCTTTTATATCAGTGATTTTACATGTTTGAGCTTAGAAGTTATATTTGGTTCTCCAAAATACAGATACTTTTTAAAAAATAGTGTCTTATTCCTTTTTCATGTTTATTGTTTCATCTTTTAGTCACACCCATGTTTCAAACACACTTATTTCACATTTGCAATAGGAATCATACAGCCTGAGGTCCTCAGGGTCTGTGTTTCTGTGGCCCTTTGCCAGTGTGGATGTGAGCACTCATGTGTTTTGTGTTTGGGATTGTGACCTCGTGCTCAAGCATCTTGGTTGTGTTGATTCTGAAAAGCCTGGACCGTAGGTGTATGCCTCTAGAATGCGTGCGCTGGGAATGGCATTAAACTCACCAGGAACAGCACCTCACTGAGCACTCATGACAGCCTCCTGCGTCAGGCACTGGCCGGTACCCATTTTACAGATGGGGACATTGAGGTTACAGAGAGGCTGCCCCAGATGACAGAGTTTGTAGATGGCAGAGCTGTGACTCTAACCCAGCTCCACCTGGCTGTGCAGCACAGACTCTTAGCTGCAGCCAAGCCTCTGGAGACAGGGGTGCTAAGCTGCCCTTTGTGTGGGGGAAAGGGGATGGCGGTCCGGCCAGAGCAGAAAAGCTGAGATCAGGGAGCTGCGTCGAGAGCACAACAGGTGCACGTGCATGCGTCCCTCCACACCGCAGCAGCACCTTCAGGGGACCTGTGTGGCCATCCCCACCCTGCCTGGTGGTGGCTCACCAGACTCCACCCTGGGCCCCATGGTGGTGCTTGGGGAAGAGCAAAAGTGGTGTCAGAGGTCAGAGAAGGGCCTGCTGTCCTTCTCCTCTCCATTCCGAAAGGGGCTGCGGCCAGGAGCATGACAGCCCCGAGAGGCTGAGGACCTCCAGTGCGCTGCTCCAGAGCCTGGCCAAGGGGCCCCTAGCTCAGACGAGGGGCCCCACTTCTCTCTGCCAAGAGCAGGTTGGTGGCAAAAAGTACTGACCCAGGGAGCTGAGGGGAGCAGCCTGGTGGGGTTCCACCACCCCCTTGCCCCCTTGGAGCTGGTCCCCGGCAGGGGCCCTGACCCCGCAGGGCTCTCTTGCACACATGGCCACACACTCCAGGTGCAGGAATGAGAGCGGCCTGGCGGTACCCCTCCCAGCCCAGGGTTGGGGTGGGCTGACGACAATTTCCAAGGAGGGAATGCCTGATCGATGGGTTTACTAACCAGCCCTGGGCTGGTCACCTGTGGGAGCCATGCAGAAGTCCTGGTGATCAGCCAGACACCGGTGTGGAGCCTGGAAGCTTGTGTCTGGGGAGGGCAGGGCTGCCGCGTGAAGGCGTGCCGTGCAGCTGCACTGCCTGTGACCAGAGAGGCACGGGCTTGCAGTCCCGTCTTCAGCAGCAGGGGAGGAGGCAGCAGGGGATGACAAGCATGCAGAGGAGGCACGAGGGGACCTCACACACAGCAGGCTGGCAGCACACGGGCACGCAGCAGTTCGGGCTGCAAGAGCAGGCCTGGCAGCAGGTACCGGGGCAGCAGGGGGCCGCGCAACCACAGGCCGGCTGGCAGGCCTCGGCGGTGCTGACCTCTGGCCCACACAGCAGAACCACGCAGGGCACACAGCAGAAGGCCCCCTGGCCAGGGAGAGGGCAGCAGCCAGGGGCACAGTCCGGGGGGGCGGTGGAGCTTTGGACGCAGCACATGGTGTCACGGATCTGGGGCCGGCCTGGGGCGAGGCTGGGGCGGGTCTGGGGCGGGCCTAGGGCGGGTCTGGGGCGAGGCTGGGGAGGGGCTGGGGCGGGGCTGGGGCGGGCCCGGGGCGGGGCGGGGGGGGGGGGGGCCGGCCGCCGGCGGGGGGGGTGGGGGGGGGGGGGGGGGGGGGGGCGCGGTGGTTTTCCCTCCCCGGGGG
>LNAC01000279.1:1043849-1132107 GCA_002007465.1 Ailurus styani
GTTCTAAAGTTTTTCTCTGAATTTTTTTTATAATATTATTCATGAATGAATAAGTCACTGTGTTAGTCAGGGTTCTCCAGATAAATAGAACCAACATGAGATATGTATCTATGAAAAAAATTTGGAACTACAGGGACTTACATAGGAAATTTAGGTCTTAGGTATTATTTTCAGTACTTCATTTTACTAACAGTTGGGATTTTAGAAGGAAGCAGCTCGCAGTTTTTTAAAAAAATCTATTATTCTAAATTGAAAAATACCTTTTATAATTGATTAAAAATTTATCTTTGTGTGGTNGTCATCATCAAGACAGTATGGTACTGGCACAAAAACAGACACATAGACCAGTGGAACAGAATAGAGAACCCAAAAATGGACCCTCAACTCTATGGTCAACTAATCTTCGACAAAGCAGGAAAGAATGTCCAGTGGGAAAAAGACAGTCTCTTCAACAAATGGTGTTGGGAAAACTGGTCAGCCACATGCAGAAAAATGAAACTGGATCATTTCCTTACACCACACACAAAAATAGACTCAAAATGGATAAAAGACCTCAATGTGAGAAAGGAATCCATCAAAATCCTTGAGGAGAACACAGGCAGCAACCTCTTCGACCTCAACCGCAGCAACTTCTTCCTAGGAACATCACCAAAGGCAAGGGAAGCAAGGGCAAAAATGAACTATTGTCTCCTTTACTTCTACACACGTGAAGAACCCCCAGTGCATTGCTATGGTACCTGCTCTAGACAGTAGATTATCATGTAAAGGTTTTATGTTGAGCTTCCCTCTAGAATCATTTCTAGAGCCATTTTCCCCTTGTGTACATCAGGTTTCTCTCTGCTCTCCCAAACAAACACTGGCTTGAAGAAATTTTCTTAATATTTCTGGTAGTGCATGTCTATGGTTAATCTTTCTCAGTTTTTATCTGGAAAAGTGTTTGTTTCACTTTAATTTTTAAAGATGCTTTCTTAAAACATTGATAGGGTTGATAGATTTTTCTTCTAGTATTTTAAAGTTGTCATTCTGTCATCTTTTTAATTATATGCTTTCTAATAAGACTCTAAAGACTTTCTTATCTTTGTTCTGTATGGAGCATGTCTTTTTCATGTGGATGCCTTCAAGATTTCCTCTTCTCTTTTGGTTTCACGTTCAGACTTTAACGATGTGTCCAGGTCACTATATTTTATAGGGGTTGGGGGTATATTTATCCTACATGAAGTATATGAACTTTTTGGATCTATGGTTCTATGTATTTCATTATTTTTAGAAAGTGTCTCAGCTCTTATCTCTTCAAATATTTCTTCTGCCTTCTGCCTTTCTCTCTATCTCTATCTCTCTCTTTCGCCTGCTTTTCTGGGACTTTAATTACATGCATTAGTGATGCCTTGATATTTTCCTGGAGCTCTTTGATATTTTGTTCTTATTTTTCCTCCTGGTTTCTCTTTGTGTGTGTTTAAAGATATTATTTTTAAAAAGTAATTTCTACACCTAATGTGGGGCTAGAACTTACAACCTTGAGATCAAGAGTTACATGCTTCACTGACTGAGCCAGCCAGGCGCCCCTCTTTGTTTTAATATGGGAAATTTCTATTTACCTATCTTCAAATTTGATGATTCCACACTTGGCTGTGGGAAGCATACTCATAAGCTCATGGTAGGAGTTAATCTCTGATACTGTATTTTGAATTATATATTATCTGTTTGGCTCTTCCTTATAATTTCTATCTCTGCTGAAACTCCCCATCTGTTCATGTATGTAGTCTGTGTTTTATACTCTATCATTTTATATATTTGATATTGTGAGCCTGGGGAGTCATGGAAGCTCTACCCTCTCTCCCCATGCATGCCTTGCCTTCAGCATCTCTTTCATCTGGCTGGTTATGAGCTGTAGCCTTTAATAAACTGGTAATCTAGTAAATAAAAGTTTCTCTGAGTTCTGTGAACCATTCGAACAAATCAGTTGAACCTTAGGACCTCTGATCTAGAGCTGGTTGGTCAGAAACGCAGGTGACAAGCTGAGCTTGCAGCTGGCATCTGAAGTGGTGTGGGGTCAGTCTTCTAGGACTGAGGCATTAACCTGTGTGATCTAATGGTGTCTCCAAGTAGATAGTGTCAGAACTGAGTTGAATTTTAGGACATGGTATCCTAGAGCACTGTTTGTTGGAGGTATGGTATGAAAATTGGGTCTAAGAACCCAATTAATGTATTAATCTCAGTTAATTAATTAATTAATTAATTAATTGAAAGCCTTCTTTGCCCCACATGATTCAATGTTTCATTCCATCCCACAGGTAACTATCACCCTAAATTTAGTATTTGTCATTCTCATGCTTTTATGTACACATTTAGTATGTATCCTCCATAAATATTTACATCTCTTACATATTTGCCACTTCTTTGACTCTTTTTCTGCATTCTGGATACTTTCTTTGGACCTGCCTTCTGATTTTTCTAATTCTCTCTTCAGCTATGTCTAATATTTTATTTAAGTTGCTCACTGTTTCTTACTTCCATTACTTGACTTTTTTTAATTTCTAGAAGTTATCTTTGTTTCCCTCAAGTCCATTTCTTTCTTCTATTTTAATAGATACCCTGTTCTCCTATTACATTTCTCTCCTTTATTTCTTCAAATATAACAACATGTTTTCCTTTATAGTCACCAGACTGTACATTACATCCTGAGGACTTACTTACTTTGTGAATGCAAGTTTGTGTCTTTTGATACCCCTCACCCATTTCACTCTCCCACCTCTGGAAACCACCAGTCTTGTTCTCTGTATTTGTGACCTTGTTTTATTTTGTTTTGTTTTTTTTAGATTCCACATATAAGTGAGATCATACAGTATTTGTCTTTCTCTGACTTATTTCGCTCATCATAGTTATTTTAATGTTTCTGCCTGATAGCTCCAATATCTGGGTCATTTTTGAGTTCAGTTTTGTTGACTGCTTTGTCCCTGACAATGGACAGATTTTCTTGCTTTTTTGTATGTCTTCTAAATTTTGATTGAATATCAGATATCATGTATTAACTGAAATGGACATAAAAAGTGTTTCCTCTGGGAAATGGTTGAGTCTCTTTTGTCAGGTCATCAGTGTGGTGGGGGTAAGTTTGGATCAATCTGCTCAAATGTTGGCCTTGGTTTGTGTTTTGTTGTTATTGTGATGACCTTCAAGGTACTTAAGACTTCAGATTCCTTTGTGGTGGGTTTCCAGTGCCATGTGCTGAGAGCAAGAGCTAGAGGCACAGTGTTCTTGCTCTGCCCTAAGTTTTCAGCTGTCCCTGTGTGCCTGGCACACAGAAGGGACCTCTTCATGTGCCTGCCTTCCCTTTCCCTCCTGTTGCTTCTGCAGCTGTACCAGCCAGGCTGAGGTGGGGCCAGGAGGGCTTCACTGTCCTATCCCAGGGTCATTCTTGAGAGGGTCCTATGTGCCTGGGTCTTGGAAGGTGAGGCTTTCTCACTTCCTGCTGCCCTTCCCTGTGGTGGGTAGGCTCCACTTTGTAGTTGGGGTGGGTTTGTGTGAGCTTTCCCTGCCCTGCCTATTGTAGTGCTCTGATTCCCGTCCCCTATTCAGTGGGGGTAGTTTTTCCTCTGCCCTTCCCCATCCACAAGGTGAGTCTCAGGTGGTGGATGTGGGGATGGCACCTTCCCCTGCACCGTCCAAAGACCCTCTCCACACCTCCAGCTGAGCTGTTGGAGAGAGGGCTCTTTGAGGAGGCGCTGCTCTGCTCATGGTTGTGTATGTCTTCGAGAAAAGAACTTTGAAATATATGAAGATAAACCAGATGGACAAGCTGTATCAGGAAAGCATGATTTATTTGGCTCACACATGGTTGGTTCCCTGCTGGAGACAGAGGACCCCGGAAACCAGGGCCTCCCACAGGGGACACACTGGGTCACAGCGGGATCCAGGTCATCCTGCTATGTCCTCACGATGGGCTTCAGAGGGCCTGCTGGGCATGGTCTTCATCTGCCCTGTGCAGAACCCGGAGGCCACTGAAGACTTGCTCCAGGAGGGGCGCAGGCGTGGCCCCTGTGCCCCGGGAGCAGCTGGGTGGGAGGCTCATGGTCAGAAGCAGGATGGGGTGCTACAGGAGATGGGTCTGCAGAGCAGGGTGGGGTGAGAGGGCTGGCAGCCCCCGGAGGACTGGCAGGAGGGGGCCATGAACACAAGGGGCTTGTAGCTCACGGGAACACACACAGAGGACTGGCAGGAGGGGACGACATACACGGCGGGCTTGCATCTCACAGGCACAGACACGGCAGGCTGGTAGCTCACGGGCACAGACATAGCAGGCTGGTAGCTCACGGGCACGGACACAGCAGGCTGGCAGCTCAGGGGCACGGACACGGCAGGCTGGCAGCTCACGGACACGGTGGGCTGGCAGCTCATGGGCACAGACACGGCAGGCTGGCAGCTCACAGGCATGGTGGGCTGGCAGCTCATGGGCATGGACACAGTGGGCTGGCAGCTCATGGACACAGTGGGCTGGCAGCTCACGGACACAGACTCAGCAGGCTGGCAGCTCACGGGCACGGTGGGCTGGCAGCTCACGGGCACGGACACACTGGGCTGGCAGCTCATGGACACGGTGGGCTGGCAGCTCACGGGCACGTAGCAGGACGTCTGGCAGGAGCTGGGGGAGCAGGAGGCAGCCTGGCAGCCCGTGGAGCAGCTGGTGTGGCACATGGTGGCGTGGGGCTGGAGTGGAGTCAAGGAGGAGGACGGCGATGTCTGGAGGCTCCTGCCCTGGGCAGCCTTTATACCCAGGCAGTAGGCGTCCCGGCAACACAGAAGCATAGCTGTTGACTTCCTCATAGTTGTTTCCCCAACATCTTGTCGTGGGATGCACTCTCCTGTGTTATGTTCCCCTATAATGAGTTTGGCTTAGAGGCTGATTCCTTCTTCTGTAAACAGGATGTTCTGGTTTGCCTTTACATGGGGTTCGTGATATTTCTCTAGGGCAGTACTGTGCACAGAGCACCACTGGCTCCACTCGGTACCACATCCTTCATTCCTTTTTGTCTCACACCCGTCAGTGGTGACTTTGAGGCAGTAACGCTTCTTGAGTTTCTATTTTGCACAGGAAAACATTAAACTAGGGATCTGTAAACTGGGAAGCAGGGGAGTCTGTGGGACAAATCTGGCCCACTCCTTGTTTTGTAAATAAAGTTTTATTGGAAACAGCCATGCTCATTTGCTTACATATTGTCTAGGGCTTGCACTATAATGTGTAGTGGTTATAAGAGAGACCATGCCCCTGCAGAGCCTGAAATATTTACTATCTTTCCTTCATAGAAGGGTGGCCAACTTCTGCCTTCTAGTAATCTATATAATAATTGATTTGTTCATGCAACAAATGTATATTGTGTGCTGGCTGTAGAGACGTCCTAGCCTCGTGAGCCTTGCGGGGCAATGAATAAAGGAGAGCATGAAAGTTAATGCATGAAATGATTCCAGAGCAGGCTGAGTCCCAGAAAGGAAAATAGGTCAAGCAGGTAGAGAGGAATGGAGGTGCTGGTGAGTGTTTGGGGGCCTGTGTGTGGAGGTGACACTGAACAGGCTCATGGGTAATATTGGGGGGAGGGGCGGTGTTCTAAGCAGGAACGGCTGTGGGGGTGTGAGGACACCGCTGCAGAGATGGGCACATTCCTGGAACAGTGGGAAATCCTGCAGTGTGGGCGCTGGGCTGCAGGTGCAGGTGGACAAGTGCAGACCACACAGCATGAGCCCAGGCATCACGGTCCTGCACCAATAGAAAGACTGTCAATGTGAAGACATATCGGTAGGAATTACCCAATCTGAAGAACAGAGAACAGAATTAAGAATCATGAAGGGTGGGGCGCCTGGGTGGCTCAGCGGTTTAAAGCCTCTGCCTTCGGCTCAGGTCATGATCTCAGGGTCCTGGGATCGAGGCCCACGTCGGGCTCTCTGCTCGGCAGGGAGCCTGCTTCCTCCTCTCTCTCTGCCTGCCTCTCTGCCTACTTGTGATNATCTCTCTCTCTCTGTCAAATAAATAAATAAAATCTTTAAAAAAAAAAAAAAAAAAAAGAATCATGAAGGGTGTCTATGCATAGTATCAGGAAGTCCCAACAACAAGCAATTTCAACCCATGGAGAAGAGAATGATACTGAAGCATAAATAATAAACAATTTCCCCCATTTTTTTTCAAGTAGGCTCCATGCCCAGCATGGAGCCCAATGCAGGGCTTGAACTCATGACCCTGAGATCAAGACCTGAGCTGGGATCAAGAGTCCGACACTCAACTAATCAAGTCATCTAGGCAACCCCCCAAATTAGATTTTTTTTTAAAAAAATTCTAACTTACAGATCCAAGAGTCTCAGAAAACCCCTAAAATCCCAGCATAATCTGGCACAAAGGTAAAGACCACAGAGTGAAACTGAGCAGCTTCAACTCCTGCTTCTTCACCCCAGTGGTCAAGCGCACACACATCATGGAATCCAGTAGCATGTCCGTGTACGTGGGGTACCACCTAGCCCTTGGATGGCAGCAAGGATTGGTACTAGTCAGTGATGAGTGGGTAGCATGGCGCCCGGCACAAAGCTGAGACTGGATGACATGGTGGATGCCACGTGCATGCCTGTCCCCACTGAGGAGCCCAGCCGCTTGGCTCTCGTCCATTGGGAAGACCTTCTGAATCATGGAGTTTCCAAATCAAAACAGGGGATCCCCAGTCTGGCGAGCAAGATGGTGCTTGTGTGGACAGAGGACAGGGTATGTAAGGCTGGGGAGGACCTCGGACATCCTGATGTGGGGGCTCTTGTCCCCAGCCCATGGTCCTTCACCATCCCGCCTGGGCTGAGTCGAGAAATGGCAGGGCTGCTGGGTCACACTGAGCCTCCAGCTGCTGCAGAGTTTCCTGAACAGAGTCACTTCCCCCAGGAAACTCCAGGAAGAGACGCATGGAGGAGGAGGAGGAGGAGGAGGAGGAGGAAAACAATCGGGCAACCAGGAGGAAGGCCCCTGGGTGGCTTGTTGCCAGGATGCCACGGCCCGGGTATAAAGGCTGCCTGGGGAAGGAGCCTCCAGACCTCACCGTCCTCCTCCCTGACTCCACTCCAGCCCCACGCCACCATGTGCCACACCAGCTGCTCCACGGGCGGCCAGCAGTCCTGCTGCGTGCCCAGCTCCTGCCAGACGTCCTGCTGCGTGCCCAGCTCCTGCCAGACGTCCTGCTGCGTGCCCAGCTCCTGCCAGACGTCCTGCTGCGTACCTGTGAGCTACAAGCCAGCTGTGTGTGTGCCCGTGAGCTGCAAGCCAGCTGTGTGCGTGCCCGTGGGCTGCAAGCCAGCTCTATGTGTGCCCGTGAGCTGCAAGCCCCTCGTGTATGTGGCTCCCTCCTGCCAGTCCTCTGGGGGCTGTCAGCCCTCCTGCCCCACCCTGCTCTGCAGGCCTGTCCCCTGCGGCACCCCTACCTGCTGCTGAGCCCATGGCCTCCTAGGACCCCTCCTCTGTGTGGTCAGAAGTAGCTGCCCTCCCAACTCCTACCAGGCAGTGCAGACATCACCCACTTCAGACCTTCCAGACCCGACTAGACCATCTTAGAGCAAAGCCACTTGCTCCCCTCTACCCAGGCGGAGAGAGTCGCCCCAGCGTCCCTGCTGGTGCAGAGTGCCCCAGCTCTGCATCCCCCGCACAAAGGTCTAATAAATCCCAGGGTGCATTCGAAGCCCACCGAGTGTGTGTGCTGTCTCTCCTTCACGCCTTTCCCTGAACTGCTTCCTCCAGGGTGGCTCCCAGAATCCAGGGACACTCCCTCTGCAGAGAAGCCACAGGTTACCAGATGCCCGTGCCCGGGGGGGACCGACCACTCAAAGGTGGCTTCTTGGACACATGGGCGCTCCTAGCTCAGGCTGGTGGGTCCCTGGGCTTCCTCTGTCCCCTTTTGTCCCTTGAACCAGTGAGGTTATTTCTTACTCTGCTGGGTGGGACTGAGGGTGAATCCCTAACTTTGGGATCTGACCCCTTTTAGGTAAAAAGGTCCCCTGCTCAGCAGTTCATATGCGGAGCTGACGCGGTCTCAGAATTAATATATCTGCTCCACAGATGAGTATAGCTCCTCCTTCTCCCATTCGGAGGGACAGGGCTTTGTGGGTGACTTCCGTGGCCCCCCGAGATGTCCACTCCCTCATCCCCAGAACCGGTGAATACAGCCCTATGGGCACGGCAGCTCCCCAGATGGGGTGAACTGAGGCTCTTGCCCTGGGAGCTGTCCTGGATTGGTTGGGGGGCACAGGGGTTCACATCATCCCAGGGACTTGGGAAGAGGGCAAGGAAGGGCTGATGTGCAAGGGGAGGCCGTGGGAAGAAGGACGCCGCACTGCGGGCTTGGTGCAGTGTCACCTCCAACTCCTTCTCTCCATGGGCAATGGTAGCCCACTGACCGTGTAGACGTCCCATCTGTGAGCAGTTCAGCTGACTGTGTAGACACCCCATCCATGAGCATTCAGACTGTGTAGATGCCCCAACTATGAGTAGTCAGACTGACTGCATAGATGCCCCAACTACGAGTAGTCAGACTGACTGTGTAGACACCCCAACTATGAGTAGTCAGACTGACTGTGTAGATGCCCCAATTATGAGCAGTCAGACTGTGTAGATGCCCCAACTATGAGTAGTCAGACTGACTGCATAGACGCCCCAACTATGAGTAGTCAGACTGACTGCATAGACACCCCAACTATGAGTAGTCAGACTGACTGCATAGAAGCCCCAACTATGAGTAGTTGGGCTGACTATGTAGATAACCCAACTATGAGTTGTCAGACTGACTGCATAGATGCCCCAACTATGAGTAGTCAGACTGTGTAGACACCCTATCCCTGAGCAGTCCAGCTGACTGTGTAGACACCCCATCCATGAGCAGTCAGACTGTGTAGATGCTCCAACTATGAGTAGTCAGACTGACTGCGTAGATGCCCCAACTACGAGTAGTCAGACTGACTGTGTAGACGCCCCAACTATGAGTAGTCAGACTGACTGTGTAGATGCCCCAATTATGAGCAGTCAGACTGTGTAGATGCCCCAACTATGAGTAGTCAGACTGACTGCATAGACGCCCCAACTATGAGTAGTCAGACTGACTGCATAGACACCCCAACTATGAGTAGTCAGACTGACTGCATAGAAGCCCCAACTATGAGTAGTTGGGCTGACTATGTAGATAACCCAACTATGAGTTGTCAGACTGACTGCATAGATGCCCCAACTATGAGTAGTCAGACTGTGTAGACACCCTATCCCTGAGCAGTCCAGCTGACTGTGTAGACACCCCATCCATGAGCAGTCAGACTGTGTAGATGCTCCAACTATGAGTAGTCAGACTGACTGCGTAGATGCCCCAACTACGAGTAGTCAGACTGACTGTGTAGACACCCCAACTATAAGTAGTCAGACTGACTGTGTAGATGCCCCAATTATGAGTAGTCGGACTGTGTAGACACCCCATCCATGAGCAGTCAGACTGTGTAGATGCCCCAACTATGAGTAGTCAGACTGACTGCATAGATGCCCCAACTATGAGTAGTCAGACTGACTGCATAGATGCCTCAACTATGAGTAGTCAGACTGACTGCATAGAAGCCCCAAATATGAGTAGTTGGACTGACTGTGTAGATACCCCAACTATGAGTTGTCAGACTGACTGCATAGACGCCCCAACTATGAGTAGTCAGACTGACTACATAGACACCCTATCCATGAGCAGTCCAGCTGACTGTGTAGACACCCCATCCATGAGCAGTCTGCATAGATGACTGCATAGATGCCCCATCTATGAGTAGTGAGACTGTGTAGATGCCCATCCATGAGTAGTCCAGCTGACTGTGTAGACACCCATCTGAGAACAGTCTGGCTCACCGGGTAGACACTCTGTCTGTGAGAAGTCTGAGTGATCATGTAGACACCCCATCTGTAAGCAGTTCAGCTGACCGTGTAGACGCCCCAACTATGAGTAGTCAGACTGACTGTGTAGATACCCCATCCATAAGCAGTCTGGCTGACTGTATAGACACCCCATCTGTGAGCAGCCTGAAATGACCGTATAGACCCCCCATCTACAAGTAGTCAGACTGACTGTGTATAGACACCCCATCTGTTAGCAGTCACACCGACTGCATAGACACCCTGTCTGTGAGCAGGCTGGCTGACTGTGTAGACACCTCAACTGTGAGCAGTCCAGCTAACTATGTAGATACCCCATCTGTGATCACTGCAGCTGATTGTGTAGATACCCTGTCCTGAGCAGTGTGACTGTGTAGACACCCTATCAGTGAGCAGTCAGACTAACTGTGTAGACACCCTGTCTGTGAGCAGTCTGACTGATCATGAAGACACCCCAAGTGTGAGCAGGCTGGTTGACTGTGTAGACACCTTATCTGTGAGCAGTTCAGCCGGCCATGTAGATGCCCCATTAGTGAGCAGTGTGGCTGACTGTGTAGATACCCCATCTGTGAACAGTCCAGCTGACCATGTAGACACCCCATCTGTGAGCAGTCTGGATGACTATGTAGATGCCTTATCAGTGAGCAGTCTGGCTGACTATGTAGACAACCCGTGTGTGAGCAGTCTGGCTGACTGTGTTGACGCCCCATCTGTGAGCAGTTCAGCTGACTGTGTAGACACCCAGTCTGTGAGCAGTCTGGCTGACCGTGTAGACACCCCACGTGTGAGCTTTTGGGCTGACTGTGTAGACGCCCTGTCTGTGAGCAGACTGGCTGACTGTGTAGACACCTCATCTATGAGGCTGGCTGACCATGTAGACAACCCATCTGTGAACAGTTCAGCCAACCATGTAGACACCCCATCTGTGAGCAGCCTGGCTGACCATGTAGACATCCCATGTGTGAGCAGTCTGGCTGACCATGAAGACACCTTGTGTGTAAGCAGGCTGGCTGACTATGTAGACACCCTATCAGTGAGCAGTTCAGCTGAGAGTGTAGACGCCCTCACCTGGAGCAGTCTGGCCACAGGGTGGCTGGCCATGCCTCCTTCAGCTGTGACCGACTTTCCTGCAGGAGCCGTCAGAAGGTCTGAGATGTTCTCAGGCCGCTGGGCCAGAGCAGGAGAGCGTTGTGCAGGGGTCCTTGCCCGTCCTTCCTGTGCACTAACTATTTTGTCAACACTCTGGTTTGCTGGTGTCCACAGGAGTCTATATCCCTATACTTCAGTCTTCTTGGTTACAGATGAGGTGGAAGCATCCTCCACATCTTTAACTCTGTGCCATGAAGAATCTATCGAGGTCTCTGTCCATTTGTCTATGCATATGGTCATATTTTTCTTTTCTTTTTTTTAAATTAATTTATTTATTTGAGAGAGAGAGAGCGAGTAAGAGAGAACATGAGAGGGGAGAAGGTCAGAGAGAGAAGCAGACTCCCCATGGAGTTGGGAGCCTGATGTGGGACTCGATCTCGGGACTCCAGGATCATGACCTGAGCCTAAGGTAGCCACTCAACCAACTGAGCCCACCCAGGTTCCCAAGATGGTCATATTTTTCTTAAAATGAACACGTAGAATTGGGGTAAATCGGAAAGGGAAATGAAAGACTAGAGACTGTGGACTCTGAGAAACAAACTGAGAGTTATGGAGGGGGGTGAGGGGATGGGTGAGCCTGGTGGTGGGTATTAAGGAGGGCACGGATTGCATGGAGCACTGGGTGTGGTGCATAAACAATGAATCTTGGGCCACTGAAAAAATAAAATAAAATTAAGATATTAAAAAAATAATAAATAAAATTTAATTTATTTGAACTTCCCCCCCAAAAAAAGTGAACAAGTAATGGGTACAGATTTTGAATAAATTCAGGCAACCTGAGAGATTTAAGAGTCAAGGCAGGTTTACAACCCAGCCCCTTTCTCTTTAAAGGCCCCCTTAGGGTTTGGCTCTGTCTCCTCCTCCCTGGGGTAGAGCTAACTTGGAGTAGGGGATGGAACCAGCCCCTGTGAGGAGACACCTTTCATTCCTCCTCCCCAGGGCCGGACCTCTGCTATTCTGCTCCTGGGACTTCTTCGTCTGTTCCTGGCACAAGGGATGAGTAGGGACCCTGATGCTGACCTGGCTGGTCTGACTGGTGCCCACTTGACTCTCTAGGGCTAGTGGTCCACTGAGACTGCAGGTTCATCATCTCCCACTGTCCTGAGGATCTGTCAACGGGTATCTCTTTGCTCCCTGTCTCCTCAATCAGGCCTTGAAATCTTGAGCAGAACGAATGATGTCTGAACTGCCCCCTGCAGGGATTGGCTGGTGCTTCAGGGCATCAGCCTTGTGCCCAGACCACAGGCTTTCCTCTGTGCAGGTGCCTCTCTCCAAGGGAGTCAGCACAGTGCTAGGGGCTGGACCCTCCGGTTCCCACCAGTTAGGGTCGTGCTGCTCCCAGCTCACCTTTAACCTGCACGGGTAGGAGGCCAGGCGTGGGCTGGAGCCCAAAGCCCACTCGGGGTCTAAGTCTTGTGCAAGCATGCTCACCACCCAGGCCCAGGCTTGGAGGTCTCGGCACTGTGGGGAGGGAGGGCCCCAGGGAGGGGAGGGGACGCAGAGCGCGCAGAGCCACACTCAGACCTCGTCACCTCTCAGGGGCTTTGAACGTGGAATTTGAGGATATGTCTTTACTGTTTGCGTCCAGCAGACAGAGCTCCAGTCTGGAGTTCGGGGCTCCGAGGAGGAGGAGAAAACAAACACTGGTCTCTACGTCGTGACCCCAACATTTTATTGATTATAGCGATTGACCTTTGTCACGTGGAGCACAAGCAGCCGGTGCTACAGAAGAGCGTTCCCGGGGTGCCGCAGTCCACCTCCGCCGAGGGACTGGGGGACCATCTCTTTGCAGACAGGGATGCACGGCACATTCAAGTCCCCCGGTGGGCAGCGGCTCTGTGTCCACTGAGGGGCAGAGGGGTGGTCTTGGGGCCCACAGCGGGATGTCAGGGCTCCTGAGAGAGGACATTTGTGTCCAGGAGCAAAGACGGCAGCGCCAGAGGCAGAAGTTTGAGCTGGTCAGCAGCAGGACTTCTGGGCTGAGGCGGGCACGCAGCAGGCCTGGCGGGAGCCCACGGGGCGGCACAGCAGGGACACGCAGGAGGCCCGGCGGCAGCAGCTGGGCTAGCAGGAGGAGGTGGGGGCACAGCAGGGGGAGGCGGGCACGCAGCAGGCGGGCCTGCACACAGGCCGGCAGAGCAGGGACACGCAGGAGGAGGGTCTGCAGCAGGATGAGGAGCAGGGGCTGGGCTGGCAGCAGGAGGAGGTTGAGCAGGGGGAGACCTGGCAGCAGACAGGGGTGCAGAAGATGGACTTGCAGCAGACAGGGGTGCAGCAGACGGGCTTACAGCAGAGAGACACACAGCAGTCTTCCTGGCAGGGGGAGGAGACACAACAGGAGGGCTGGCAGCTAGATTGCTGGCAGCATGAGGAGGCTGAGCAGGGGGAGGCCTGGCAGCAGACAGGGGTGCAACAGACGGGCTTGCAGCAGACAGACACACAGCAGTCTTCCTGGCAGGGGCAGGAGCTGGTGCAGGCTGGCTGGCAGGGGCTGGACCCACAGCTGGCAGGGGTGCAGAGGAGGGTCAGGCAGGTGGGGGCGCAGCAGGGGGGCTCGCAGCAGCTCTCGGGGCAGTCGTCCACCTGCCAGGAGGAGTCGGGGCAGGAGTCCCAGGAGCTGGGCAGGCAGACGCGGCTGCCATAGCTCCGGTCGCTGGAGCAGACGGACAAGGTGGACGCGGCCATGGTGGGGGCTGTGGGGCTGGAGGATGGTGTGAGTGTGAGTGTGAGTGTGAGTGTGTGAGGTACTGGGCTGGCGGCTTTTATACCCTCCTGGATGTTTGTGTTGTCCCAGGAGAAGGCTCACCATGCCTCCCTTGCTTGTTGGTGTTTTGGGTTGTGAGGACCATCATTAGCACCTTCTGTTGTCATGACATGATCTTGCTCAGCTTATAAACCTTGGACAGTTCCGGGAAGGGCTGACTGTCCTTGGTGTGAGCCTGGCTCCCCTGGGACACCTGTGGGGAAGTTGTGGGCTCCCTGTGGCTACCTCTATGGCTTCTACCTGGCAGGTCATGTGTTGGGGCTCCGGGTGATAGCCCTGGGCTCATGGGACAGCTCCATGTGGACCCCGCCTGGGTGTGTAGGACCTCACTTGGAACAGCTGGCCTGGCCTGTGTTTGGGACAAAAGAGGACAGAGGTGCATATTTTAGCACACAGGCAATGTGGGGCTGATCCTTCCTGGGTGGGCTTGTGAACTTCTGTGGTCCCAGTGTCAGCCATGGCCAGTGACAAGGAGGAGGATGCCCGCAGACAGGACAGGACTGGATGTCCCCTCCCCAAGAAGGAGCCAGAATGTCCCAGGGGGGCCTGCACTCCCTAGGCCATTAGGAGGACCAGATTCAAGGACTGACCTTTGGGTCCTAATGCTCCTTCCCTGGAGCCTGTGGTCAGTGGTCCTGGCAGAGGCAGGTCCCTGGTGGGGGCCTGAGGGTGGGCTGAGATTGATCTGGAGGAGGTGGGCATGGAGTGAGAGTGATGTGGGGACAATCCATCATTGCTTTATTTCAAAATCCAAAGGGAATCTTTTTGGAATACAAATTGAGGATATTGAACTACAGAAGATATTGGCAGTATGTGTGATGGGTGAAACGTTAATATGAAAATGAGAAAATCCTCACAGCAAAGGCAGGAGAGGGTACAAAAGAATCAAACACAAAATTCAAAACATTCGTATTTCCCGTAAGCACATGGAAAGCTACTTAAGCTCATTAATAATCAACTGCTCTCAAATTAAAACATAAATGTCCCACCTGTAAGATCAACCCAAACTGACCATGTTAATAATTTCCAGTGCTGCCGAGGGTGGGGGCCTCACTCCTGGAAACCCCCAGCAGTCATGATTTTTACAGATTGAGCCCATAATATATAAAATGTATGATTTTATCCACTTTAGAGTGTACAAGTCAGTGGCATTTAGCAAAGTCACAATGTTGTGCAACTGTGACCACCATCTAGTTCCAGAACATTCTCGTCCCTCCAGAAGGAAATCCTGAACTATGAAGGAGTCCCTCCACAGCCCCCATCAGTTAGTGACTGACTATTCCACACCTTTCACGTGTAAGGAATCACACAGTACAAGGCCTTTTGTGTCTGACTCCGTTCACTGAGTGTAATGTGTTCCAGGCTCATCCGTGTTGTAGCATGTGCCCGTGCGTCACTCCTGTTCCTGGCTGAGTAATATTCCAGCAAAGGGGTTCACCACATTTTATTTCTCCATTCGTCAGTCAGTGGACATTTGGGTTGTTCCCACCTTTTGGCTGTTGCAAATCGTGCTGCTATGGGCATTTTTGTACAAGTTTCTGTTTGAATGGCTCTTATCAGTTCTTCTGGGTGTATACCTAGCAGCGTCATGGCTGGGTAAGGTGGTGACTTTATGTGTAACTTTTGAGAGTCCACCAGGCTGCTTTCCACAGCAACTGCAGCATTTTACATTTCCAGCAGTTTCTTTTTTTTTTTAAGATTTTATTTATTTATTTGACACAGAGAGAGATCAGATCACAAGTAGGCAGAGAGGCAGGCAGAGAGAAGGGGGGAAGCAGGCTCCCCACTGAGCAGAGAGCCCAACGCAGGGTTCGATTCCAGGACCCTGAGATCATGACCTGAGCCAAAGGCAGAGGCTCTAACCCACTGAGCCCCCAGGCACCTCCAGCAGTTTCTCCACATGCTCCCCAGCACTGCTTCTGTTCTCCTCTTTTTAAAAAAAATCGCGACCACCCTAGTGGGTATGAAGTGGCATCTTATTGTGGTTTTGATTTACATTTCCCTGATGACTGAGGATATTGGGCTTCCTTTCAAGTTCTTGTTGGCTATTTGAATATTTTCTTTGGAGAAATGTCTATCAACATGCTTTGCCCATTTTTTTTGAGTTTATTTATTCATTTGACACAGACAGAGAGATCACAAGTAGGCAGAGAGGCAGGCAGAGAGAGAGGAGAGAGGAAGAAGCAGGCTCCCCACTGAGCAGAGAGCCTGACGCGGGCCTCGATCCCATGACCCTGGGATCATGACCTGAGCCGAAGGCAGCAGCTTTAACCCACTGAGCCACCCAGGCGCCCACTTTGCCCATTTTTAATTACGTTATCTATAGCTTTATTATTGAGTTGTAAGAGCTCTTTATGTATTCTGGATACTAAACCTTTATCAGAATTATGCTTTGCAAATATTTTCTTTCACTCTGTGGGTTTCCTTTCGGTCTCTTGATAACATCCTTCAATGCACAAAACTTTAATTTTTGATGAAGTCCAACTTATCTATATTTTCTTTTTTTTGGTGTCATAATCAAGAAAATTGTTGCCAAATCTAAGGTCATGCAGATTTACCCCCTATGTTTCCTTCCAGGAGTTTTATAGTTTTAGCACTTATATTTAGGTCTTTGATTGGTGTTTGAGTTAATTTTTGTATATGGTGTGAAGTAGCGTTCAACTTTATTCTTTTGCACGTGGATGTCCAGTTGTCCCAGCACCATTTGTTGAAGAGGCTATACTTTCCCCACAAAATGAACTTGATACCCTTGTTGAAAATAATTGGCCAGACATGTATGATTTTTTCTACACTTTCAATTTTATTCCATTGACCTATATGTCTATCATTATGCCAGGACCACTGTTTTGATAACTATAGCTTTATAGTAAGTTCTATGCCTTCTTTCTAATTTGGAGGTCTTTTGTTTTTCTTGCCAAATTGCTCTGGCTAACACTTCCAGTGCAATGTTGAATAGAAAGTGGTGAAAGTGAACATTCTTACCTGTTTCTGGCTTAGAGGAAGGCTTTCAGTCTTTCACCACAGAGGCTGATGTTTCCTGTGGATTTTTCATTTACCCTCTATTATGTTAAGTTCTCTTCTCATAGTTCATTGGGGCTTTTATTATGAGAGGTCGTTGGCTTTTGTCAGATGCTTTTTCTGCATCAGTTGAGATGATCGTATTTCCCCCCTTCATTCTCTGAATGTGGTGCATTACTCTGATTAGTTTTCATATGTTGGATTATTCTTGCATTCCTGGGATTAGCCCACTTGGTTATGGTGGGTTTTATTAACATGCTGCTGGGTTTTGTTTGATTGTACTTTGTGGAAGTTTAAAAATCTTAATCCATAAAAGATTTTGGTCTGTAGTTTTTGTTTGTTTGTTTGTTTGTTTGTTTGTCTTTTGCTGACTTTGATATCAGGACAATGCTGACCTCTTAGAATGATTTAGAAAGTGTTCCCTCTTCTGTTTTTTGGAAGAATTCGAGAAAGTTTAGTGTCAACTGTTCCATAAATGTCTATCAGATCTCAGTATGGAACCATCTGGTCCTGGGCTTTACTTTTGGAGGAGGTTTTGGATTACACTGTGATCTCATTACTTGTTTTGCCCATTTTGTCTTGAGTCAGTTCGCACACCTGAGATTCAAAGATATAAATAGATTGAAAGTGAAAGGATGGAAAAAGATATTTTGTGCAAATAATAGCCAAAAGTGAGTTGGATGGCTATAATAAAATCAGACAAAATGGACTTAGAGTCAAATATTGTTGTAAGAGACAAAAAAGGATGTTAAATGTTGATAAAAGGGTTAACCTATCAAGAAGATATGGCAATTATAAACAAATATGCACTTAGTAACAGACTCCCAAAATATATGAAGTAAAAATGACAGAATTGAATAAAGAGTTTCAGCTCTACAGTAATAGTTGGAGACTTCACTAAGTCATTTTGACTAATAAAAATAACATAATAGAACAACTAAATCAAAGATCAGTAATGAAACAGAAGCCTTGAATAACACTATAAACCAACTAAACCCAATAAGTACATAAAATACTCAACTCAACGACAGCAGAACTCATGTTCTTCTCAAGTGCCCATGGAATATTTTCCAGATTAGACAGTATGTTAGGCCACAAAACAAATCTCAGTAAATTTTAAAACATTGAAATTATACAAAGTTCTCTGACCACAGGGGAAAGAAAACCAATAACAGAAGAAAAATTGGAAAATTTACAAAATTAAACAACACACGCTGAAACAACCAATGGGTTGAGGAAGAAATCACAAGAGATGTAAGAAAATTCTTTGGGATGAAAGCAGATGACAACACAATGAACCAGTACTTACGGGATGCAGCAAAAACAGTGATCAGAGGTAGATTAATAGCTCTCAACACTTGATTTAAAAAGAAGAAGTATTTAAACCCATAACCTAACTTTACATCTTAAGGAACTGAAAAAGAAGAGCAGACTAAACACAAAGCTGGAAGAAGAAACAAAGCACGGATTAATTAAATAGAGACTAGAACTACTACAGAAAGAATCAATGAAACCAAAAGTTGGTTCTTTGAAAAGAGCAACAGAATGGACAAACCTTTAGCTAGACTGACTAAGAAAAATAGAGAGAAGACTCAAATAAAAATGGAGACATCACTACTGACCTTGTGTAAGTGAAAAAGGTTATGTGAGAATATTAACTGGACACCAAATAATTAGACGTGATGCACAAATCCTTATAAACACATGAACTACCCAAATTAACACCCTTCCTGGGGTTATTTATCTCTAACTATGGCTCTAAATTACTTATTAGTGCCCTTTTATTTCAGCCTGAATTATCATTTCTTATAGGGCAGGTCTATCCACTAGCAATGAACTCTTTTAACTTTCACTTACCTTTAAGTGTCTTCATCTTTCCTTCCTATATTGGTTGGGCATGGACTTCTTGGTTGGCAGTCCTTCTTCCAGCATCTGACAAAAGCCAACAACCTCTCATAATAAAACTGCCAACAAACAATGAGAAGAGGGTAAATGAAAAATCCACAGGAAACATCAGCCTCCGTGGTGAAAGACTGAAAGCCTTCCCCTAACACGCCACCCCACTGCCTCCTGATGTAACATTTCTGATGAGGAATTGGCTGTTAGTCTTCCCTCTTGCTGCTTTTAAGATTTTCTGTTTATCTTTGGATAGTTTGGTTATCATGTATCTTAGTGTGGATGTCTCTGGATTCATTCTACTTGGAGTTCATTGAGCTTCTTGGATGTGTAGAATCATAGCTTGTTTTTTGGAAGCTTTTGGCCATTATTTCTTCAAATATTTTTTCTGCCCTTATCTCTCTCCCCTCTTTCGGAGATTCCTGTCAAGTGCGTTTTGGTCTACTTCATGGTGTCCTGCTGTTCATTTGTGCTTATTCCTTTTCCCCATCTATTCCTCAGACTGGAGTATTTCAACCATCTTCTCTTCATATTTGCTAATTCTTTTCTTCTGTCTGCTCACATGTGCTATTGAGCTCCTCTAGTGTGGTTATCATTTCAGTTATTGCAATTGGTTCAATAACCCTTGAATTTTTATTTAGTTACTTTTTTATACATCTGTCTTTTTATTGATATTCTCAATTTGGTGAACATTATGCTCTTGGTTTCTATTAATTCTCTGTCCATGGTTTTCTCTGACTCTTAGAGTATATTAAGAGAGTTTATTTAAAGGTCTTATCTAGAAAGTTCAATCCCTGGGCTTCCTCAGGGGCATTTTCTGCTAATTGTATTTTTCCCTGTGAACGAACCATCCTTTCTTCTTTCTTCGCAAACTTCATGGTTTTTGTTGAAACTGGACATTTTGAATATTATAATTCCAAATATCAGATTCTCTCCTTCCCTATAGTTTGCTGTTGCTGATTGTTGTGACCTATCATTGTGTTTCTGATTAGTGCCCTTTTATTTCAGCCTGAACTATCATTTCTTGTAGGGCAGGTTTATCCACTAGAAATGACCTCTGTTAACTTTCATTTACTTAAACTATTTTGTAATGACTGTACTCTTTGACAGGTGTGGTCACTGTTCTATTAGCTTGGTGGTCAGAGAGTGATTTGACCGAGAGTGCCTTAAACACCTGGAGCCAAGCAATATTTTTTCCCAGTCTTTGTGGCCGGGCTCTTGTGTGTTGGGACCATGCCCACAACCCTGGGCCAGGCTGTTTACAGCTCTGCTTTTTCCTTCACACGTTGCCTGTCAGAGCTGGACATGTAGCCAATGGTGAGTGCTCAGGGCCTTCTTGGGTCCTTTCTGAGCATGGACCCCTTGTAGGCATGTGTGGGGTCTTCTGGACTCCCAGCCACCTGTGGAAACCTGAAAGCCTTCTTCCTCCAAACATTTCATTCCCCAAATTTCTGTCCTTAGCATTTTGGGATGTCTTCTGTTTGCCACAACTGATAAACCTTTTCCCAGGCAACAAAGGGTTCATTTGACAAATACTCTGTAGCTGCTTCTCGGGCTTCAAAGAGCTTCAAGTTTGAGAAATAAAGCCAAGCCCTTGGTGTGGGCACCTCCAGTGTCACTGCACAGAAAACCATATTTCTCAGAGAATGGGGCCCACCCTCTCCCTCCAGAACTGGGGTCCTCATTGGGACCCAGTCCACCAGGCTGCAGTCGCTTTTGGGTTGATGAAGCATTCCCTTGGTTGTTGTAAACCTTTGACTATTTTCCACAGTTCAGATGAAGTTCATCCTGGCAGCTTTGCCAGTATCTTCAGTGTTTCTGTGGGGGTGAGGAGGTGGGCCCGTAGAGTTGCCCATCTCCAGTATTCTCTGACATCACTCTTCGTAGGCACAATTTTTAAAAGTCCTTTTGAGGGCATGTGTTGATATCTTTCAGAATTTAAAATCTGCGAACACTCTGACCCAGAAGTCCCACTTCTAGGAATTTAGACACAATGGAAACACATTGATGCACACAGGTAAGTGGTGAGGACCCTCACAGTGGAGGTGTTTGTAAAAATCAAAACTAGGGAGACTTCAGATGCCTGTCCTCCTATTTTCATAAATCAATAAACCAACCCTTTGGGATGCTATGTGTCAGGCAAAAGGAACAATGATAAGGTATTATTACTTAGCAAGTTGGCAAAGATAGAAAAATGGAAGCCCCCATGCTGTGAATCTATGCTGCTATTAAGAGGACCCAGACCCTGATGACAAGTGATGTGGAGCATTTTCTCATGTGTCTACTGGCCATTTTTATGTCTTCTTTGGAGAAGTGTCTGTTCATGTCTTCTGCTCATTTCTTGACTGGATTATTATGCAACTGATGAATCACAGAAAGCAATGATGTACTATATATGAACTCACTGAACTTAAATAATAAAAAAAGAGGGCCCAGATCCTCTTGTGGGCAATGTGATTTCCACACCTCCACCATCTGACCCGTTGTTCTGCAGATCCAGGAGTTTATTCTCAGACTTACTCATGTGTGTGGGAAGATGCATCTGACTACATCTGGACACGTGTGTTCACATTTCCTCCCACCTTCTGGTCTGGATATGCTCCCACACTGTTCTGGCCTTTCTTCACTATTGCTGTCCCTGATCTTCCTTTCTCAGCTGCTCTCCACTAACCCAGCCCAGCAGACAGGAGCACCAGGGGCTGAGTCCTGTTCTCTGCCCTCTGCATCCCAGCAGATGGCCCAGTGCTGGAACAGAGGACATCCCAGTGTCTGTGAATGTAGGCATGAGTCCAGGATGCCCACCCATCCCAAGAAGACCACCGAGGCACTGGACAAGCTGACTTCCAGTCTCCCCTGTCCCCACCTCTCAGTAAGACTGTGGCCTGTGCTGACCTCTGGGACAGCCCACAGCTGTGCATGGGGAGGAGCTGCTTCTACTCACAATGGGTTGGAGTCTTTGTTCTCAGCCCACAGAATTTTCCTGGAGCAAAGTTCAGACCTGTGATGGTGGCCAGAGAGTGGAGTAATGACCAGAGGTAGACATGGCTGGCAGGTGGAGCTCCCAGGTCCCCAAAGGCAGCAGTATAAGCCTGAGAGAGGAGTGGCAGAGACACTTGGGTGCTGGTTACCCGACTCCCCTGAGCCCCCTGTTCCCAGATGAGCTATGAGTCCCCTTTGTCAGCAAAACCACATAGGAAACAGAGGCAAAGGGTGTGAGACACTGAAGTATTCATGGGGTTACTCAGCAGATGGGGAGCTGCTGACCCTGGGGCAATGTGGGGCTGAGGGAGTCACCTGTTGTCTATCGGGCCCAGAGGGGGTCCATGGCCTCTGCCTTTCAGGGTGTCTTGGGGGTGCTCTGGGGGCATTTTCTGTGGTGGATGCAGATGTGGCTGGGTCATCCCTGGAAGGACTTTCATGATGACAGGTTCATTGGCTGGGAAAGGGAAGGGCTGGGCTTGAGGGCTTCCTCCTGTGTCAAGGTGGGCTTGGGCAGGTCCCAGCTCAGCAGCAAGCAGGGTCCTTTAGGTGATGGTCTAGGTGAGCTGGGCAGGACCCCGAGGGGAAGCTCAGGGGCATGTAGTCGGCTGGGCACAGAGGAGTTGGCCCAGCAGTGCCATGTGGGGTCTGGGTGCTTACAGGAGCCCCCAGGGCCTAGGGGGGCAGGGACAGGCTGGCTGGCAGCCTGTGGAGCAGTCGGTATGGCATGGGGTGGCCTGGGGTTGGGTGGGGTCAGGGTGGAAGTCGGGGCTGGTCAGAGGCCCCTCTCTTGGGTGGCCTCTAGGGTGTCCTGGCAACAAGCCACGTGGTGTCTGTCTACTGTGTTTCCCCAACATGTCATCCCTCAGTTTCCTCCTTGTAAAGAGGGGATGAGGAGCTCAGACCTCCAAGAGCAGCTGGGAGATGAAACCCCCGTCCTTTGGGTGCCTGCAGTTGTGCAGGGCTACGAGAACGGCTAGGGCGGGGTGAGGCCAGGGGTGTTTACTGGGAGCAAATCAAAGGAGTAGCACATGGGCTCAGGGAGTTTGACACCACGAGGCCTGTGGAAGTGAGACTTCAGAGCAGGTGACAGCTGAGCGCAGGGGGCCAGAGTGCGAGACACACTCCAGGCATCATCACAAAGTGGGGGGTTTATTAGCGCCCCTGCAAGGGACCCACATGGCTGGATGGGGGGAGGCAAGGGGCCTGAGCTGAGGACAGGGCTGTGGGTGGTGTGGACCGAAACCAGAAGGGTCTTCACCAGCAGTGGCGGCTGGCCCAGGAGACTGAGGAAACACCTGGAGATTCACGGGTCACTTGTGCAAACCGCTCAGGGCAAGTGATCCTGGGGTGGGGGCTGGGCGGGAGAGTCTCGGCCACACCGGCAGGTGATCCGGCTGCGTGTCCCCACCCTTGTCCTCAAGTGTCCTCACGCAACACCGCCGTCCACAGCAGTTGAGGCCTGGTGGGTTCTCAGTTCACAGGGAAGGCCCCGCACGAGGACGCCATGTCCTTCAGGCTCCCAGGCGGAGTCCAGACCCACCAGATGATGGCCCTCGGAGTCCTGCCCAGGACGGGATCCTGGGGACCCTGCTACCCACCCGTAACATTTTGTTTCAAACCTAGTCGTTTTCTTCCGGAGCTAGGAGCAGAGCCTCGCCCATGGCACCACCTTTCTGCTAAGTGGGTAGAGCCCGCGGGAGGACCCCAGGGGGACCCCAGGCCCACAGGGGCTGTGCTGCCTGCAGCCCCCAGGCTGGCTCATCTGGGGCCAGTTTGCCCAGCTGGGGAGTGGGTGGAATCGGGCCAGGAGCTGGGAATCCCCAGACCACGACCCATGTGCAGGCAGCCAGCCTCGGGAAGCCCTGGGCACGCAGGGCCCAGCAGTCCTGACCTTCTGGGCGAGGGCATGGCTCGCACCCAGGGCCCTGCCCTGTGGGATTTCTCAGTCCATCCTTCCTAGAAGTGTTCCCCACTGGAGGAGACCAATGTCTGGTCAGACCCCTGGGACCCTCCCCCCCACTCCCATGAGGGTCAGAGGAAAGGAAGCAGATCCGTGGGTGAGTGAGTTTATTGGGGTGCTGAGCAGGTGCTGACAGGTCGGCAGTTGAGGCCAAGGGACCCGAGCCAAGAAAGTGGGAGCGAAGCACAGGGGACCCAGAAGGGGAGGAGCTCCTGGGAGCGGGAGCCCCGGGGAGCAGCAGGGTCAGCGTTCTCGGGAGCTAGGACGTCAAGGTCAGGTCAGCAGAGTGGACACATGGGAAGACCCCTTCCTGGGTGTGGGCCGCCACCTAACACAGGTCAGGACTGGACGGAGGGGGTGCTGGGAGGACCACCGTCACTGGGTGGGTCCTGAGCCCAGCTGGCCCCGGGGAAACGGGCCCCGTCAGCAGCAGGACTTCTGGGCCGAGGTGGGCATGCAGCAGACCTGGCGGGAGCCCACGGGGCGGCACAGCAGGGACACGCAGGAGGCCTGGGGGCAGCAGCTGGGCTGGCAGGAGGAGGCGGGGGCACAGCAGGGGGAGGCGGGCACGCAGCAGGCGGGCCTGCACATGGGCTGGCAGAGCAAGGACATGCAGGAGGAGGGTCTGCAGCAGGATGAGGAGCAGGGGCTGGGCTGGCAGCAGGAGGAGGCTGAGCAGGGGGAGGCCTGGCAGCAGACAGGGGTACAGGAGATGGGCTTGCAGCAGACAGGGGTGCAGCAGACGGGCTTGCAGCAGACAGGGGTGCAGCAGATGGGCTTGCAGCAGACAGGGGTGCAGCAGACGGGCTTGCAGCAGACAAGGGTGCAGCAGACGGGCTTGCAGCAGTCTTCCTGGCAGGGGGAGGAGACACAACAGGAGGGCTGGCAGCTAGACTGCCGACAGCATGAGGAAGCTGAGCAGGGGGAGGTCTGGCAGCAGACAGGGGTGCAGCAGACAGGCTTGCAGCAGACAGGGGTGCAGCAGATGGGCTTGCAGCAGACAGACACACAGCAGTCTTCCTGGCAGGGGGAGGAGACACAGCAGGAGGGTTGGCAGGAGCTGGTGCAGGCTGGTTGGCAGGGGTTGGACCCGCAGCTGGCAGGGGTGCAGAGGAGGGTCAGGCAGCTGGGGGCGCAGCAGGTGGGGGCGCAGCAGGGGGGCTCACAGCAGCTCTCCTGGCAATTGTCCACCTGCCAGGAGGAGCTGGTGCAAGTGGTGGGTGAGCAGACGCGGCTGCCGCAGCTCAGGTCACTGGAGCAGACAGACAGGGTGGACGCGGCCACCACGTAAGTCCTGGAACAGCAGGTGTCAGCCATGCTGGAGCTGTGTGCTGTGAGGTGATCTGGACAGGATTGTGTGTGATCAGTGCATGAGTGGGGTGCTCTGGGCATCGGGGTTTTTATATCTGTCCCTGGGATGCTGAGCCTCACCTGAGTCTCACCAGCCTTCCATTTCCTTGTTATTGCTCAGAGTGTGTTTCCTGACAACCCTTATTAGTTTATTTCCTGTAAGATGTTTGTAGCACCACCCCCAAGACTCTGAATGTGTCAGGTGATGGCTGGTGGCTTGTGTCTGGAAAGCAAATGTTGAGACGCAGAGTTCCTGTAGTCAATTGGTTGTGGTTGTGTCTACAACCTGGGCTCCTCTTTCCATTTTTCCTTGTGTATTTTGGTGTGAACTCTGGTCTGCTCTACGCTTGGCCCAGATGCACCTCCCTGAACAAGGGTGTGTTGGCCTGGGGGACTGACTGCCCCCTCCCCTGCTCCACCTGCAGACTCAGACTCTGATGGGGTGACTCCCACAGTCCATCCCAGACACTGTTCTTTTTCATCTATTCATCTCATGCTTACCAAATGAGGTGCATATTCTGTTCTTTCTTGAGTTTTCAGTTTTATTATTTTTTTATTTTTAATTTCTTGAAGTTTTTATTTTAATCACCTGGTGCTCATAACAACAGGTGCCCTCCCTAATCCCCATCGCCTGTTTCCCCCATCCACCCCCTACCTCCCCTCTGGTGACCATCAGTGTGTTCTCTAGAGTTAAGAGTCTGTTTCTTGGTTTGTCTTTTCTTTTTCCCCCTTTGCTCATTTGTTTTGTTTCTTAAATTCCACATATAAGTGAGATCATATGGTATTTGTCTTTGGCTTATTTCACTAGCATCATACTCTTTAGATCCATCCATGTCATTGCAAATGGCAAGATTTCATTCTTTTTTAGGGCTGAATAATATTCTATTGTATATATACACTGCATCTTCTTTATCAACTCATCAGTCCATGGACATTTGGGATGTTTCCATAGTTTGGCTACTGTAGATAATACTGCTATAAACATCAGGGTGCATGTATCCCTTTGAATTAGTATGTTTGTATCCTTTGGGTAAATACCCAGTAGAACAATTCCTGGGTGGTAGGGCAGCTCTATTTGTAACTTTTTGAGGAACTTCCATACTGTTTTCCAGAGTGGCTGCCCCAGCTTGCATTCCCACCAACAGTGCACGAGGGTTCCCCTTTCTCCGCACCCTTGCCAACACCTGTTGTTTCTCGTGTTGTTGATTTTAGCCATCTTGGCAGGTGTGAGGTGGTATCTCACTGTGGTTTGGATTTGTATTTCCCTGATTATGAGCAATGTTAAGCATCTTTATGTGTGTCTGTTGGCCATCTGGATGTCTTTGGAGAAATGTCTGTTCATGTCTTCTGCCCATTTTTTGATTGAATTATTTGTTTTTTGGAGTGTTCAGTTTTATAAATTCTTTGTAGATTTTGGATACTAACCCTTTATCAGATATGTCACTTGCAAACATCTTCTCCCATTCCATAGGTTGCCTTTTAGTTTTGTTGGCTATTTTCTTCACTGTGCGGAAGCTTTTTATTTTGGTGAAGTCCCAATAGTTTATATTTGTTTTTATTTCCCTTGCCTCAGGAGACATATCTAGAAATATGTTGGTTTGGCTGGTGTCAGAGAAATTACTGCCCATGTTCTCTTCCAGGATTTTTATGGTTTCAGATCTCACATTTAGGTCTTTCAACTATTTCGAGTTTATCTTTGTGTATGGTATAAGAAAGTGGTCCAGTTTCATTCCTCTGCATGTGTCTTTCTAGTTTTCCCAACACAATTTGTTGAAGAGACTGTCTTTTTTTCCATTAGATATTCTTACCTGCTTTGTCAAAGGTTAGTTGACCATATAGGTGAGGGTCCATTTCTGGGTTTTCTATTCTATTCTATTGAGCTATGTATCTAATTTGTGCCAGTACCATACTGTCTTGTTGACTACAAGTTTATAATAGAGCCTGAAGTCCGGAATTGTGATGCTTCTACCTTTGCTTTTCTTTTTCAAGATTGCTTTGGCTATTCAGGGTCTTTTGTAGTTCTATACAAATGTTAGGATTGTTTGTTCTAGCTCTGTGAAAAATGTTAGTGGTACTTTGATAGACATTGCATTGAATGTGTAGATCGCTTTGGGGAGTATAGACATTTTAAAGATATTTGTTTTTCCAGTCCATGAACATGAAATGTTTTTCCATTTCTTTGTGTCATCTTTAATTTCTTTCATCAGCATTTTAGAGTTTTCAGAGTACGCATCTTTCAACTCTTTGGCTAGGTTTATTCCTAAGTATCTTATTATGTTTTTAAAGATTTATTTATTTATTTGAGAGAGAGAGTGCATGAGTAGTGGGGAGGGACAGGAAAGAGAGGGAATTTTAAACAGACTCCCTGGTGCATGGGGAGCCTGACTCAGGGCTTGATCTTACCACTCTGAAATCATGATCTGAGCCGAAATCAAGAGTTGGATGCTTAACTGACTGAGCTAACCTGGCACCCCAGTATATTATTATTTTTGATGCAATTGTAAATATGATTGACTCCCTAATTTCTCTTTCTACTGCTTCATTACTAATGTGTAGAAATACAACAGATTTCTGTACATTGATTTTGTATCCTCCCACTTTACTGATTTCATGAGTCAGTTTTAGCAGTTTTTTGGTGAAGTCTTTTGTGTTTTCTATAAAGAGTATCATGTTTACAAGTAGTGGAAGTTTGACTTCTTTGTCAATTTGGATGCCTTTTATTTCTTTTTGTTGTCTGATTACTGAGGTTGGGACTTCCGGCACTATGTTGAATAAAAGTGGTGAGAGTGGACGTGTCTGTCTTGTTTCTGACCTTAGGGAAAAATCTTTCATTGAAGGTGATGTTCACTATGGATTTTCTTTTTTCTTTTTTTTTTAAAGATTTTATTTATTTATTTGACACAGAGAGAGAGATCACAAGTAGGCAGAGAGACAGGGAGAGGAGGAAGCAGGCTCCCTGCTGAGCAGAGAGCCCGATGCGGGCCTCGATCCCAGGACGCTGAGATCATGACCTGAGCTGAAAGCAGAGGCTTTAACCCACTGAGCCACCCAGGCGCCCTGGATTTTCTTAGATGGCCTTTATTATGTTGAGGTGTTTCCTCTCTCCCTACTCTGTTGAGGGCTTTATCATGAATGGATATTGTACTCTGTCAAGCTTTTTCTGCATCTCTTGAAATGATCGTGTGTTTCTTATCCTTTCTCTTATTGATGTGATTTATCATATTGATTGATTCGCAAATATTGAAACATCCTTTATTTTGATAAATCCCACTTGATCTTGGGGAATTTTTTTTAAATGCATTGTTGGATTTAGTTTGCTAGTATCTTACTGAGAATATTTGCATCCATGTTCTTCAGGGATATTGGCCTGTCATCCCCTTTTTTTTAGCAGTGTCTTTATCTGGTTTTGGTATCAGGGTAACTCTGGCCTCGTAGAATGAATTTGGAAGTTTTTCTTCCTTTTCTATTTTTTGAAATAGTTTGAGAAGAATAGCTATTAGCTCTTTAAATGTCTGGTAGTTTCCCCTGGGAAGTCATCTGGTCCTGGACTTTTGTTTTGTTTTGGGAGTTTTTTGATTATTGATTCAATTTCTTTGCTGGTTATTTGTCTGTTCAAGTTTTCTATTTCTTCCTGTTTCAGTTTTGATAGTTTGTATGTTTTTAGGAATTTATCCATTTCTTTTAGGTTGTTACTTTGTTGGCACATAATTTTTCATGATATTCTCTTATAGTTGTATTTCTGTGGGTTTGTTATCATTTCTCTTCTCTCATTTGTGGTTTTATTTTTTGGGTTCCTCTCTCTCACCCTCTTTTTTGATGAGTCTGGCTAGGGATTTATCAATTTTATTGATTTTTTTTAAAACAGCTCCTGGTTTCATTGATCTGTTCTCTGTTTTTTTAGTTTCTGTATCATTTATTTCTGCTCTAATCTTTATTATTCCCTTTCCTCTGCCAGCTTTAAGCTTCATTTGTTGTTCCTTTTCTAGCTCCTTCAGGTGTAAAGTTAGGTTGTGTATTTGAGATTTTTTTTTCTTTTTTTTTTAAGATTTTATTTATTTATTTGACACAGAGAGAGAGAGATTACAAGTAGGCAGAGAGAGGAGGAAGCAGGCTCCCTGCGGAGCAGAGAGCCCAATGCGGGCCTCGATCCCAGGACCCTGAGATCATGACCTGAGCCGAAGGCAGAGACTTTAACCCACTGAGCCACCCAGGCGCCCGAGATTTTTTTTTTCTTGAGGCAGGCCTGTATCGAGATATACTTCTCTCTTAGAACCGCCTTTGCTGCATCCCAAAGGTTTTGGACTATTGCGTTTTCATTTGCATTTGCTTCCATGTATTTTCTTATTTCTCCTTTAATTTCCTGGTCAACCCATTCATTCTTTAGTAGGATGTTCTTTAACCTCCATGTATTTATGTCTTTCCAATTTTTTTTCTTGTGGTTTGACTGCAGGTTTCACAGTGTTGTGGTCTGAGGATATGCATGGTATCTCACTCTTTTTTTTTATTTATTTATTTGACACAGAGAGAGAGATTACAAGTAGGCAGAGAGGCAGGCAGAGAGATAGGGAGAGGAGGAAGCAGGCTCCCTGCTGAGCAGAGAGCCCGATGCGGGCCTCGATCCCAGGACGCTGAGATCATGACCTGAGCCGAAAGCAGAGGCTTTAACCCACTGAGCCACCCAGGTGCCCAGTATCTCACTCTTTTCGTACTTATTGAGGGCTGATTCGTGACCCAGTATGTGATCTGTTCTGGAGAATGTTCCATGTGCACTCCAGAAAACTGTGTATTCTGCTGCTTTAGGATGGAATGTTCTAACTGCTCTGTTAAGTCCTTCTGGCCCAGCGTGTCATTCAAAGCCATTGTTTCCTTCTTGATTTTCTGCTGACATGATGTGTCCATTGCTGTTAGCAGGGTGGTAAGTCCCTTCCCATTATTGTATTGTTATCAGTGAGTTCCTTTATGTTCATTATTAACTGTTGGATATATTTGGGTGCTCCCATGTTAGGGGCATAAATGCTTACAGTTGTTAGATCTTCTGGTCTTCTTGTTGGGTTATCCCCTTTATTATGATATAATGCCCTTCTTCCTCTCTTGTTACAGTTTTTGGTTTAAAGTCTAGTTTGACATAATGGCTACACTGGCTTTGTTTGTTTGTTTGTTTGTTTAAGATTTTATTTATTTATTTGACAGAGAGAAACACAATGAGAAAAGGACACACAAGCGGGGGGAGCTGCACACAGAGGGAGAAGCAGGCTTCTCACAGAGCAGGGAGCCCGATGCAGGGCTTGATCCCAGGACCCTGGGATCATGACCTGAGCCGAAGACAGATGCCCAATGACTGTGCCACCCAGACGCCCCAACACTGGCTTTCTTTTGACATCCGTTTACATGATAGATGTTTCTCTATCCCCTCACTTTCAATCTGCAGGTATCTTTACATCTACAAAGTGTATCTTGTAAGGGACGTATTGGATGGGTCTCTTTTTTGTTATCCATTCTGACATCATGTGTCTTTGGATTGGAGTGTTTAGTCCATTTACATTCAGATTGTCTATACGCTCTTCTGCGAATAACAGTCTATATTAGGTTGATGGCCACTTAAGTTTGAACCCATGCTTTATTCCTGTCCTTCCCACACTTTAGGCATACGTTGTTATATTTTATATCCTTTTATTTTGTGTGTTCTTTGTCTGATTTTTTAATAGAAATATTAATTTTCACTGCTTTTGTGCTTCCTGCCTTCACACTGTCTCTTTGGTCTTTCTTTTCCATTCAAAGAGTCCTCTCGAATATTTCTTGAAGGGCTGATTCAGTTTTTGTTTGCCTGGGAAACTCTTCATCTCTGCTTCTATTCTGAATGATAGTCTTGCTGGACAGAATATTCTTGGCTGAAGATTTTTCCCATTCAGCACTTTGAATACATCATGCCCCTCTCTTCTGGCTTGCAAAGTTTCTGCAGAAATATTCTCTGCTTGCCTTATGTGTTTTCCCTTGTAATTTATGGTCTTCTTTTGTCTTGCTGCTTTTAATATCTTTTTCTTTATCACTATGTTTTGTCATTTTAATTACAGTATTTCTTGGTGTGGATCTGCTTTTTTTTTTTTTTTTGGTGGGAGTTCTCTGTACTCTCTGGATCTGAATGTCTGTTTCCTTCCTCAAATGAAAGAAATTTTCAGCTATTATGTCTTTTTTAAAAAAAGATTTATTGGGGTGCCTGGGTGGCTCAGTCAGTTAACTGGATGCCTTCAGCTCAGGTCATGATCCCAGAGTCCTGGGATTGAGCTCTGCTTCTGGCTTCCTGCTCAGTGGAGAGCCTGCTTCTCCCTCTCCCTCTGCCTGCTGCTCTGTCTACTTGTGCTCTTTCCCTCTCTGTCAAATAAATAAAATCTTTAAAAAAATAATAAAATTTAAAAAGATTTATTTATTTATTTATTTGAAAGAGAAAGAGAGAATGAGTGGGGGCAGAGGCAGCAGAAGGAGAAGCAGACTCCCTGCTGAGCAGGGAGCCCAATGCAGTGCCTGATCCCAGGACCCTGGGATCATGACCTGAGCTGAAGGCAGATGCTTAACCAACTGAGTCACCCAGGCGCCCCTCAGCTATTATATCGTCAAATAAATTTTCTGCCCTTTTTCTCTCTCTTTTTCTTCTGGGACTCCTATAATACACACGTTATTACATTTTATAGAGTCACTGACTCCCTAAGGCTATTTTTGTGTTCTGTAATCTTTTTTCTCTCTTTTGTTCAGCTTTATTACTTTCCAGTAGTCTGTCTTCTAGGTCACTAATTCATTCATCTGCTTCTTGCAGACTGCTGTTCATTCCATCAAACCTGTTTCTCATTTTGTTTATTGAGCCCTTTATCTCTGCTGTTACTCCTTATCTCTGTGTTAATTGTCTCACTGATATCTCCCAATCTTTCCTCAAGCCCAGTAAGTATCCTTATAATCATTACTTTAAATTTTTCATCAGGCAGGGCATCTGGGTGGCTCAGTCAGTTAAGCATCCAACTCTTGATTTTGGCTCATGTCAGATCTCAGAGTCATGGGATCAAGCTCTACATCAGGCTCTATGCTCAGCACAGAGTCTGCTTGTCCTTTTTCCTCTGTTCTCCCAACTCATGCTCTCTCTAAAAATCAATCAATCGATCGATCTTAAAAAAACATTTCCATTTTACCTGTTTCACTTAGACTCTGGCTGTAGCCTTGTCTTGTTCTTTCATTTGGCACAAATTCCTCTGTCTTCTAATTTTGTCTAACTTTCTGTGCCTATTTCTCTGTGTTTGGAAAGTTAGTTATGTCTCCTGTTTTTGAAGGTAATGTAGTGCCCTGCCATGTAGTATCCCCTGTTCCCCAGGGATTGGTGTTTTAGGGACTCTCTCCTGTGTGTGCTGCATGTGCTCTCCTATTGTGTTCTGGCCACTTTAGCCTTCAGGCCAGTTATCTCTAGGCTTTCTCTACCCTTTGTGGTATGTGTTTGGTCTCTGTCCTGAATATGGCATATTTTTTAAAAAAAGATTTTATTTATTTATTTGACACAGAGAGAGAGAGAGAGAGAGAGAGAGAGAGATCACAAGCAGGCAGAGAGGCAGGCAGAGAGAGAGGAGGAAGCAGGCTCCCCACTGGGCAGGGAGCCCAATGCGGGGCTCGATCCCAGGACCCTGAGATCACGACCTGAGCTGAGGGCAGAGGCTTTAACCCACTGAGCCACCCAGGCGCCCCATGAATATGGCATATTTTAATTAGCTGTGTTCTGGTCTGCTTGTGAAGTGAGATCTGTCACCACCACCACCGGAACTGAGGCTCCATGAGACTTCCATGTTGGGAGATGTAGTGTGAGTAGATATTTGGACTGGTTTTCTGGATGAGGGGGCCCACTCATCCAGGGGCCCCCTGGGCCTGAGGTAAGCATAACTGGGAATGGTGTTTCTTCTGGAGCACAGGGAATGTGAGTCTTGGTGTAAGGAAGTTAGGTAGCCAATTTTGTCACTCGGCTGGTTTTTGCAGGTGGCCCTGTGCTTATGCTGAGGTATATGGGAGGGAAATGGCACCTGCTAGTTCCTTTGTTCACAGATGGGGTATCTTCATTAAATGATGCGTCTCTGGGATGTGCTCCTAGATGAGCAAATAACTTCCCCACTGTCTGCCTTAGGTGTTCTTCAGATCACCTTTTCCACGCTGTATGTCTGAGGGTTGTTTGCCCTGCATTTTCCTCAAGAGCATCCCCAGTGTCTTCCAGGCTTTCCTAGAGTCAAGCACACTGACCTTTAAAATTCCAGGCTCTAAGCCCTACTGGTTATAGAACTCATGAAATTCGGTCACTCTTGCTTTCTGTGCCAATTGCTATGGTGTTTCATTTTCCCCATGTGCTCCCCTGTGTGCTAGTCTGTCCGTTGCTCCTCCCCCATGACCACAGCTCCCTCCCCATTGCAGTGGCCATGATCTGTTTCTCTTCCAAGCCACATCTCTGCACTTACCTTCTTTGATGTGACTTCTTTTCTCCTGTTGTGTTTGTTCTGCCAGTTTTCAGATCAATTTCTGGGGTATTTGGGATGAATTATCTAATTATATTTGTGGGATGAGGTGAAACTAGGGCCCTCCTACCCCACTGCCACCTTCCCCACATCCCCTTGAGTTTTCAGTTTTAGATAATGATGTGGAGGAAGGCACTTTCTCTTGTCTCCCCCAAAACCCCATGAAAAGTTCCTCTTCCCAGCCTCAGAAGGCAGTAATACCCCAACATTTGGTTAAATCATTGTCAGACCTGTATCATTTTAACCAGGGCATGTTGTTCATAGCCTGATCTGTGTAGTGGGCCCAGATTTAATTTCCTCACTTGTGCATGTTTTGTTTTTGCTTGTGTATTTCCTTTTTTAGAGTTAACAATTGCTTTTTATGTTTATTTGCTTCTTTCTCTGTGTACCTATCATTAAATCATCTCCAAATCCTCTGACTAATTTTGCCCAAGCTCCACTCAAGAGGGTTGAACATATCAGGTCATCTACCAGCTTCCTTTATTTGGTGTAAATGTCTCTCCAGGAGCTCCCTCTATTTATGGACTGGTGTTTGCTGTCATTCCCTTGGCTGCACAGGGGCATAGGTGTCATCCAGGGACCTCCTCTCACCACTGTCTTTGGATTTTTCTCCATCTCTCTTCTACCATGGGCCTCTTATTTCCTGAATGGGGTGTCCTATCCTTTCTGGGTTTATGCCTTTATTTGGTTGGAACCACCCTTTGGTAGCTTTCTGAAATGGGTGCATGGGAGACAAATTTTTGAACATAGCATGACTAAAAATGTCATCATTCTGCCCTTATTCTTGATTGATAATTTAGCTGGGTATAATCTTCTGGATTGGAAGAGTTATCCCTTAGATTATTTTGTTGAAGACATAGAATGTTTCCAGAATTTCAAATGTTTCCTTGAGCTGTTTCTCAGTTAACCCATCTCCCCCAAGGATTTGCTATTCCACCTTCTTTCCCCATAAATTGGTTTTGCCTCTTTTATTACTTCTTAGTTTATGGCTCCTTTTGTTCAACAGAATGTCTGTGACAAGCACACATGTGGCTGCAGATTCAGTAGTTTATACTTTTTTTTTTGCTGTGCTATAAGTTGCTACATTAAACCTTGCTATGCATTATTGATTCACTATCTTTCCCAGTAATAGAGATTTAGATTATTTCCAAATTTTGGCTTCTATTCATGATGCTGCTATAAAAATTTTTGTGCATTTTGGTTTTGGTGGACATATTTGCCAATCTTTCTTCAGTGTGCATCCACAAGTGGAATTTTGGGGTTGGATGATAGGCACATGTACAGTTTAGCTTATATTTTGTCCAATGGCTTTCTAAAGACATTTACATTCCCACTGGCCAATCTTATGACCTATAGTCACTCTATATCCTTTATAAAATGATGTTTCATCGCTCTTCTAAAATTTTACCCATTTTGGAAAGCGTGTAGCGATACCACATCATTGCATTAATTTGTATTCCCTGATGACTAACACTGCTCATTAAACATTTGGATATCTTTTCTTCGGAGGTGCATATTCAAGTCATTTTCTTGGGTTTTTTCTAAAGTAGGATTATTTGTATTTCTCATTAGATTACAAAAATATATTATATATCCCAAATGTAAGTTAATTGTTGTATATATACAGTGGTGTGTGCTAAATGTTTAAAAACTAGCTGTCTATAAAATAAAACAAAACAAAAAAGCCCTGTTTTGTTGCATGTGCCAGTTCCCATGGTATAAATACACCACAGCTCTTGCTGTGATGTTCTGAACACAGAACTGGGAAGAACTGGTACAAGGTCTTCCAGCACCCCATTGAATATGAACATTACACAAAACTCTTCCAAGTCAGGGACACGTTTTCCTCATCCTCTTGATGGTGTCCTTTTTAAAAAGTCAACTTTATTGAGGTATGATTTACATACCATAACATGTACATCTAAAGTTTCTATTTGCTTAGTTTGGGAAAGATATGCACCAGTGTGACCACCTTCACAAGCAAGATATAGAATTTCTCCATCATCCCGAAAATTTCCTATGTGTTCTTAATCCCATGGCATTGGACCATGGCCCCAGGAAACTACAGAACTCCTTCCCATCTAGGTTAGATTTTTGTTCTCTACAGTTTCACATAAATTAAATTATATAGTATGAACTCTTAGGGATTGGCTTCTTTCCCGAACATATTGAGATATATAAATATGTATATGGTTGCCTTGTTTTTGTGCTGAGTAGTATTCCATTGTGCGGATATAATACAATTTGTTTATGTGCTCAGCTGTTGATGCATATACAACTGGTATGAACATTCATGAACAATTCTTTGTGTGGACTTGTGTTGCCACTTCTCTTGGGTAAACAACCAGGAGTGGAATGTCTGGGCCACATGATTGGTCATGATTGGGAGACTGCCAAACTGGGTCCAAAGTGACCATACCCATTTACATTACCTCCAGCAAATGTGTATGTTTCAGTTCTTCCACATCCTGGCTGACACTCAGGGTAGTTAGACTTTCTAACTTGAGGCATCCTAGTGGATGTGTTGTGGTTTTCATGGTGTCCTTTGATCCTTAGAAGTTCCTAATTTTAATGAAGTCCAGTATAATGACTCTTTTTCTTTCTTAAGATTTATTTATTTATTTTTAGAGAGAGAGTGTATGAGTGAGAACACGGAGTGGGGGGAGAGGTAGAGGGATAGAAATTTCAAGCAGACTCCGCACTAAGCAAGGAGCCCAATGCGGGGCTCAATCCCATGACCCCTGAGATCACAACCTGAGTTGAAACCAAGAGTTGGACACTGAACCAATGGAGGCACGCAGGTACCCCTGACTCTTTCCTTTTATGTCTAGTGTTTTTGATGTCTTTGCCTACCACACATTGTGAGGATATTCTCCTGCATATCCTTTTGGACTTCCACTATTTTACCTTCTGCATTAAGCTCTAATATTCTTGCACTCCTTCCATTAATTTTGTGCATGATGTGAGGAAGAAGGCAAAGCTTGTTTTCCCCCTTCAGACACTCAGTCAGCTGCCTTTTCTCTTTGTCTATTCTCCTACTGAAGGGTGTTTCATGGAATTGAACATTTAGGCCCTCCAAACTCCATGGTGAAGTAATCCACGTGATTTTGATGACTTTCATGTGCACACATGTGAGGTCTTCTCCAGGAGAGCCACCCTGGGGTGTGGGATGTGCACAGGTTCAGCTCTTCTGGATGTCACCAACTTGCTCTGAAACACAAAGACTCACCTGCAGCATAGAGCAGACCTTGTTTCTACCCTCCCAGCCATGCTTGCTGTCATCAGACTCAAACATTTCTGCCAGACTGATGGGTGTGGGGTTCGCAGGATTCAGTGATTTGCTAGGGAACCTCCCAGGACTCAGCACATAGAGTAAAATCAGCCCAGAGCAAAGGTGCATGGGGAGAAGCCAGGGGATACAGTTCCCAGATCCCTGCCCAGTGGGGTCACATGGGACATGCCTAACTCCCCAGGCAGGAGCAGTGACAATATGTGTGATGTATCACCCCCCTCCCCAAGGAGCTTGTCAGAAGTCACTACCCAGGGTTTTTATCTGGGCCACATCACGTGGACACCCTCTGCCTGGCTCGTACCAGAATTCCAGATCCCCAGGCAGAGTGGTTATTCAGCACAAGCCAAAGTACCTGTGCAGTTAATGCCCAGTGAGGCCCTCCTATCACATGAGTGGAAACCCTCCCCAAATCCACACTGCCAGACACCCCCCAAGGGCCCATGTTGTGAGCAGGCCTAAGGACAGCTGTCCCAAGCCTGCGGTGCTGGCTCTTAACAGCCCGGGCCTGTGGAGTCCATCCTTGTGGAATGCAGGGGCTGGAGACAGTCTGGTTCAGGGAAGTCACCTGTGTAGGGCGGCTCTTCCCCAGGCACTGCCATCAGACGATTCAGTCTGTATGTCCTTGAAGGAGTGTCCACATCTTGGACAGACGTGTCGCCAGAGACACCTTGTGGGCTCTACTGAAGGGCAGAGTCATGGCGCCCGGGGGACAAGCACAGAGCACCCTTATGCGGGGTGGTGTCAGGTAGAGGCCTTTGTTGGAAACCACAGATTTCAGATCACAGGTGAGGATGATCAAAGCAGGAATTTATTGGAGGGATCGACAGCTCACACAATGAGGGGTGATGAAGAAACCAGCTCAGGAATCAGTGCAGGAGCCAGGGACACACCGGGTCCAAGGACAATGGTGAGACAGCTCTGGAGAAGGTATTTGATCTCCTCTCCCTTCACTGCACATAGGTTCAAAGGCTTGGGGAGCCCAGCTGGCCTTGCTAAGGTCACTGCCAACCCAGGTGGAGGAGGCAGGGCATGTTGAGTTGGAAAAGTTAGTACTTGAGGAATTTCAGTGGGTCAAGTGCACAGTGGGGAATGGGTGACCAGTGTCCACTGCGGTGCCCAGGGAAGGGGGCTAGACACTTGTCTTGGTGCTTCGTGAAGAATCCAGGCTGTGCAGATGAGCTCCTGAGCTTTGGAGTGCCCCTAAGAAGATCACTCAACAGCAGGACTTCTGGGTCGAGGCGGGCACGCAGCAGGCCTGGCGGGAGCCCACGGGGCGGCACAGCAGGGACACGCAGGAGGCCCGGCGGCAGCAGCTGGGCTGGCAGGAGGAGGCGGGGGCACAGCAGGGGGAGGCGGGCACGCAGCAGGCGGGCCTGCACACGGGCTGGCAGAGCAGGGACACGCAGGAGGAGGGTCTGCAGCAGGACGAGGAGCAGGGGCTGGGCTGACAGCAGGAGGGGGCTGAGCAGGGAGAGGCCTGACAGCAGATAGGGGTACAGGAGATGGGCTTACAGCAGACAGGGGTGCAGCAGACGGGCTTGCAGCAGACAGGGGTGCAGCAGACGGGCTTGCAGCAGACAAGGGTGCAGGAGACGGGTTTGCAGCAGTCTTCCTGACAGGGGGAGGAGCTGCAGCAGGAGGGCTGGCAGCTAGACTGCTGGCAGCCTGAGGAGGCTGAGCAGGGGGAGGCCTGGCAGCAGACAGGGGTGCAGCAGACAGGAGTGCAGCAGAGAGACACGCAGCAGTCTTCCTGGCAGGGGGAGGAGCTGCAGCAGGAGGGCTGGCAGCTAGACTGCTGGCAGCATGAGGAGGCTGAGCAGGGGGAGGCCTGGCAGCAGGCAGGGGTGCAGCAGACAGGCTTGCAGCAGACAGGGGTGCAGCAGACAGGCTTGCAGCAGACAGGGGTGCAGCAGATGGGCTTGCAGCAGACAGACACACAGCAGTCTTCCTGGCAGGGGCAGGAGCTGGTGCAGGCTGGTTGGCAGGGGCTGGACGCACAGCTGGCAGGGGTGCAGAGGAGGGTCAGGCAGGTGGGGGCACAGCAGGTGGGGGCGCAGCAGGGGGGCTCACAGCAGCTCTCAGGGCAGTCGTCCACCTGCCAGGAGGAGTCGGGGCAGGAGTCCCAGGAGCCGGGCAGGCAGACGCGGCTGCCGTAGCTCCGGTCGCTGGAGCAGACGGACAGGGTGGACGCGGCCATGGTGGGGGCGGTGGGGCTGGAGGAGGGTGTGAGTGTGAGTGTGAGTGTGTATGTGTGTGAGGTACTGGGCTGTCTTTTGGCTTTTATACCCTCCCAGGTGTGTATTTGTCCCAGCAGTAGGCCCCGCTTGCCTCCCTTCCTTGTTGGTGTTTGGAGCCCCGGGGACTCATTAGCGACAGCTGTATGTTTGGTTCTATGAGGCGTTTGCTTAGCTATAAAACTCCTATTTTGTATTTTGGGGTCTGTTGACTCATCCTAAGCTACCTGCGGGTACAGAACATACATTGAGCTAGAAAAGGTGAGTCTGCAAATAGCATGTTGTGGGGCCAGGTTGACTGTGTAAGAAATCCATCTACTCAAATCCTAACTGCCGCTTTGTGGACACCTGCGTGGGTCTTGTGCACACCGGGGTCCCTGCTTGTCAGGGCAGCACAGCTGCTAGAGTAAGAGGGTGTGGAGCCAGACATGTTCTGGTTGTGACTCCCTGGTCCTCTCTCTGGTTCAGGGAGTTCCCCTGAGGCCACGTGCAGGTGGCAAGCAGGGGATGGTGACACATTCAGGTGGCCATGCTTTCCATGTCCTTGGGTGGTCATGCAGGCCACTTCTGTCTGACCACCCAGCGAACCCATGGATTCTGCTTCTGTCCATGGCCTTCTTACACCCCCAAATCCTGCGAACCTTGAATACAAACTGAGCACCCCATTTCCCATCTGCCATAAGTGCAGCTCCCACAAACCCTCCATAGGAAAAACAACAGTTGCTTTTGTATTTCCTATTGATTTTCTTGATTGTTAACTGAAAAATTCCTTGGGTAACCCTAGCCAAAAACCTGAAAGTCATCCAAGCCCCTTCCTTTCTTCTTCAAAGAATATCCAAGTGGCCACCAAGTGGTTTTGGTTCCCTCTGCTAAATAAATTTCCATCCTCTCTGGTCCTTTTACCTTCCAAGCATGGATGTATTCACTGTGGAGCCAGCCCCCACATGCTGGAAACAGTGCCGAACTGGAGAATGCACAGCTCACAGTCCCGTGGAGGCCTGCCAGCCAGGGGAGGCAGGTGCTTGGTGCCCTGTGATGGTCGTGAAGAATGGATTCGGTGGCACCGGGCCCAGAGGAGTGGTGTCACAGCCCAGTGCAAGGGCTCTAAGGGCACACAGGCAGCGTGCGCTGCCCCTGCTCTGTCTGTGGCCTCCAATTCTCACCCTTCCTGGCCATTCTGTTTCCAGCAGAGGTTCTCACCCCTGCCCTCTCACCTACGAGGACGTCCATGCTGGGGAAGAAAGGGGCTCTAGGAATTCAACTAAACTCCAGCTGAGTTGCCTTTCTTTATGTCTTGAGTTACAAAACTGGTGTAGATCACAGCCTGATTCAGCTTCTGGCCCTTCTGGAAACCCAGGAACTAATCTGTAAGCTGGAAGTGCTTGGCAGGGGTGGGAGAGGGCGGTGTTTGCCGTCTATGATGCCGTCTATGATGGCAGCCTCTGCCAGACATATGTACGCCAGCTGGGGACAGCTCAAAAAGCTGGATAAGATACAAAAGCATCTGTGCAAAGCTTTTGAAGGCTGGTGATGAGACTGAGCATGAAGGGCCAACACGTGGAGATGGGGCAACATCACAGAGGTAACTGGCATCTCAGAATGGCTTTTCCTGAAGTGCCGCCGATGAATCCTGGTGTGGGGTGTGAGGGGAAGTGACTGGCATATAGAGAGGTCGGCAGAGCTTCAGGAAACCTTGGGGAAGGTGGAGAGAAGTCCAAGGGAGTCTGCGACGGCAGAGGTGGCACGGACCCAAGGGACAAGACCCCAGGAACATGGCAGTCCCCGAGAGGAACTCTAGACCTGCTGGTTAAATCTCAAGGCATTTGCCAAATTGTTCTGCTTCGCAGGAAGAGTACTGAGAAAGCCAGCAGAAAGCCGTTAAACCCCAAGCAGAGCTTCAGCAGCCTCGTGAGATGCAGAACCCTTATGACTGGCCAAGGAGGAGTCGCTCTCAGGGGGGACCCCTGGACAGCTCGGTCCCAGGAGAGGGGAAACCCTCACGTCAGTACGAGTCCTCTGCCGCACCCATGCCACCAGCCAGAGTGGAACCCTTCGGAAGGAGAGAAACTCATCCAGAGCTGCGAGACTTTTCCACAGACGATGTCAAACATTCAGTCAAGAATCACAGTCAAGAGACAAACAGACGACAGAAACAAGCCTGAGATGACAGTGTTGGAGTTAATCAGACATAGACTTTCAAGATAACTGTGGTGAAAGTGCTCAGGGAAATAAGTGTAATGAGGGAGATCTTTATCATAAAACTGAAACATAGATGAAGAAATAAGCAGAAATTCTTGACTGACGAGAACACAGGATGGCATTTATGAACTGATCGATGGCTGTCATAGCAGCGTGGGTGGTGGGCTGGGGTCGGACAGTGGGAATGGAGCAATGGGATGGTGTCTTTAAGGGGCCAAACGAAATGACTGCAGAACTGGAATAGAGCTCCCCAAGAACGCCGTTTGGAGCTGAAGGTGCCACAAAACATCAGCAGGCCAGCAAACACGAAGCGGATTCCACACCAGAAGATGCACTTTGAAGTTGCTCTCACAGGAAGCTTTCAAGTAGGATGGCTGGAGGGCAGAAGCGCAGGAAAATGAGAACCTGAAAAGGCAAACAACAGGACAAATAGAGTGAAAACCAGCCCACACGTCCCTTCTCAGTGTTATAATATGTATTATATTTACATCCTGTGGGCTCTGTGCTGTGGTGGAGATGAACAGTGCAGCAGGAGCAGGGGGAGGAGCTGAGGTGTGCCGGGCTCTCAGGGTTGCTCTGGAAGTGGCCCATGCGCCCACGCCCGTCAGACTTGACCATCCCAGGAGGGTGTGCTGTAGCCTCTGTGCTGACCTCTGAGACAATCACAAAACCACAGACAACGACTAATGAATGGGACAGGGGAGATAAAAAACAAAAATACCCCAAAGCAGTCAGGAAACGGTTTGTAAAAGGAACATAGAACACTTTAGACAAACAGAAAACATACAATCAGGTTGCAGATATAAGCTCAATTATCAATAATGAAATTAAATGTCAAGTATTAAATATTTCAATTTATAAATAAAGATTATGAGTCTGACAAAAACGGAAAACCTGTATCCTAATCCTAAGAACTAGATCTTAAATATAAGGCACAGGAAATTTGGAGCCACAAAGATGGGAAAGACACAGACAAATACACAGGACAATGTGAGATTCTTTGCAGCTACAAACAAGAAAGAGAAATCTTGATGTATTCATGGGAAAGGAGCTCCAACTTATATTAAGTTACAAAAAAACCAGACGGGGTAGATTATGATACAATTTGTATTTTAAAAATGTATATACACAAATACATTATACACATATGTGTAGCTGTACAGAGAGAAAGGTGACAAAGTCTATCTTCATTATTCATGGATTCTTAATCTGTGATTCACCTACTTGCTAAAATTTATTTGTGACCCAAATCAATACACATAATGTGTGCGTGGTCATTTGCGGACACATGCAGAGTACTCCAAATTTAAGCCTCGGACGCGAGTTCCCAGCTGAGGTGGAACAAGGCTCTGCCTCCTGAGTCAGCCCCCAGACTGTAAGCCTGACCTCTAACTTCGTGCCATGTTTTGTGCTTTATGCTGTGATTTTACTGGTGAAAGTGGCCCCAGATGTAGCACTAAAGGTCTAGGTTTCTGAGCACAAGAGGGCTCATGTGCCTTTTGAAGAAAATTCTCGTCCAATAAGCCTTGCTTGGGCGTGACTTAAGGTGTTCTTGGCAGGGAGTCCACTGTTAAATAAGATGTATCTCAAGTATTTATTAAATAAGTCGATTTAAACAGAAGCACACATCAAACCAGCCATGGATTGAGCGTTGCTGAGAATCTGACCAGAGCTTGCAGGGACCCAGCCCCGTATTCTCCCGGGAGTGATGGTTCAGTGTCCCAGACTTGCTAATTCAGTGTTTTTGGTGACTTTCTAGAACCTAGTGACTGTGACTAATGAGAATGCACTGTGTGCACGTGTGCACGTGTGTGTGCAGAGAGAGAGTGGGGGCAGTGAGACAGAGACAGGTGCAGAGATAAAGGGGGAATGTAGCTGCTTCCTGAGAGGAGGCTGGGTGCTGGTCTGCAGGGGTGAGGGTCATTCGCCCCATGCTGCCCCTGCTCTGAGAACCGGGGTTGGGCCTTGTCCAACCCACTCCTGCTCCCCTGGGACACGATGGGACCGCTCGAGTCAGGTGCTCCTGCAGGTTTATGAGCTGGACAACATCCAGGCAAACAAACAACATGGACGTGATCTGGGAGCCGGAACTAGAGGCTGCTGGGGGCCTGGGAGACAACAGGCAGGAGGGTATAAAAGCTGTGAGCCTCAGGCCCCCCACACACACTCACACACACTCACACTCACCCCTCCTCCAGCCCCACCGCCCCCACCATGGCCGCGTCCACCCTGTCCGTCTGCTCCAGCGACCGGAGCTACGGCAGCCGCGTCTGCATGCCCGGCTCCTGGGACTCCTGCCCCGACTCCTCCTGGCAGGTGGACGACTGCCCCGAGAGCTGCTGCGAGCCCCCCTGCTGCGCCCCCTCCTGCTGTGCCCCCACCTGCCTGACCCTCCTCTGCACCCCTGCCAGCTGCGGGACCAGCCCCTGCCAGCCAGCCTGCACCAGCTCCTGCCCCTGCCAGGAAGACTGCTGTGTGTCTGTCTGCTGCAAGCCCATCTGCTGCACCCCTGCCTGCTGCCAGACCTCCCCCTGCTCAGCCTCCTCATGCTGCCAGCAGTCTAGCTGCCAGCCCACCTGTTGCGTCTCCTCCCCTTGCCAGGAAGACTGCTCTGTGTCTCTCTGCTGCAAGCCCGTATGCTGCACCCCTGTCTGCTGCAAGCCCATCTGCTGCACCCCTGTCTGCTGCAAGCCCGTCTGCTGCACCCCTGTCTGCTGCCAGGCCTCCCCCTGCTCAGCCTCCTCCTGCTGCCAGCCCAGCCCCTGCTCCTCATCCTGCTGCAGACCCTCCTCCTGCGTGTCCCTGCTCTGCCAGCCCGTGTGCAGGCCCGCCTGCTGCGTGCCCGCCTCCCCCTGCTGTGCCCCCGCCTCCTCCTGCCAGCCCAGCTGCTGCCGCCGGGCCTCCTGCGTGTCCCTGCTGTGCCGCCCCGTGGGCTCCCGCCAGGCCTGCTGCGTGCCCGCCTCAGCCCAGAAGTCCTGCTGCTGACGGGGCCATCTCCCCAGGGCCAGCTGGGCTCAGGACCCACCCAGTGACGGTGGTCCTCCCAGCACCCCCTCCGTCCACTCCTGACCTGTGTTAGGTGGCTGACCACACCCAGGACGGGGTCTCCCCGTGTGTCCACTCTGCTGACCTGACCTTGACGTCCAGCTCCCGAGAACGCTGACCCTGCTGCTCCCTGGGGCTCCCACTCCCAGGAGGGGCCTCCACATCTTCTGGGTCCCCTGTGCTTCGCTCCCACTTTCTTGGCTCGGGTCCCTTGGCCTCAACTGCCGACCTGTCAGCACCTGCTCAGCACCCCAATAAACTCACTCACCCACGGATCTGCTTCCTTTCTTCTGACCCTCATGGGGGTGGGGGTGGGGTCCCAGGGGTCTGACCAGACATTGGTCTCCTCCAGTGGGGAACATTCCTAGGAAGGAGGGACTGAGAAATACCGCAGGGCAGGGCCCGGGGTGGGAGCCACGCCCTCTCCAGGAAGGTCAGGGCTGCTGGGCCCTGCGTGCCCAGGGCTTCCCGAGGCTGGCTGCCTGCACATGGGTCGTGGTCTGGGGGTTCCCAGCTCCTGGCCCGGTTCCACCCCCACCTGGGCCAACTGGCCCTAGATGAGCCGGCCTGGGGGCTGCAGGCAGCACAGCCCCTGTGGGCCTGGGGTCCCCCTGGGGTCCTCCCGCGGGCTCTACCCACTTAGCAGAAAGGTGGTGTCGTGGGCGAGGCTCTGCTCCTAGCTCTGGAAGAAAACGACTAGGTTTGAAACAAAACGTTACGGGTGGGTAGCAGGGTCCCCAGGATCCCGTCCTGGGCAGGGCTCCGAGGGCCATCATCTGGTGGGACTCCGCCTGGGAGCCTGAGGGACACGGCGTCCTGGTGCGGGGACTTCCCTGTGAACTGAGAACCCACCAGGCCTCAACTGCTGTGGACGGCGGCATTGTGTGAGGACACTTGAGGACAAGGGTGGGGACATGCAGCCGGATCACCCACCAGGGTTCTGGAACTGTTGCAAGCAGTGGCCCAGTGGCCCTGCCCCAAGAAGGATCAGAGCTAGGTCTGCCCTCCCCCGTGAGCCCCACTCTCCCCATGGCTGTGTCCACGGCCAGAACCCACAAAGGGAGCCTGTGCTGTCCACTGGCTCTCAGTCTCCTTCCCTGTACCCCCAGCCCCCCCGCCCATGCCACACTCCCTACCTGCTCCAAGGTCCTTGCCCAAACCCTTCCCCCCAGACCAGTGTTTCAACAAACGCTCCAGCTTAAAATCAGCTTTGTGCAGGTACAACACGCATGTCATCAGATGTGCCCCTTTTCATTGCACCGTTGGATGAGTTTTGAGAAAGTTCTGCATCTCGCTCCCTCTGCTGGGGTCAGGGTCTATCAGCTTCCCCTCCTGCCAAAGGTTCCCTGAATCCCGAGCCTCCGCGCCTGCCTGCCTCCTGGCAGCAGGGGCTCCGTGGTGCTGCCGAAGTTGATCTTTTCTGGAGCGTCCCAGGGAAGGACGCAGCCAACAGTCACGCTCAGTGTCCGGCTTCATTCCCTTGCCTCTTCTGTTGCCTACGTTCATAGTGAATTCCTTCTGCATTACTGAGCAGTGTTTTATTGGATGGGTGGGTCACAGCTGTTCATTCACCTGCTGAGGTCCATCTGTGGTGTCTCCAGGTTTTAATGTTATGAAGGAAGCCGCTGTGAGCACCTGTGCTCTGCATGCCATTCTTGCTCTTGGGTCAGCGCCGAGGGCTGGGCTTGCTGGGTCACGTGCAAGTGCAGTGTGCATGGTGATACCTTCCTTCCTGACGGCTCCCGTGTGGGGGCAGGTCAGCTTCTCGGGCCAGATCCCCCTTTGTCTATCTTCCTCAGTTCAGCCTCTGCTCAGATGCCCTGTCCACTGTCACACAATCGGATTGTGTTCATATTCAGTGTAAGTGGCCTCACGTATTCCAGGGACCAGTCATTTATCACATGTGTACATTGCAAATTTCCCCACCTGGGCCCAGACTTCCCACTTTCTTGTCAGCACTTTTTCAGTAGCTGGCATCTTTCAGTTCGATTGAATTCCCTGAATTCCCTTTCTCCAGTGGTGCTAAGAAATCTTTGCCTAAACCCAGGGTCACACTGGTTTTGTCCTGTGCATACTTCTAAATATTCTATGGCTTTAACTTTTATGTTACGTTCTAGAATCTCTTTCTATTTAATTTTTGAATATGCTGTTGGTTGTTCGAGCATCATTTGTTGAGAAGACTATCCTTTTTCCACTGAACGACCCTTGCCAAAATATGTATTGACCATATAAGTGTGGTTCTATTTCCAGACCCCGCTCTGTTCCTTCTTCAGTCCTTGTTCTTATACCAATAATACACTGTCTCCATCAACGCAGCTTTAAATGAAGTCTTGAAATCCAGCAATTAGTCATCCGATTCTGTTTTTCTTTTTCAAAATTGGTTGGCTATTCTAGATCCTTTACAATGCCTGTATCAATTTTAGAATATATTTTAGAATCAGTTCATCACTGTCTAAAGAAGAACCTGGTGGGATTTTTACTGGGATTGCATTAAACTTGCAGGTAAATTCAGAAAGAATCGACATTTTAACAATATTGAGTCTTTCAATTCATAAACATCAATCTATTTCTAATCATTTAGGATGACTTTTTTGCAGTACTTTATCATTTAAAAAAAGATTTTATTTATTTATTTGATAGAGAGAGACACAACCAGAGAGACAACACCATCAGGGGGAGTGGGAGAGGGAGAAGCAGACGCCTTGCCAAGCAAGGAGCCCAATTCAGGACTCAATCCCAGGACCCTAGGATCATGATCTGAGCCGAAGACAGACGCTTAATGACTGAGCCACCCAGGCACCCCAATACTTTATCATTTTTAATACACAGACCTTGTGCACATATTAAGTTTATTATTTTATTTTTCAATGTTTTAGTTAATGGTGTGTTTATTTCATTTCCAAGTACTCATTGGTACCATGTAGAAATTTAATCAGTTTTTGTGTGTTGACCTTGCATCCTGTGACCTTGCTAACTGTACTTAGGGATTTTAATAGCGTTTTTATATATTCCTTAGGACTGGGCATGGTGTTTTCTTTGTGGGAAGGATCTTCACTATAATTCAGTTGCTTCAATTGATAGAGGGCTATTTTGGTTTTCTTCTTCTTCGTGTATGAGTTTTTATACGTACACATCTTTCCAGGTGTCCCTTTCACCTAAGTTGTTGAATGTGTCAGCATCAAGAGTTGCCTTTTTCTTTTATTGCTCTTTTAATGTCTGTAGAATCTGGGGTCATAGCCCTTTCTTTATTCCTGATATTCTTTATTTATTTCCTTTTCTTTTCTTTTTCTTGACTGGTCAGGGTAGAAATTGATTACTTTTGGTGATATTTAAAAAAACGAGCCTTGGTTTTATTAATTTTCTCTTGTTTGTCCACTTCCTATTTGATAGATTTCTACACTTCTTGATTACTTCCTTTCCTGTACCTATTTTGGGTTCAACCTGTGCTTCTTTTTGTAGATTCTGATGGTAGAAACTTAGAAAATTGATGGATTCCTTTTTTTCTAATATGAATGGTTAAAGTTATACATTTCCCACATATACTGTGTCAGTTGCATTCTATAAAGTTTATTTTTATTTTATTAAAAAAATTTCCAATTTCCCATTGTGATTCTTTCTTTGACTCATGGATTACTTTGAAGTGTGTTGTTTAATATCCAAATATTTTTTGGTTTTCCATATATCTTTCTGTTCATGATTTCTGATTTTGTTGTGGTCAAACAGCATTCTCTGTATGCTTTCAATCCTATTAAATATATTAAGGCTGTTTTTAGGGCCCAGCATATGATTTATTTTGGTGAATGTTCTAGGTACACTTGAAAAAATGTGAATTTGAGTTCACTGTTGTTGGATGGAATACTCTGTACATATCAGTAAGGTCAGGTTAGTGTATAGTGTTTCTCAAGTTTTCTATATATGTCTCAATTTCATCAAATTTGGAAAACGTTTGGCCTTTATCTCTTTACATATTTTTCTGTCTCCCCCACCCCTGACCTTTCTCCTCAGGGACCCCAATTATATTTATGTTAGACCATTTAATATTGTTCCTCAGATCACTGACAGTCTGGTAATTTAAATTTTTTTTCTTACTGTTTTTCAGTTTTGGTAATTTCTATGATTATGTTTCCTAGGTCACGGATCACTTGCCATCTTTAGTCTACTTTAAAATTCATCCTTTTAAGTTTTTTATTGTTAATGTTATGTTTTTTGGTTCTTCGAGTTCCATTTAGTTCTCTTTTGTAGCTTACATTTCTCTCTTCTTTGTGTTCATGTTTTCCTTGAAATCCTTGAACATATTTATCATTGTTGTTTTAACTACCTTGTCTGCTAATTCCAGCAGCTGTCATTTCTGAGTTTGTGTAATCTGTTTTGCCTCTTGATCATGGGTTAGATTTTTCCTCTTACTGTGTCCAGTAATTTGGGGGCACCTGGGTGGCTCAGGTCATGNTCCCCCACCCCTGACCTTTCTCCTCAGGGACCCCAATTATATTTATGTTAGACCATTTAATTGTGGGGTGGAGCCCTATGTTGGGCTCCACCCTGAGTGCCAAGTCTGCTCAAGATTCTCGCTCCCTCTCCCTCCTCCTCTGCCCTGCCCCCGCTTGTGCGCATGCATATATGCACGTGTGCTCTCAAATAAATAAATAAAATATTTTTTAAATTATATTAGTCCCCATACAAGACATCTTTAATTTTTGATGTAGTGTTCCATGATTCATTGTTTGCATCTAACACCCAGTGCTCCATGCAATCCATGCCTTCCTTAATACCCATCACTGTGCTAACCCATCCCCCCACTCCCCTCCCCTCTAGAACCCTTAGTTTATTTCTCGGAGTCCAGAGTTTCTCATGGTTCACCTCCCACTCCGATTTCCCCCCCTTCATTTTTTCCTTCCTTCTCCTAATTTCCTCCATCTATTCCTTATGTTCCACAAGTAAGGGAAACCATGTGATCATTGACTTGCTCTGCTTGACTTATTTCACTCAACATAATCTCCTCCAGTCCAAAATAAATAAAATCCTTAAAAAATGTTTCTAGCAATTTTTTATTGAATGCTTATTTTCAATAAAATAATAGTGCAATACTATTGAATGTTGTACATTGTTTGCTTCCTTTAAGAAGTGCTGGGCTGTGTTCTGTCTGGCACTTACCCGGGTGTTCGGGGCTGGGGCCCAGGCCCTGGTCTGGGCGAGCCCTGCTGTGCATGCTCTGCTGGCTGAGCACTGTCATGTGCCTCTGTGCTTGGAGGCTTATTGGTTTCTACAACACAGTGATGAGTCATGGTTGTATGCCATGCTGTGCTGGTGTCCTGCAGCTACCGTAGACTGGGATTCAACAGCAGAGATTTGTTCTCTCCGTTTGGAGGCTGGCTGTCCAAGATCTAGAATTGGCAAAGTTGCTTCCTCCTGGGGCCATGAAAGAAACTTTCCCACGTTCTCTTAGCTTTGGGGGTTTGCTGACAATCTTGGTGTTCTTTGGTTTGTAATCTCTGCCCGCCTCCTCACATGACATCCTCCGTGTGTGCCTGTGTGTATTCATATTTCCTCATTTTACAAGGATGACAGTCACACCGGGTTAGGACCCCTCCCCCCCAATGACCTGATTGTATCCTGATCATCTGTGATGACCATCTTTCCAGATAAGGTCACTTCCACAGGTACTGGAGGTTGGGACACAATTCGACTCTTCGCACGCCCCTGCTCTGAAGCAGATTCGAGGCCAGGATCTGGGATGGTAGGAAAGGTGGAGCAGGTCTCCTTTCTTGGGGACTGCAGTCCGCGCCAGTGAAAGATGGGGCACAGTTGGCATGTGGCATGACAGGGCAGCCACACCTGCACATCTTCTGCTTGTCCAGGCATGGCTGAGCTCATGGGACACTGTGCTTTCATGTCATTTACAGAATAATTATAAGAAGAGTATAGTGATTATACATGCCATCATCCAACTTCCTCTAGGAACATCTTGCGTATCCATAGATCAGTGACAAATCTTAGAGATCAGCATTGGCACATTACTGTTCACCAAAGGACAGACCCGTTGCCTATGACTGTGCCCTCTCTGGTCCAGGTCCCCACGTAAGGTCTCCCTAGTCTTCCCTAGTCTGAGACAGTTTCTTGGTCTTTCCTTATCCTTTGTGTCTTGACACTTTTGAAGAGCCCTGGTCATGTGTGTTGTAGAAATTTGGGGTTGCCTGAGGTCTCCTCACAATTAGAGTGAGGTTATTATGTTTGGGGAAGAATCCCACAGAAGTAATGTGTCCAGTGAAGCAGGGGTACATGTTGTCACTGTGTCTTGTCACTGAGGATATGGTTATTTTCTCCCTTTGTAATTAATAAATATTTGGGGTGGGGAGAGATTCTATGAGACTTTGCAAATATCCTGTTTCTGTTGTCATGTTTGTCCAATGGTTTTAGCATCCCTCTGGGAGCCACACCTGCAGCAAGGTCACCGCAGTGTTCTTTTTTAATTTTTTTATTTTTATTATGTTATGTTAGACACTGTACTCACTGTGGTGTTCTGATGGTGAGTTTCTAGGTCCCTATTCCACCTCCACTTATTAACTGAAATTCTTCTACAAGGAGGAATTGCCCCTTTTCCTCCATGTATTTACCTCTTCTGGTTTAATTTATTTCATCACCAGCTAAAGAATATTTGTTTTATTATTTGAGTATTAATCCAGTATTATCTTTATTTTCTTGTTCACATTGTTCCAACTTTGAGCCTTGGGACCTCCTTCACTTGGCTCCTGTACTTTCAGCATGCTTCAAACTCCCCAACGTCTCACATCTGGTCCCCGCTCTCCTGGAAATCTCCACGTCCCATTCCTAGAATCAACCACTGCTTCTTTTCATGGATGATGGTATTTAGAAACCACGATCTGGAGCTAGGTGTGCTCAGTGCTGCTGGGGTGTCACTTCTTTAGTAGGAAGAGCAAGGAAATGCTTGTGTGTGCACTAACACGTGCCTGAAACTCAGGAGGAGGCATTCAGTCTTTGTGCTTGCTGGGTTGTGGTCGCTGAGGTTTTGTCTAGATCAGCTTTCTCAGGCTACGAAGCTCTCTCTTATTACTGAGAGAGTTTATCGTGAACGGATTTTATGGAATGCTTTTTATGCATTTATTGAGATGATTATACAATTTTCTTTTTTAGTCTGTTAATATGGTGAATTACATTAATTGATTTCTTAAAGCTTTTTATTTTGAAATAATTAGAGATGTACAGGAAATCACAAAGCCAGTACGGAGAGGTACCATGTACTTATATTAATTGATTTTTAAATATTCACCCAGGAGCACCTGGGTGATTCAGTTGTTAAGCATCTGCCTTTGGCTCAGATCATGATCCCAGGGTCCTGGGATCAAGCCCCACATCGGGCTCCCTACTCAGTTGGAAGCCTGCTTCTCCCTCTGCCTGCTGCTCCCCCTGCTTGTGTTCCTGCTCTTGCTGTCTCTCTCTGACAAATAAATAGAAAAAAATGTTCAAAGAATCCTGAATTCCCAGATAAACCCCACTTGGTTGTGATGTGTCATCTTTTTTATATGTTGTTGGATTTGATTTGCTAATATTTTATCCAGGATCTTTATGTCTATTTTTGCGAGGCTATTGGTCTGCAGTCTTCTTTGATTGCAATGTCTTCAGTTTTGACAAAAGTTGGCAAGTGTTTCCTCCTCTTATACTTTCTAGAAAAGATTGTGTAGAGTCAGTATTTGGTCTTCTTTAAATATTTGGGAGAATTTCCTGAGAAACTGGAGTTTTCTTTAATAGATATTTTTTAATTTAATAGATACCAGGACTTTCTGGTCATCTGTTTCTTCTTTAATGTAGTGGCTACTGAGGAGTCAGTCCATTTCACACAAGGTTTTGACTATATAGGCATAATGTTATTTGTGGAGGTCCCTCATTATCCTTTAATTTGTGAAGAATGGCTGGCAATATCCCATCTTTTGTTCTTGACATTCGTAAAAATAGTTCTTCTTGTTTTTCCCCCCTGGTCAGTCTGGCTGGAAGCTTATCAATTTTATTCATCTTCTCAAAGAATCAACTTTGGTTTCAATTGATCTCTGTTTTTCTTGTTTTCACTTACATTGAGTTATATTACATACTATTACACTGACTTATTCTTCCATTTTCAAGTTTATTAAGTTAAAGCTTAGATGTCTGATTGGATGTCCATCTTCTCTTCTATTGGAAGCACTTAGTACTATAAACTTCTCCTTTAGCTGCCCCTACCAGCCCTCTCTGTGCTGATAGCCTTCATCTATTGGCCCTTTCTGGTTCTACTTCCATAATTCCTGGACTCATTTGAAGGGCAATAGAGTTGATGAGGACTCTCACACAATGGGATTGGCAGGCACATAAACCTCTAGGTGCTGAGCATTTGGACTTCCACATCCTGCAGCCCAAGGCCACTACAGCCAGATTTATCCTCTGTTCCTGTTCTCACTCGCCAGGAGGATGTGAGATAAGAGAACATGGAAAGCTGGCTGGATTGCAGAGATAATCATGCCTGGCAGGAGAGAGTCATGTTTTTATTACAAAGATCCCCTGGGGGCAGGGACTGGTGCTCCATCTTCTCCTTTCCCCCCACTCTCAGGTCCTGGCAAGGAGACTAAGAGGTAGCATTTTGGATCATTAGAGACAAGTTCTGTGGGTGGGACCCTGAGGGCAGCTGAGCATCCTGTCCCGGGAAGAGCTCAGATTAAACCCCCTTGTCCCTGTGCGAGCCCTTGGTCTGCATGATGTGTGCACTGTCTTTCACCTCCTGAATGTCCATGTGCCCAGTGAGGTCAAGCATTTCTTATACATAGTGGACAACATTCGAGAAAGGCAGGAAAGAAGGTTCTGTTTTGAGGCTGGCAATTGTGGGTCTAGTAAGTGAACTTGTTCCCAGACTGTGTGTGGATTTTTCTGTGCCAGCTGATTAAGGCACCCTATTAAGGCACCGGATGCCCTATTGCCGATTTACATAAAGTGAACTTAACATCAGCTGTGTACTAACCACATGGATCTTACTCAAGTGTCCTGCTTAGCCAGCCCTGGAAGCCTGCATCCCTGCAGGCAAACACATATCCTCCCACAAGCTCATGTGGGAAGTTAATAGATGACCTAAAACATGGCCTGGCACAGAGCTGGCTATATCATGAAGGTTGAGCCAACCATTTCTAGGTCAGTCACTGTGAAGCTGTCCGTTTCTGGGGAGCAACTTCTGCCTGCCAGTCAGTATTTCTAGTCTCTCCTGAAGCCCTACAAGAAAGGAGGATACCATCCCCTATTGCTGATGAGGAGACCAAGCCTCAGAAAGGCCCATGACAGAAGGTGCTGGACATAGCACATCCCAGGAGAGCTGGGCCCATAGGCCGCTGTCCTCGCTATACTGTCTGCTTGACCTTTTGGGGAGTGTGGTGCACCCTGAGAACCCTTTGATTTTGACAGGTGGCTGAAGTGGACAAGTATGGATTTAGAAGCATTGATGTGTGTAGAGGGCTTAGCGCAGGCTGGCCACAGAGCCCTCTATTACACCTTTGTGAGGCGATTATTGGTGTTGCTGCTATCTTGGGGCCTCCCTGAGGCTTCCGTGGCTTGATTGCCACGCAGCCTTCCCAAGCTTCAGATGCATCCATGCTGCAGCCCCAGAGAGTCCAGGAGTCCTGCTCAAAGCATAGTGTGCCAACCTGTTCCACATCCTGTGACTTCCTTTAAAACAGGTTAAGAAAAGCAGGAAAGAACACACAAAAGGGACATGAGTTATGCTCTATCTTTATGTTGTTTTCCTATTTCCCTCTTTTAACCAGTATAGTAGGAGAAAAGTGGTCTCTTATTACTGTTTCAATTTATATTTCTCTGACTCGTATTGACTTGAGCATTTTGTCATATGTGAGCCCTTTGGGTTTCTTCTATTTTAGGTTGCCTTTTTTTCTTTTAGGATTATTCTTATATTTTCCTTATTGGTTTTGAGGGGCTCCCTGTTCTTTCTGTAACTTTCATGGTATGGCAAACACCTTTCTCATTCTGTCCTGAGACTACTGGCCTTACCCATCATGTCCTTCCTGAGCAGAAGTTCTTGTTTTGATGTAAGCAAGTATATTGACTTCTTTCTCATTATTTGTGTTTATTGAGCTTTTTTAGTGAATCATCTGTACCCCAAAGTCACAGAGATGGCTCCCAATCCTCCCTCTAACTTGGAAGTTGCACCATTCACCCCTCCTGGAGGGGTAAACTGTATAACCCGTTTGGGGAGGAGTTCAGCCTGGTTTTCTCCCCGCAGACACCCAGCTTTGCCATCACTTTCTCTTAATGACCCCTCCCTCCCCACTGATGTGCATGGACTACTGACTGTGGGGATTCAAATTTCCCATCTCTTCTCTCCATGGGTCCACCTGCTTCTTCTTGGGCCTGAACTTGCCTATTTTGTGATGATGGCTCTACATTTAGTCTTATTGTCCCATAGGGCAACCCTTATAATATCCTAACCTAAATTCCTGGAAATAAACTCCACCTGGGTCCCGGGAACACAATTTAAATCAGTGAAATCCACAGAGTAAGGAGGATTTTCTTGGCCATTTAGTTCTGCCTCCCTTCCCACCCCAGTGAAAGAGCCCCTTCTTGGAGACTGTCTAGAGTGCAGAGTCCATCTGGATGAGGGGCTATGCCTCACACTACACCCCCTGGCCAAGGCATGTGGCTTCTTCCTGGGTCTTGATGGCTCCAGTATAGAAAGCCTTCCCAGGGAACAGTTCTGGGGCATGAAGAGCCTGGCTCCCAATCAAAAATCCTATGCGTGATCTATCAGGCCCAGCCACGGGCAGTCATAAAGGCATCACCTGGCAGAGGGCACAAGATGCCCCACCACACACCCAGCTTGGGATGCAGCCAGGACACTGCCATCTTGGGGGAACTACAGTGGGGACCCAGGTCTGCCCCTTCCCCAGGGGTCCATCTGCATTTGTAGCCCCTGTGCCTCCATCAGAGGCCTCCTTGTAGGGCCCCTGGAAGCTACTTTTCTCCCCTCCCCACTCTGACTCAGTACCCAGTACTTTTCCATGCCCAGCCCTCCCTCCTCCTCTTTCCTGGGCCCCAGGGCTCACCAACCCATGGGAGGCTTTCATCCTGGGCTTCTGGGCATGACCCCCACCACATGGGGAGGTCAGTGCTTCCTGTGGCTTTAGCCTCTTGCTCACACTACTGCAGTGAGTGATTGACATCTTCACCGCTTCTGCCAGTTTGCTTGCTGCTGTCATTGGCTCCCCCAACATCTGGCAGCTCAGCTGGGTCCCTGATGGGGGAAGTCACCACCATCCTATCTTACAGACGAGCAAACTAAGGCTCCGAAAGGCTCAGTGAGTCAGTTGTGGCCTGGACCTTAAAACTTTGAGGCTGATTTAGGACCTTACATGTAGCCAGTTTTGAGTTTCTGTATTTGTGGCTCCCACCACATCTTTCTGCTGAACTGTTAGGATCTTGAGGACAAAAGCAATTTCTGAAGCTGCCCTTTCAAGAAGCCTTTGTAGAATAAGCAGAGACCACCTAAATGAGAAGCAAAGGCTGTTTATTCCAAGCTGGCTGTAACAGGGGTTCCCCCACCAGCACCGGGTTCTGCAGAGGCTCAAAGCAGGGGAGGGAGAGAACTTCTAGTGGGGAAAGAGTCTTCGGTGGGCCCCCCGGGGGCTGTGGTGTGGGGAAGCTGCAGGTAGCTACCTCGAGGAAGGCCCCCCCCTGTGATTGGTTAGGGGTGAAGGATGGGATCTGTCGTTGGCCAAGTCCCAGCTATTTGGGGCTGACGGCTTCCAGGCTGGCAGTGTGGAGGCCAGCTGGCAGGTGGCCTGGCCAGGCTCTGCTCATGTACACAGGCTCTCAGCATGAATACAGCAGCTGCAGTGACTGTGTGTCTAACTGAGTAGAATTAACCTGCAGAGCTTCATCACCATGTGCATCTGACCATCCCATGGTGGCTCTGATTTTGCGGACTCAGTCACCCCTCATCCCTGCATCCAGCAGGAGTGTTTCCAGGGAGGTACAAACCTCTCCCATGTTAACCTGGGAAACCCTCCAGCTGTGTGTGCAGCCCGAAGACAAGGCGTAGGTGGGGGAACCGGATGCCGACAACTGAGCATCTGTCAGAGCAAAGCTGGCTCATCTGCATGGGCTGGAACAGCAGGGGTGGGGCGGGGGGAGGACAACCAGGAAGGGGCTATTCAATCAAACAATGGAGGGAGAGTCTCTCCCGGGATTAGCCGGATTCAGGGTTCCCCTGCTGCTAGTGCCCCCTGACCGCCTGTGCCCAGGGCTCAGCCAGGCTGTAGCATGCTCTGGGCACTCATGGCCTGCCGGGGTGGACCTGCGCATCCCGAATGAGGGGCCAGACCCTGGTGGGGCCTCAGCCGAAACCGCCCTCCGGTCCCAGCGTCTCTCAGCATTTTAAGCGTGAATTTAGGGCCCAGTGTTTACTTAGAGCCTCACATGCTCCAGGGACCCCGACCAGACACAACCCCACAGGACTCGGAATCCGACCCCAGCGCCGTCCAGCCTGAGGCCCTGTCAGAGTCAGGTCTGGAGCACAGGCTTGCCCTGAGATGCCCGTCTCTGCTCTAGAGTCGGTCTGGGACCTGTGCCGACCCACACCGCTGCCCCGGGGGTGCCCCCTGCCCGTGGCGGGCCCAGACCCTCCTCCCGTGAGTGCCCCCTCTCCGTGCTCTCTGTTTGTGCTTTGTAACACATAAGTAATGATGACAACGTGAGTATACCACCCCTCTCCTCACAACAGCTCCCAGAGGTCATCGCATTGGTGTCCTCCCGACACTGCTGGGGCCCCACTCTCCCCCACTGGCCCCCACGCTGTGCACACGCTTCCAGCTCAGATCAGCAGGGTGTCGCATGCCGGGCACGCCGGGCACTCACCTCCTGCCCGGAGCTGCTCCTCCACAGCGCCCGCGGGCACTCCCCCGTCCTTGTCACTCCTCTCCTGAAGGACTTCAGTATCCCCTCCTGTGCCCAAGGCTTGCTGGTGACCCGCTCTGCACCCCGCAGCTGGTCACTGCGGATGGGCAGCTGTGATCTCAGGGGCGCTCCTTGTGTGTGGTCACCAAAGCTGGGCCAGTCCGCGATCTGCAGGGCACTCGCTGCCCCTGGCTCTTGTCCCGTGAGTCCCTGGGGACACAGCCCTGCCTGGCTTCCCAATGGGGGCGTTTGTTAGGTAGCAGCGTTGAGGAAGGTCTGACTCCTCTGCCCTGCCCCTGGGCCTGACGGTACCCGGCCAGCCCCCTCCTCTGCCCCCTCCTCCTGCTGCAGCTCTGCAGCCTTGCTCAGGATGGCTCTCCCCCCGACTCCGGACCCCACGCCAGTCGCTGTCTTGTCATTTCTTCTTTGCACTTGGGGGCCTGTCCTCTGCACTCCTGTTTCAGAGACAGTTTTCCTTCTTACATTCCCTTGATTTAAGGAGGAGAATGTGCTCTACCTTCTGCACTGGGTCTCACTTGTCCTGGCCCCCTGCCACATTTCTGCAGCGCATTTCATCTGGCTGCTTTCTGCAGCCTTCACCCCTGCAGGGCGCCGAGGGTGGTGCGGGGGGCTCCCAGCTCAGCCGGCCCTGTCCTCAGAGAGCGGTGGGCACTGCTGCGGAGAGTCGGTCTGCGGGCCAGCAGAGGCCCTCGGGTCTCAGAGCCCCTCTCTGCCACAGGTACGCCCCACCCCCCTTCGCACGCTGCTGCCTCACTCCGCTTCTTGCAAAAATCAGGTTATTGTCCTTGTGTGGCCCCCACACCCGCCGGGGCCACAGCCCTTGTTGCCTCAAGGAACATCACTGGTTCGACCCCTAACGGAGGGTGTCCCTGGAATTTCTGGATCCTTCTGTGGGCTGCCCGAGCGCTGTGGGTGAGGGTCTGCCCTGCCCCTGGGGTCTGGTCCAACGTGACTGCTTCGGGCGGCTGTGTGACCCAGGCCCCTTCGCTGAGGAGGAGCTCTCTGCTGGGAGGGCTCACCTGCTGTCCGTGCCACACTCGGACAGAAGAGGGCTGGGTGCCCTTCCTCTGCCCTCTGATGACGCCTGAGGGGTCTTCCTGGGGGCGGGAACTCAGTCCCATCCTCTGAGCCACGCCAGCCTGGGCCAGGTGTGGAGGGGATGAACTTAGCCCACAGGGGCGCCTGCAGGCTGGCAAATGCCCCCAAATATTAGCCATCTGTCATATTTATTTAGCAACTACTGTATGCCAGGAGCTGGTAGTGCACTTCTGGGAATACAGACATGCCGTGGTGTCCGTCCCGGATGGGCCACACACTCGGGAGAGGACACAGGCCACTATGCCCCAGACTAGTGCAACGGGGCACATGTTGCAGCACTGGAAGCCCCCGAGGGCCCTGGTCATGGTCTCTTGTCCAGGGAGCCTTCTCCCTCCTGGAAGGACTCCTCCCGTTGAGGGGCCGTGGCTCCTGCTGGGAGGGAGGGCGGGATGTCTGTGGCAGACCACGCTGGACCTCAGGTTGGCCTCTGTCACCACGGGGCCTGCCGGCCTTGCTGCTGAGTCATCGAGGGGACTGAGTCTCCAGGCCCAGCACCCATGTCACACCCAGGCCCTAGCAGGGCCGCTGCACCCAAGGGGGATGGCTTCAGGAGTGACTAACTCATTCCTGCGTGCCTGGTCGTCTACCCCAGGCCACAGCCAGGCCTGCGGTGGCTGGGTCGGGCGGGGGCCAGGTGGTAGCCGTGGGCTCTGCCCAAAGCCGGCACCTCCTTTCCAGAGGCTGAGCCCTGCGGGATGGTCTAGAAACGGTCCCTCTGGCCACAGACACTGCCTGGGCTCCCCCTTTTCCTCTCCTGTCATCTGGCCTCAGCTGAGGCCAGGCCAGCCCATCAGCTACATTCTGATGACCTTGAGCCGCAGGGCAGAGGTCCTCCAGGGCAGTATCTGCCTCTGTGGGGAGTGCGGGAGTGTGCCCAGGCCCAGGACAGCTTGCGGGTCACCCCGGAGCCCCCACCCCTCCACGGCATGTGGGACCCATGTCATGCAGCCCGCGGGGAGCACAGGGCCTGCCACACTCGGTGGTCCCGGGACTGGAGGAGCCTGGCTCCTGCAGGGCATGCACTCCCCCGGGCCGGGCCAGGGACTCATCCGTCCTCTGTTCCCCTCGCGTGCCCAGCACAGCACGTGGCCGTTGACTGGGACACAGCATGCCACGGGACGCATATGTGTGGCTCCCTCTGGGCAAAATCCAGGGTGGGGGGCTGCAGTGCGTCTGTGACCCTCGGGGCCTCAGTTTCCCCACTGGTGCAGGGGAGCCTCGTCGGGGCCCACATAACCCACCTGTGGTTTCCCGACACAGACCTGCGTCCCCTGGACATGCTGGCAGAAGCCGTCCCTCCACACGGCACCGCGGGCGGAATCAGGGTGACACAGGCGCAGGGCGTGCGAGGACTCCAGCTCTCCACCGCTGCCCCCCACACCGTGAGCTTCCCTGCATCAAGGATTTTCTTCCGATGTGACCTCTTCCCTGAAGAATTTTCGATCGTCATAACCTTGAAAGTTCCCAATCTTCCCCCGAAGGTCAGTGACGCTCTTTACTCTTCACGTTCCTGCGCTACGTCCTCACTGCCCGAGCGCGCGGGCACGGCTGACCTGGACGGTGGCCAGGCACCGCTCCTCGCTTCCAGCATATCTTTGGGGTCGAGAGTGGCCACGCTGATAGGTCGTGAGATCCCCATCACAGCAACTGTGCAAGCAGAGCTGTGGGACTGTCTGCTGGATGTTTGTACTGGTCATTCCTACAACCATAATTTTTCTGGTGGGCTGACCTGTAAAACCCCTTTGGGGTCCAATTACCTGTGCTTTGCAGCCCCGACCACCCCAGATGCAACTAACATTCCCGTCCCCTCACTCGGCTGGGTGCCCCTGAAGGTGAGGCCCCACGGTGCCCATTGCTGCTTCCGTGCGGGGCCCCAGACAGTGCCCGTCGCAGGTGTACGACCGAGTCAGGATCCTCAGCTCAGGAAGGAAAGCCCTCAGCCCTGGTCCTGACCCTCCTTGTTGGTTTGCTTGTGGGAAGGCGACCCTCCCCGCCGCGCCCTGTGGACGTCTGCTCACAAAAGCCTTTTCGTTCGTGCCTTCAACTCTGCTGAGTTTTCTATTCCAGTCATCGTGTTTTCCCTGTCCTATAATTTCTGTTTTCTTCTGTTTTATGTAAATTCCACTTCTCATTTTGTCCGCTACTGCCCTGCGCACCACTCCAGTATCTGGACACGAGGACTCCATTGTGTGGACGACTCCACGTGGTACACCCGCAGGCTGGCTCGCTGTGCCCTCCCCCTTCATTTTCCACCATGCTCACAGTGTTCAGGCAGAACTGGGGTTTCAGGACCAGCTTTTACCCCAGCGCCTCTTTCGAGGGTATTAGATGCAGCATGTGTGAGGAACACATTCTGTCCCCGAGGGGACCCTGCCCGGGGGACTCAAACTGTGTCCCTCCAGAAGCATGTTTTATGCACATGGCTTTATTTATGTTGTTTCGAACACAATCTGTCAATGAAACAACTCTGAGCTTACATAAATAAACGTACAATAATTTTAGGAACGTATTTTATACCCGTGATTGAATGAAGGATGACGTGGTGAAATCCTCACATATGTAAATGACACTGTGGGTTTCACGTGAATATGAGGGTATGAGCAACAGTTCTAGACATGTGCCTCTAATGGGTACTTTTTTTTTTTAAAGACTTTATTCATTTGTTTGACGGAGAGAGATCACAAGTAGGCAGAGAGAGAGGGGGAAGCAAGCTCCCTGCCAAGCAGAGAGCCCAATTCGGGGCTCGTTCCCAGGACCCTGAGATCATGACCTGAGCCGAAGGCAGAGGTTTAACCCACTGAGCCACCCAGGCGCCCCTAATGTGTACTTTTTTAAAGCTTTTATTTAAATTCCAGTTAATTACATACAGTGTGGTATCAGTTTCAGAGGAACAATATAGTGATTCAACACTTCCATTCATCACCTGGTGCTCATCACCATGGGTCCCCCCGACTCTCCATCCTTTGCCTCCCCATCCCCCCGCCCACCTCCCCTCCATAACCATCCGTGTGTTCTCTAGAGTTGAGTCTGTTTCTCCATTTGCCACACTCTCTCTCTCTCATGTTCCTTTGCTCACTTGTTTTGTTTCTTAAATTCCATATGTCAGTGAGATCATTTGTCTTTCTCTGACTTATTTCGCTTAGCATAACTCTCTGTAGCTCCATCCGTGTCACTGCAAATGGCAAGATGTCATTCTTTTTTTATAGCCGAGTAATATTCCATTATATATATTCACCATTTCTTGATCCATTCATCCGTTGATGGATGCCTGGCTGTTTCCATAGTTTGGCTACTGAGGATAATGCTGCTATAAACATCAGGGTGCATGTATCTCTTCAAATTACTGTTTTTGTATTTTGGGGGTAAATACCTAGTACTGAAATTGCTGGGTGGTAGGGCAGCTGTATTTGTAACTTTTTGAGGAACCTCCATACTGTTTTCCAGAGTGGCTGACCCAGCTTGCATTCCCACCAACAGTGCACGAGGGTTCCCCTTTCTCCACACCCTCGCCAACACCTGTTGTTTCTCATGTTGTTGATTTTAGCCATCCTGGCAGGTGTGAGGTGGTATCTCACTGTGGTTTGGATTTGTATTTCCCTGATGATGAGCAATGTTAAGCATCTTTATGTGTGTCTGTTGGCCATCTGGATGTTTTCTTTGGAGAAATGTCTGTTCATGTCTTCTGCCCATTTTTCAATTGAATTATTTGTTTTTTGGGGTATTGAGTTTTATAAGTTCTATATAGATTTTGGATATCTACCCTTTATCTGTTATGTCATTTACAAATATCTTCTCCCATTCCATAGGTTGCCTTTTAGTTTTGTCGATGGTTTTCTTTTCTGTGCAGAAGATTTTTATTTTGATATAGTCCCAATAGTTTATATTTGCTTTTGTTTCCCTTGCCTCAGGAGATGTAACTAGAAACATGTTGTTATGGCCGATGTCACAGGAATTACTGTCCATGTTCTCTTCCAGGATTTTTATGGTTTCAGATCTCACATTTAGGTCTTTCATCCCTTTTGAATTTATTTTTGTGCCTGGTGTAAGAAAATGGTCCCATTTCATTCTTCTGCACATGGCTGTCCAGTTTTCCCAACATCATATGTTGAAGAGACTGTCTTTTTTACATTGGATATTCTTTCCTGCTTTGTCAAAGGTTAGTTGACCATAGAGTGGTGGGTTTATTTCAGAATTTTCTATTCTGTTCCATTGATCTGTGTGTCTATTTTGTGTCAGTACCGTACTGCCTTGATGATTACGGTTTTGTAATAGAACTTGAAGTCTGGAATTGTGATGCTGCCAACTTTGGTGTTCTTTTTTAGGGTTGCTTTAGCTATTCAGGGTCTTCTGTGGTTCCATACAAATGTTAGGATTGTTTGTTCCAGCTCTGTGAAAAATGTTTTTGGTATTTTGATAGGGATTGTGTGAAATGTGTAGATTGCTTTGTGGCATATAGACATATCAATGATATTTGTTTCTAGTCCATGAGCATGGAATGCCTTTCCATTTCTTTCTGTCATCTTCAATTTCTTTCATAAATATTCTATAGTTTTCAGATCTTTTACCTCTTTGGTTAGGTTTATTCCTAGTTACCTTACTGTTTTTGTGCAACTGTAAATGGGATTGATTCCTTGTTTTCCCTTTCTGCTACTTCACTATTCGTGTATAGAAATGCAACAGACCTGTACATTGATTTTGTGTCCTGCACTTTGTTGAATTCATGAACCAGTTCTAGCAGTTTTTTGGTAGAGTCTTTTGGGTTTTCTAGAGTATCATATTGTCTGCAAATTGTGGAAGTTTGACTTTTTCCTTGCCAATTCAGATGCCTTTTATTTCTTTTTGTTGTCTGATTAATAAGGCTGGGACTTCCAGCACTATGTTGAATAACATTGGTGAGAGTGGACATGTCTGTCTTGTTTCTGACCTTAGGGGAAAAGCTCTTGGTTTTTCCCCATTGAAGAGGATGTTCACTGTGAATTTTCTTATATGGTTTTTACTATCTCGAGGTATGGTCCCTCTCTCCCTACTTTGTTGAGGATTTTTATCATGAATGGATGTTATACTTCATCAAATGCTTTTTCTGCGTCTATTGAAATGACCAAATGGTCCTTATCCTTTCTCTTGTTGATTTGGTGTGTCACATTGATGGATTTGCAAATACTGAACCATCCTTTATACTGAATAAATCTTGCTCGATTGTGGTAAATGATTTTTTTAATGTATTGTTGGATTCAGTTTGCTAGTATCTTATTGAGAATTTTTGTATCCATGTTCACCAGGGATATTGGCCCATCGTTCCCTTTTTTTTAGCAGTGTCTTTATCTGGTTTTGGTATCAGGGTAATGCTGCCCTCATAGAATGAATTTGGAAGTTTTCCTTCCTCTTCTATTTTTTTTAAAATAGTTTGAGAAGAATGGCTATTAACTCTTTAAATGTCCAGTTGAGTTCCCCTGGGAAACCATCTGGTCCTGGACTTTTGTTTGTTGGGAGTTTTTATATTATTGACTCAATTTCTTTGCTGGTTATGGTTCTGTTCAAGTTCTCTATTTCTTCCTGTTTCAGGTTTGGTAGTTTGTATGTTTTTAGGAATTTATCTATGTCTTCCAGGTTGTTAATTTGTTGGCATATGGTTTTTCATAATATTCTCTTATGATTGTATTTCTGTGGTATTGGTTGTGATCTCTCCCTTTCATTCGTGATTTTATTTATTTGGGTCCTTTCTCTTTTCTTTTTTTTTCCTAAGATTTTATTTATTTATTTTTCAGAGAGAGAGAGAGAGAGGGAGAGAACAAGCAGGGGAGCAGCAGGTAGAGGAAGGGGACAAGCAGACTCCCTGCTGAGCAGGGAGCCCAATGTGGGACTTGATCCCAGGACCCTGGAAATCATGACCTGAACTGAAGGCAGACGCTTAACTGACTGAGCCACCGAGGTGCCCCATCCTTTCTCTTCTGTTTTTGATAAGTCTGGCCAAGGGGTCTATCAATTTTATTAATATTTTCAAAGAACCAGCTTCTAGTTTCATTGATCTGTTATACTGGGGTTTTTGTTTGTTTGTTTCTGTATTGTTTATTTCTGCTCTAATCTCTTTTTAAACAGTTTTATTTATTTATTTGGCAGAGAGAGAATGAGCAGGAGGGAGGATCAGGGGGAGATGGAGAACCAGACTCCCTGACAAGCACCCAGGACCCTGAGATCATGACCCGAACAGACACTTAACCGACTGGGCCACCCAGGCAGCCCAATTTCTGCCCTAAACTTTATTATCTCCCTTCTTCTGCTGGCTTAGGCTTTATTTGCTATTCCTTTTCTAGTTCCTTTAGGTGTAAAGTTAGGTTGTGTATTTTAGACTTTTCTTGTTTCTAGAAAAAGGCCTGTATTGCTGTGTACTTCCCTCTCAGAACTGCCTTTGCTGCAGCCCAAAGGTTCTGAGCTGTTGTGTTTTCATTTTATTTGTTTTCATGTATTTTTAAAATTTCCTCCTTAATTTCCCGGTTAAACTGTTCATTCTTCAGTAGGATGTTCTATAACCTCCATGTATTTGTGGTCTTTCCAAATTTTTTCTTATGTTTGACTACAAGTTTCATAGTGTTGTGGTCTAATCATATGCATGGTATATGAGCCCAGTCTTTTGGTATCAGCTGAGACCAGGTTTGCGACCCAATATGTGATCTGTTCTGGAGAATGTACCACGTTCACTCAAGAAGCATGTGTGTTCTGCTGTTTAGGATGGAATGCTCTGAATATATCGTCAAGTCTGTCTGGTCCAGGTTATCATTCAAAGCCCTTGTTTCCTTGTTGATCTTCTGCTAAGATGATGTGCCCGTTGCTCTGAGTGGGATGTTAGAGTCCCCTACTATTATTGTATTATTATCAATGAGTTTCCTTGTGTTCATTATTAATTGTTGCATGTATTTGGATGCTCCCAAGTTAGGGGCATAAATATTTACAGTTGCTAGATCTTCTTGACGGATTGACCCCTTGATTATGACATAGTATCCTCCTTCATCTCTTGCTGCAGTCTTTGTTTTAAAGCCTATCTTGCCACATCTAAGTATTGCTACTCCAGCTTTCTTTTGACGTCCATTTGCATGACAGATGTTTCTCCTTCCCTGCACTTTCTGCAGGTGTTTTTAGGTCTAAAGTGGATCTCGTGTAGGCAGCACTCAGTGATTTTTTTAACAGCTTTGTTGGGCTACAATTAACATACTACACAATTTCCTATTTGAAGTGTGCAATTCAGTGATGTTCCGTGTCCAGCTTCTGTGCAGCCCTCGCTGTGGGCAGTTTGCAATTTGCCATCACTTTGGGAGGAAGCCCTGTGCCCTTCAGCTACCCCTGCTCTGTGCCCCCAGCAACTAGTTTACATTCTGTCCTATTAGTTTGCCTACTCTGGACATATACTATAAATGGACTACATTCACATATATATGGTCTTTCTCCTGGGTTCTTTTATGTAATGTGTCTTCAAGGTTCATCTGTGTGAAAGTGCTCATCAGTACTTCATTCCTTTCTATGGCTAAATAATGTTCAACTGTATGGACATACTACAGTTTGCTTATCCATTCATCAGGTGAGGGATGTTTGGGTCATTTCTACCTTTTGGCTACAGTGAATAGTGCTGCTATAAACATTCATGTACATGATTTAGTGTTGACATATATTTTTAATTCTCTTGGGTACATACTTAGGTGTCGAATTACTGGGTCATGTGGTAACTATACGATTAACTTCTTTTTTAAGCAGAGGCCAGAGAGAAAGGGAGAGAGAGAATCTTAAGCAGGCTCCATGCCCAGCATAGAGCCCAACATGAGGCTCGATCTCACAACCCTGGGACCATGACCTGAGTGGAAATCAAGAGTCGGATGCTTAACTTACTGAGCCACCCAGGCGGCTCTCTATGATTAACTTTTTAGTAGTTGCCAGATTGTTTGCCTAGGTAGCTGCTCCATCTTGCAATTTTTCCACATCCTTGTCAACACTTCTTATGACCTGATTTTTTTATTCTAGCCATGTTCATGGGCAACACATGGCATCGCACTGGGGCCTCGATTTGCATTCCCTGATGAATAATGATGTTGTCTGTTTTTTCCTGTGTGTTGGCTGTTTGTCTATCTTTTTGGAGAAATATCTCTTTAAGTTCTTTGCCCAGTTTTAATAGGATTATTTTCTTCTTTATTGTGCAGTTATACACTCTCTATATATCTTAAATAGAAGCCTCTTATCACATATGTGATTTGCAAATATTTTCTCCCATTCTGTAGGTTGTCTTTTCACTTTGGCAGTGTCCTTTGAAGCAGAAAACCTTTTAATTTAGATGAAGTTAGATTTATCTTTTTTTTCTTGCTTATACTTTTAGTTTCATATCTTAGGATCCATTGCCAAATCTGAGGTCATGAAAATCTACCCCAATGTTTACTTCTAAGAATTTTATAGCATTAGTGATTTTATTTTGGTCTTAGGTCCACGTGAGTTAACTTTTACATATGGTGAGAAGTAGGGGTCCACTTCCTTCTTTTGCACATGGATGTCCAGTGGTCCCAGCACCTTTTGTTGAAGACACTATACTTTCCCTTTTGAGTGGCCTTAATCCCTTGTTGAAATCAATTGACTATAGATATATGGGTTTATTTCTGGACTCTCAATTGTATTCCACTGATAAATGAATAAATACCAATTTATTGTCTATCCTTATGCCGTACCAGACTGTCTCAATGACTATAGCTTTGTAGTAAATTTTGAAATAGGTAAATGTGAGTCTTCCATATTTGTTCTTTTTCAAGATTGTTTTGGCTTATTCTGCATTCCTTGTAAGTCCATATGAATTTTAACATCAACTTGTCAACTTGTACTAAGAAGTCAGCTTGGATTCCGACAGGGATTGCATAAATACATAAATGGGAGATTATTGCTGTACTCACAGTGTCAGCTCTTCTGACACCATAAAAAGGGATGTTTTCCCACAGATTTAGATTTTCTTTAACAAAACAAAAATGATGTTCTATGGTTTTCAGAGCACTAGTTTTGCAGTTATCTTGTTCCTAAGTGCTTATTCATTTTATCTAATTTGTATTGGCATACAGTTGTTCATACCATTTCTCTGTAATCCTTTTTATTTCTGTAAGGCTGACAACAGTGCCTCCTCTTTCATTTCTGATTCTTATCATTTGAGTCTTCTCCCTCTCTTCCTCTCTTTTTTATGATCAGTGTAGCTAAAGTGTCAATTTTTTGATCTTTTCAAAGAGCCTGTTTTATTGATTTTTCTTTATTGTTTTTCTATTCTCTATTTCACTTATTTATGCCCTACTCTTTATTATTTCCTTCCTTCTGCTTGTCTGCAGTGTCTTAAAGTGGAAGTTTAGGTTATTGATTTGAGACCTTTCTTCTTTCTTAATATAGGTACTTATTAGCTATAAATCTCTAAGAAGTGTTTTAGCTGCTTCCTGTAAATTCTGGTATTTTGTTCTTCACTTTCATTTAAAAGTATTTTATGATTTCCCTTTTGATTCTTCTTTGACCTTTTATTTAGGAGTGTGCTGTTTAATTTATGAATCCCCTCATTTTTTTTCTGTTACTAAATTCTAATTTCACTCCATTGTGGTCAGAGAACATATTTTGTGTTCTATCCATTTTAACGAATTGGGGGTTGTTAATTTATGAATCCCCTCAGTTTTTTTCTGTTACTAAATTCTAATTTCACTCCATTGTGGTCAGAGAACATACTTTGTGTTCTATCCATTTTAACAAATTGGGGGTTGTTTTATGGCATAGCCTATGTTCTATCCTAGTGGATGTGCCATGTGCATTTCCAAAGAAGGATATTCTACTGTTCTTGGCCAAGGTGTCCAATAGATGTCCATTAGGTCTTGCTGGTTTATAGTGCTGTACTTTGTGTCCTTGTTATCTTCCCTCCAGTAGTTCTATCTATTCTTGAAATTGGGATAGTGAGGTCTTCAACTAATATTATTGTGTATTTTTTTCCTTTATGCCTGTCACCTTTTGCTTTGTGTATTTTGGTGCTGTTATTATTTGCATATATGTTTATAATTATATATTCTTCATGGATTGACCTTTTTATCATTATAATATGTCCCTCTTTTTGTCTAGTAACAATTTTTGCTTTAAGTCTACTTTATCTGATGTTAGTAAAATATGAATATTTTCTTATGGCTGCTGTTTCCATGATATATCTTTTTCTATCCTTTTGCTTTCAATCTAGCTGTATCTTTTACTCTAAAGTGTGTCTCCTATAATGAGTGTATAATTTAATCTCAGTTTTATCCTGCCTAACAATCTTCCCTTTGATTGTATCAATTAACTCATAATTAATGTTATTATGGATATATAGTTGATCCTCATCATTCATGGATTTTGCATTTGCAACTTCACCTACTCACTAAAATTGATTTTTAACCTCAAAGTCAATACTCATGGTGCCTTCACAGTTATTTGTGGACACGCACAGGACAGCAAAACATTGGGTGTCCCACATTCATGTTGCCAGCTGAGGTCAAACAACTCTGCCTCTTGTTTTAGCTCATGCTGCAAATACTATCCTGTGCTGTCTATTTAAGCCATATTTTCCAGGCTTTTGTGCTTCATATTAGTAATGTCACAGTTTGAAATGGCCTCCTAAGTGCAAAAAGGCTGTGACATGTCACCACACAGGGAAAATACATGTGTTAGATAAGCTTCATTATGCGGTGAGCTATATTGCTATTGGAAGTGATCTCAGTGTTAAAGAGTCAGCAGTGAATAATAAGTATTCATTGTGAAATAATAATGTATATTGACATATATATGTAATAAAATATATACATTTCTGTTCCTCGTTCTTGCTAATATTTGGTCTTTGACCCCAGTTTCTGATGCTGAACTCCTAAATCTCTTGGAATTTCCTGGGTGGTAGGAACGATTTTTGTTATAACGCAGTGATTCTTAGTTGGCTTCGGGATGGAGGCTACTCACCAGAAAGACCAAGCTTTGATTAGAAGCTTGGTGCTTTCAGGCCCATCCCCATACTCAGGAAAGAGGAGAGGGGCTAGAAATTGAGTTAATAATAAATCATGCCTACATGATAAAGCCTCCATAAAAATCCCAAATGTATGGAATTCTGAGACCTTCCAGTTTGCTGAATGTGTCCACGTGCCAGGAGGGTGGCACAGCCCAATTCCACAGGGAGAGAAGCTCCTTCACTCAGGGCCCCTGCAGACCTCGCCCTCTTTATCCTTCCATGTGGCTATTTGTCTGTATCCTAAAAATATCCCTTGCAGTGAGTCAGCAGTAGGAAGTCAGCTCTTTTCTTGGGTTTTGTGAGCTGCTCTAGCAAAGTATTGAACCCAAGGAGGAGGTCATGGGAACCTCTAATTTGTAGCCAAGTCAGACAGAAGTTGCAGGTAACTAGGCATCTACTGTCTTATGGGTCTGAACTCTTAACCTGGGGTTCTGCACTAGTGTTGGAATGAAACTGAACTGTGGGACACCCAGAGGGTGTTAGAGAGCTGGTCCGTGGGAAAAACTCACACACCTGGTGTCAGAAGCCTTACCCATGAGTGAAGGATGACGCCGCGTTTTTCCTAGGCACACATAGAAGGCAGCTCTGTATTGTTCAGTGGACGAAAATGGGACCAGGGCCCACAGGAAACTAACTCTAGTTCCCCCTCGGAGCGATGGGTCAATATTTGCTAATCCAATATGTGCAGCGGTTGTCCGTAACATGGTTGTCGCCGGTGGTGCAAATGGGCGGCGGCTGGGTCTTGCTTCCTCCGTCTCAGGTCTCTTACGTGTGTGTCCCTCTTGTCCTTCTTTGGCGCACTCTTTTGCACTTAGCAAATATTTTCTCATGCGGAATTTTTATTTCTTTAATGATTTTTCACTATTTTTTTTAGTTTTTCCTAGTTTTGCTCTGTGGCTTCCATATGTTTATTTTAATGTAGCAGAATCAGCTTCCGATTTACACAGAGTCAATCCAGTGACGCAAAAACCTGCTCCTTTTTGTACAGAGCTCCATCCCTTCTTGTCCCTTCGTGGTCTTGCTGTTACATACACTCCACTTGTCAATGTTAAAAACACCTCGATATATTGTTATACTATTACCTAAATGCTTTTATGACATCTAAGAAGCTGAGAGAAGGCAGGAAAGCAAGTGTTATATTTACAGTTTTTGTTTTCCTAGCATTTCTATCATTTCCTGTTCCCTTGACATTTTCCTGTGGATCTGAGTTGCCATCTGCAGTCATTTCCTCTGCCTGCTGCAAATTTGCTCCCACCCACCTCCTTTGTATTGTCAAATACATCACATCACACCCCAGACCCAGAAATGCAGTATGGGCATCCTGTTGTAGGTGGCTGCTTTAGTCAGAGAAGCAAACCACAGGACACTCAGTGAAGGAGGAAGGCATGGGGCCGCCCCATCTGTTATAATCACATGACCACCTTGACTGGCATGCTCTGCATCCTGCTGTGGATCAGAATTCTCGACTGGGGTCATTTGCTTTCAGCCTGAGGGACTCCCCTCAGTGCGTCTTATAATGTGGGACTCCCAACATCAAATTCCCTCAGTTTTTATTTATCTCTGAATGTATTCGAACTCATTTGTAAAAATAGCTTTGTTGGATGAGGATTCCTGATTGACAATTTTTTTTTTGTCTTGAGCATTCTTGTAGGTCTTTTGTGTATATCTTATTTGGAGTGCATTGAGCTCCCTGGATGTGTGGATTATAGTTTTTTGAGAGATTTGGAAGGTTTTAAGCCATTATGTCTTTGAGAGAATAACATTGCTCCACTGAGGACTGACTGTCATGAGGCCCCCGGGACAGCTCCCAGCCCCACCCATCAGAGGTCAGGGACACTTTCAACCCTGAAGCCCACTAGCCCCCAGCAAGCCCTGGACAGAGCCCCGCAGCTCAGAGCATCACCGAGAGCCCTGCCCTTGCCCCTTCAAAGACGTGGTGAAAGAGAGTGGCCAAGTGTTGGTGAGGACATGAGGGGCCATGCTGGAAGCTGTGTACCCACCAGGTCTCAGCACCAGGGCATGGAGCAATGGAACAAGCCCATTGCCCATTGTGGTCCTTCCTACTGTGCTAGTCTGCACCCGTGACCGTGGCCCCTTCTGTGACCCCATCTTTGTCCCCAGGACACTTTCCTCATACCTGCCTCAGGATACTCCTGGGAGACCCATTTTCCATCAACACTCACCATAACCAGCAGCATCAACCCACACAGTGCACCCTGCCCCGTGGCCAGCCCTGCTGAGCATCATCAGCTCTGTCCACAGCTGAGCATGTCTCCTTTTGCTCAAAGCCCAAATTCTAGGGTTGCTCCATCCTCATCCCTTCCCTTGGAGTAGAAGGGTAACCCCCTCCCCCCTTGCCATGGGATGGAGCACAGGCTGTCACTTTCAGAAAATCACTTGATTTCTGTGGTCTCTACAAAAGCATCAAAGCATTTCTACTGTCTTTCCTCTAAGGACAAACACAGGTCAGGATAGCCTGAACTCCACTCAGGAGCCTCACAAGTCAGCCACAAGAAGACAGCGAATGAGCACCAGGAAAACATCACAACAGTAAACACCAACAAGGAAGGGAAGGCTTGGGACAACACACACACACACACACACACACACACACACACACACACACACACACACACACACACGAGGCAGGTATAAAAGCCAGCAGCCTGAGCACCTCCCACACTCCCACACTCACACACAGCCACACACTTACACCCTTCTCCAGCCCCACTGCCCCCACCATGGCCGCTTCCACCCTGTCCGTCTGCTCCAGCGACCGGAGCTACGGCAGCCGCGTCTGCATGCCCGGCTCCTGCGACTCTTGCTCTGACTCCTCCTGGCAGGTGGACGACTGCCCTGAAAGCTGCTGCGAGCCCCCCTGCTGCGCCCCCACCTGCTGCGCCCCCACCTGCCTGACCCTCCTCTGCACCCCTGCCAGCTGCGGGTCCAGCCCCTGCCAGCCAGCCTGCACCAGCTCCTCCCCCTGCCAGGAAGACTGCTGTGTGTCCGTCTGCTGCAAGCCCGTCTGCTGCACCCCTGTCTGCTGCAAGCCCGTCTGCTGCACCCCTATCTGCTGCCAGGCCTCCCCCTGCTCAGCCTCCTCATGCTGCCAGCAATCTAGCTGCCAGCCCTCCTGTTACGTCTCCTACCCCTGCCGGGAAGACTGCTGTGTGTCTGTCTGCTGCAAGCCCGTCTGCTGCACCCCTGCCTGCTGCAAGCCCGTCTGCTGCACCCCTGTCTGTTGCAAGCCTGTCTGCTGCACCCCTGTCTGTTGCAAGCCCGTCTGCTGCACCCCTGTCTGCTGCAAGCCCATCTGCTGCACCCCTGTCTGCTCCGGGGCCTCCCCCTGCTCAGCCCCCTCCTGCTGCCAGCCCAGCCCCTGCTCCTCGTCCTGCTGCAGACCCTCTTCCTGCGTGTCCCTGCTCTGCCGGCCCGTGTGCAGGCCCGCCTGCTGCGTGCCTGCCTCTCCCTGCTGTGCCCCCGCCTCCTCCTGCCAGCCCAGCTGCTGCCGCCGGGCCTCCTGCGTGTCCCTGCTGTGCCGCCCCGTGGGCTCCCGCCAGGCCTGCTGCGTGCCCGCCTCGGCGCAGAAGTCCTGCTGCTGACGGGGCATGTCCTCCCACTGCTAATAGGGCCAGCTCGCACTTCCACCTGAAACATTTGAAGCCTTGAGCCCTGCCTGGGGTCTCCTTCCTCCCCAGAACCCCCACCTTAGCAAGCAAGGCTGGCCCTCACTGTCTGGCTGGCTCCCTGGGCAGCTCCAAGCTCCCGTGTCCCTCTCAGCCTCCTCCTCTCCATCGTGGCTGGATTGAGGGCACTTTGTCCTGCCCTCTGTGAGTGACCTGTCTGTTGACCAATAAAGTCATCGTCGATCCTTCTCCAAAGGCCTTGAATGCATATTTGGGACCACAGGAAACCACAGGGAAGGGCTCTGATGCTGCACGTGGGTGGCTGCCTCCAGGGCAAAGCACCTGGGGTGGGGCTGGCCACCGGCACCCTCTGCTGGGCCTTCTGCAGTGGGCGTCCCCTGCAGCCTCCAGCAGAGAAGCCTGCCCACCTGGGAGACCCCTGGGTGCCCTGCACACCTTCACCAGTGAGGGACAGGGTGCCGTCTGTCCAGCCCCTGAGCCTTACATCTCAGGGCTCTGGAGCTTCACTAGGGACAAAGCAGAGCCCATTGAATAAAGCCTCTGCCTTGAAGGCATGAAGGCTGCTCCGGCTTTGGCAAGAGGGTGGCAGCCAGCTTCCAGAGACCCTCTCCATGGGGGGGGGGCTTCCCTCCATTGGAAGACACACACGTGTGAGCACTGTGTGCAGGGGTGACCAGAGCCTGGGTCAGGCAGGGTTCTCTGGAGAAGCGGCCAACAGTGTGTGTGCATATATATACAGAGACGTTGGTTTTGAGGAATTGGTTCACGTGCCTGTGGAGGCTGGCAGGTCCGAAATCTGCAGGGCAGGCTTCCCAGAGAGAGTGGATGCTGCAGCTGGAGTCAGAAGACAGTGTGCTAGTAGCCTCCTTCCTTCCTGGGGGGATCGCCTTTCTCCTTCAACTGGTCGGGTGAGGCTCATCTGCCAAGTGGCAGATAACCTGCTTTGCTCAGAGTCGACTGATTTAAATGCTAATTTCATCTAAAAAACATCTTCACAGCAGCATCTGCATGTGTTTGACCAAACAACAGAGCACGATGCTCTGGCCAAGATGACACATAAAGTTAACTATCCCAGGGACCAACGGCCAGGGGAGATGGGTATTTGGAAGGGTGGGTCTCGTTGGGCGCTATGCTCAGGAATTCCAGTATTGGACGAAACAGGGAGGAGGGATTCCCACTGGCCCCAGGTGCCTCCCTTGCAGGGTGCAGGCCTTGTCTGGGCCATGGCTGGCCCCCGTGAGGAAGGGCCTTGTCTGGGGGCCTCACTCACCCTCTGGCCACGTTAGAGGGAAACCATGCTTTGCAACATTATGATGTAGGAATCCCGGGTCAGAAGGAACCCGGAGGCCGTGGAGAGCCTCTCCTAGCCCTGAGCACTAGCTCCAGGGTGGCTCCGGGGCAGCCGGCTGGCCAGTGGTCCAGGGTCCCCGTGGATGCCAACCTCGTGCCCCTCCGAGTGCGGGACAAGGCGTGTCCTGTCCCTGGACCTGGTCCCAGAGCCGCGCTCCTCGTGTGAGCTCGGCACTGGGAACGGCCACACCACCGGCCTGGCTCCATCTTCCTCTGCCCTGTCCGAGAGCCGGTTCGTCTTCGGACCCACCCTCTGCCCTGCCCGGCCCCCGGGAGCCCTGCCCCTCCAGGTTCTCGGCCTCCGCCCCCCAGCGCCGCTGTGCGCACAGCCCCGCCCTGCCCCCCGGCCCCAGCTCCGTGTCCCCCACGGCCCACTGCCTGGCATTTCTTGGTTTCTCGTCCCTGGAGAGCTCGACGCTGACCGTTCCTTCTTGGTTGTTGGTGTTGTTGCATAAGCCGGATGAGGTCTCCTCAGGGGTGGCCGCACACCTGGCTTCTGGAATGTTTGCACGTCTCGCTCACTGTGTCTTCCTCCCTGGAGCGTCGTTGTGTCGGGGGGAGAAATGGTCCTTGTGCTGGGAAAGCATCTGGGGGCTTGCGGAGGCCTCGGAGGGAGGTTTGTTCCTGAGAGGACGGGTGCTTGCTTCTGTCCCGGGAGTGGCGCTGAGCACCCCGGCTCCGTGCACGGCGGGTCCCGGGAGGAGCGGTCCGGGCAGCGCAGTGTGCGGGGAGCAGCGGGGAGCAGCGGGGGCGCTGGCGGGGACCCGACCCCCTGGCCAGGCTGAACCCTCGGGCCCGGATCACCCCCCAGTATGGTCCTCCTGGGGGTTCAGATTTCACCTTGCAAGTTTTGGGGGGACACAAACATTCCGTCATGTCATCTGGGTCCCTTCCTCCATCTGACTAGCGTCCCTTTGAGAACAGAAGGATGCAGACACGCCCACCAGGCCGGCTGCGGGTGGACACGGGGGGACAGTGCCATCTCCACGCAGAGGACAGCAGGCCTGCGGACCCCTTGCTCTCAGCCTCCGACCCCGGGGCGCTGGAAGTCCATGCCCACCGTCCCGGGCACCTCTCTGGTGCTCCGCTGCTGAGCAGACGTGGCCGCCCCACCCGGGAGACCCCGTGCTGGACACTGTGGTCAACGAGACAGACTAGGTCACTGCCCTCTACAGGCCTACATTCTAGCAGCGGCCGCGGGGCTGTGTGGCCAGGGTCACAGCAGGGGCCGGGCGGCAGGGGGACAGGAGGGTGCCCTCTCACTGGCGGGGAGCGGGAGGCTTGGCTCGGTTGGGGGTGAAAGCCCAGGAAGAATTTCGGGCAGGGGTACATGTGCCGATGGCCAGTTGTGCGGATGGGCGTGGGGCGCTCTCGGAGTGTACAGTCTCGCAGCGCCGGGGTGCAGAGTCCCTGGCACGCAGCGGGAGGCCGATTTCAGGCGTGTGTGTCCCGAAGAGCCAGATGGACGCCACCCTGCCGCGCGGGCCCGGGAGGCCCGGGTTTGATCTGTTCCGCGGAAGGCCCTTCTGGCCGCCTCCGGGCGCCGGGGTCTCCGCGGGACAGAGCTGGCCGCGCTGGGGGGCGGGGAGGGGGTGTGGTGTCCGGCTGGCTGACAGATTGCGACCAAGACGCTGAACTGAGCAGAGCAGGTGGTGCGGGGAGGACTTGGGCGCCACCAGGGTTCTGGTGCAGGGACCTGGTGCGCAGGCTGGTGGCTCCTCCGACCCCAAGACTCTGCGGCAGAGCTGGGTTCCGGGGAGCGTGGCCGGTCCGTGGCCGGGTCGGGATGTGTGGTCTGGAGCGTCACCCACGGGGACAGACATTTAGGAGCCCCTCCCGGAGACTCAGCCCTGTTCACGGGAGGACGGCGCTGGCCGCCATGCGGTCGCCCGCACAGCGAGCTGCAGACCGGCTGGGGAGGGGGCCACACAAGACACCGTCCCTCCCTGAGCTTACACCAGGGGCTCCCGAGACCCCCACGTCCATGCCACAGAGTCACGCCAACCTCTGAGAATGGTCCTGCATGGTCAACGCTGCTTCTGTGAAAGCCCGAAACCCCTCCCCCGACCGCGGGCACCCTGCTCCCATGAAAGCAGGAGAAAGACCCCTCCCCCAGCCACCTGCCTCCCTCCCAGGACACCGTCTATGCCCTGGGACCCTCCTGGAACCCTCCTGGGACCCTCCTGCCCAAAGTCGCCCACCCCACGCCTCGGCCCAGGGGCAGGTGTGAAAGACCAGGCATCCAAAGGCTCCTAGGGTCTCCGTACCCCGCCCCTCTGCTCCTGCCAGCATGGGGCCGCCCCATCGAGGAAGCTGACGGCCTCTTCAGCCCTCCTCGGGGCTCTGGAGCAGGTCTGCTCCTTTCCCGACATAACCTGCGGACCTGCCCAGCCACAAGCCGTCCACCAGGGGCCACCACGACCGTCTGCCACAGAGTCACGGACACACATTCCCCAGCCCATGGCCAGGACTCCTGCAGGTGGAATGGCTTGTGTGCTGCATGGCCCTGCACCCGCTTCCCCGAGGGCCAAACCCCAGTCAGGAGGTCATCACCATACCTCCCAGGCCGCTGACGCATCTAATTAGGCTTCCCTGGCCCGCAGGGACACCAACACGGAAGGGGACATGGGAGTCTCCTGTGGGGACAACACCAGCCAGGGGCAGATATAAAAGCCCAGGCATTCCAGGGCACCTCGCACACTCACACACACACTCACACTCACACTCACACCCTCCTCCAGCCCCACCGCCCCCACCATGGCCGCTTCCACCCTGTCCGTCTGCTCCAGCGACCGGAGCTACGGCAGCCGCGTCTGCCTGCCCGGCTCCTGGGACTCCTGCCCCGACTCCTCCTGGCAGGTGGACGACTGCCCCGAGAGCTGCTGCGAGCCCCCCTGCTGCGCCCCCACCTGCCTGACCCTCCTCTGCACCCCTGCCAGCTGTGGGTCCAGCCCCTGCCAGCCAGCCTGCACCAGCTCCTGCCCCTGCCAGGAAGACTGCTGTGTGTCTGTCTGCTGCAAGCCCATCTGCTGCACCCCTGTCTGCTGCAAGCCCGTCTCCTGCACCCCTGTCTGCTGCAAGCCCGTCTGCTGCCAGGCCTCCCCCTGCTCAGCTTCCTCCTGCTGCCAGCAGTCTAGCTGCCAGCCCTCCTGCTGCAGCTCCTCCCCCTGCCAGGAAGACTGCTGCAAGCCTGTCTGCTGCACCCCTGTCTGCTGCAAGCCCATCTGCTGCACCCCTGTCTGCTCCGGGGCCTCCCCCTGCTCAGCCTCCTCCTGCTGCCAGCCCAGCCCCTGCTCCTTGTCCTGCTGCAGACCCTCCTCCTGCATGTCCCTGCTCTGCNCCCATCTGCTGCACCCCTGTCTGCTCCGGGGCCTCCCCCTGCTCAGCCTCCTCCTGCTGCCAGCCCAGCCCCTGCTCCTTGTCCTGCTGCAGACCCCCCTCCTGCGTGTCCCTGCTCTGCCAGCCCGTGTGCAGGCCCCTCTGCTGTGCCCCCGCCTCCTCCTGCCAGCCCAGCTGCTGCCACCGGGCCTCCTGCGTGTCCCTGCTGTGCCGCCCCGTGGGCTCCTGCCAGGCCTGCTGCGTGCCTGCCTCGGCCCAGAAGTCCTGCTGCTGACGGGGATGTCCCCCCGGGCCAGCTGGACTCAGGACCCACCCAGTGATGGTGGTCCTCCCAGCACCCCCTCCGTCTAGTCCTGACCTGTGTTAGTTGGCAGCCCACACCCAGGAAGGGGTCTCCCCATGTGTCCACTCTGCTGACCTGACCTTGACGTCCTAGCTCCCGAGAACGCTGACCCTGCTGCTCTCCGGGGCTCCCGCTCCCAGGAGGGGCCTCCACGTCTTCTGGGTCCCCTGTCCTTCTCTCCCACTTTCTTGGCTCGGGTCCCTTGGCCTCAACTGCCGACCTGTCAGCACCTCCTCAGCACCCCAATAAACTCACTCACCCACAGATCTGCTTCCTTTCCTCTGACCCTCACGGGGGTGGGGGGGTCCCAGGGGTGTGACCAGACATGGGTCTCCTCCAGCGGGGAACACTTCTAGGAAGGAGGGACTGAGAAATCCCACAGGGCCAGGCCCGGGGTGGGAGCCACGCCCTCGCCCAGGAAGGTCAGGGCTGCTGGGCCCTGCCTGCCCAAAGGCAGAACCCGGGGACGTGGGGCTTCCCGTCCCAACAGGGCCGTGCTCAGCACCCCAATAAACTCACTCACCCATGGATCTGCTTCCTTTCCTCTGATCCTCATGGGGATGGGGGGGTCCGAGGGGTCTGACCAGACATGGGTCGTGGGTCTGGGTGTTCTCAGCCCTTGGCCTGCTTCCACCCACTCCCGAGCTGGGCAAACTGGCCCCAGACNTCAGCACCTGCTCAGCACCCCAATAAACTCACTCACCCACGGATCTGCTTCCTTTCCTCTGATCCTCATGGGGATGGGGGGGGGGTCCGAGGGGTCTGACCAGACATGGGTCGTGGGTCTGGGTGTTCTCAGCCCCTGGCCTGCTTCCACCCACTCCCGAGCTGGGCAAACTGGCCCCAGACGAGCCGGCCTGGGGGCTGCAGGCAACACAGCCCCTGTGGGCCTCGGGTCCCCTTGGGGTCCTCCCACGGGCTCTACCTACTTAGCAGAAAGGTGGTGGCATGGGCGAGGCTCTACTGCAGTGAAGATGGGGTAACAGGGACTGGATACCTTCCCCCTGGGCCAACTCAGAGCACTGAGAACCTGAGGCCAGGGTGTCCCATCCTGGGCCTGAGGAGCACAGAACAAGTACGGCGGGAGGGGAAGGAGCAAGGTATGTGTCCCAGATGGCCCTCTCACCGGCTGGAGGATATTTCCAGCCGCCGTGCAGGAGGGCAAACCCAGTGGAGCTCCAAGCACCCCGAGTTCCACAGATGGCCTTAGGAGTTGGAGGAGGCCCAGGCGGCCAGGGGGTGGGTTTGGGGCCAGAGCGCTGGAGAAGAGACCCCGTCACAGTGGGTCTCTCTACCCTGAAAGCGCCCCGTGCTCCGCCTGCCCCTCCCCCGCAGCCCCGGCACCTGCTGGTCTGCAGCCTCCTTAGCTGGGTCCTTCCCAGAACGGCCTAGCGCAGGACGTATGCAGAGCTTGGAGGCTTCTCAGATTGGCTGCTTCCACTCACACAGGGCTGTGACTTTCCTCCCTGCGTCCTCATGGCCTGATCGCGCCTTCTTCTTTGTTTTTCAATTTGTTTTCCTTGATGCCAAATAACCTCAAGTCCACCATCTTAACCATTCTTAAGCGCACAGTTCAGCGGGGCTAAGTACCTCCTCAGTGTTGTGCATCCATCCTCACAGCCCATCTCCGGGACTCTTCTCATTCCCAGGAACATGAAACCCTGTCCCCATGAACACGGCCTCGCCAGCCCCTTACCCCCCGGCCCCGGCCCCCCCCACTTCCACCTTCTGTCTCTGAAGTACCTCGTGCCAGTGGAGTCATGCAGTGGTTGTGTTTTGTGACTGGCTGGTGTTGCTCCCCACGATGTCCTCATACTTCCTCTGCTGAAGTCAGACCTGCTTCCCTTTTAAGGCTGAGTGCGGTTCCCTGCGGGGCTGGACCACCTGTGGCCGATCTGTTCATCTCTCGGTGGACATCTGGGTTCTTCTGCCTTGTAGCTCTTGTGAATAACGCTGCTGTGAACACGACTGTATACATATCTCTTCGAATGCCTGCCTTCAGTTCCTTTGAACATGTACTCGTATAATTACTGGATAGTATAAAAAATAAATAAATAAGTAAGTAAACAAAAAAATTACTGGATCGTATGGTAATTCCACTGTTAATTTTTTTGAAGAACCACCCTACTAATTTCCACAGCGGCTGTGCTGTTTCGTGTTCCCACTCCAACGCACAAAGCCTTCAAGTTCAACACATTATCATTAACCCTTGAAACCTTCTCCTTGTTATGTATATATCATATGTACTGTCTCCTCGTTGGGCTTATATTTACCTAAGTATTGTACATACTATATATTTCTCCTAATGGGTGCAAGCTGGCTTGTCCTTGTAGTTTGGATTTGCATTTCTCTAATGATGAGTGATGTTGAGCATCTTTTCATGTGCTCATGGGTCACAGAATTTGTGCATCTTTTTTGGAAAAACATCTATTCAAGTCTTTTGCTCATTTTTGAATTGGGTTGTTTGGCTTTTTTGTTACTGAGTTTTGGGAGTTCTCATGCATTTTAGATATTAATCCCTGATTGGAACATGATTTTCAAATGTTTTCTCCCATTTCTTTGGGTTACCTTTTATTCTCCATCGGTATTGTCTTTCGATGCAAAAATATTTAAAAATTTTCATGAAGTACAATTTTTGTATTTTTTTTAATGTTGCCTATGCCTCTGGTATCATATCCAGGAAATCACTGTGAAATCCAACATTGCAAAGCTTTCATCCTACATTTTCTTCCAAGAATTAAATAGTTTTGGGCCTTCCATTTAGGTCCTGGATCCATTTTGAGTTCATTTTTGTGTGTGGTGTGACGTAGGGGTCCCCCTTCATTCTTTTGCACGTGGGTCGCCAGTTTTCCCAGCACCGTTTGTTGAAAAGACTGTCCGGGGTGCCTGAGTGGCTCAGTTGGTTAAGCACCTGCCTTCGGCTCAGGTCATGATCCTGGAGTCCCAAGATCAAGTCCCGCATCGGGCTCCCAGCTCAGCGGGGAGTCTGCTTCTCCCTCTGACCTTCTCCCTTCTCATGCTCCCTCTCTCGCCTTCTCTCTCTCCCCCAAATAAATAAATCAAATATTTAAAGAGAAGAAAAGAAAAGCCTGTCCTTTCTCCACTGAATGGACTTGGTGCCCTTGTGAAAAATGATTTGACCTAATACGTGAAGGTTTATTCCCAGACTCTGTTCTATTCCATTAGTCTATGTGTCCCTCCGTTTTTACATCAGTACCACCCTGTGTTGGTTACTGCATCTTTGTTTGAAATCAGGAGGTATGAGTCCTCTGGCTTTGTTTTTTTGGGATTGTTTTGGCAATGCAGGGCCCCTTAAGATTCCATGTGAGTGTGAGGGGTTTTATCTCTCTGTAAATAACGTCACTGGGATCTCAATAGTGATCGCATTACACCTGCAGATTGCTTTGGGTACTATCGACATCGTAACAATATTGAGCCTTGTAACCCATGCACGTGGACTGTCTTTCCATTTATTTATGTCTTCTTTACCGACTCTCAGCAACGTTTTATAGTTTCCAATGGACAGGACTTTCCCTCCTTGGTCAATTTCTTTTATTTTATTCTTTTCTGATGCAACCGTAAATGGAATTATTTTTACAATTTCCTTTTTGGGTTGTTCATTGTGTATAGAAATGCAGCTGATTTTTGTGTGTTGACTTCGTATCTTGTCATTTTTCTAAATTCATTTACTAGTACTAACAGGTCTTTAGGATTTTCTATGTAAAAGGTCATAACATCTGTGAGCAGAAGTGATGTTACTTCTTCCTTTCCAATGTAGACTGCTTTTATTTATTTTGTTGTCCAGCTGCTCTCCTAGCACCTCCTGTACTGTGGTGAATAGAAGCAGCATCTCTGCCTCGTTCCTGATCTCAGAGGACAAGCTCTGTCTCTCCCCGTTGACTGTAATCTTTGCTGTGGGGCTTTCATGTATATATTTTATTAGGCTGAGGTAGTTCCTGCTCTTCCTAGTTTGTCAAGTGTTTTCATCATGAAAGTGTGTTGAATTTTGTCAAATGCTTTTTTGGTATCAATTGAGATGAGCCGGTACTGTTTTCTTTCTTCTGGTAACACGGGGTTTTATATGAACAAATTTTCATATGTGGAACCATCCTTGGATTCCAGAAATGTGTCCTTCTTGGTCATGGTGTGTGTGACCCCTCTCACTGTGCTGCTGAATTCAGTTTCCTAGTTTCTATTGAGGACTTTGGCATCATTGTTCGTACGGGATATTGGTTTGAGGTTTTCTGTTCTTGTCATGTCTCTACCTAGCTTTGTTGTCAGGGTGACGTAAGCCTCATAGAATGAATTGGGGAGTGTTCCTCCTGTTTGATTATTTAAAAAAAACTTACAGTAAACTAGGAATAATTGAAAAAACTGTTAACCTGTTTCAAGGCATCTGTGAAAAACTTATAGCCAACACCATACTGAATTGTAAAAGACTGAGAGCTTTCCTCTAAAGCTCAGGGAAAAGATACAGATGTGCTCTCTCACTGATCCTACTCAACATCATGCTGAAGTCCTACCTGGGCAACCAGCAAGAAAAAGAAATCCAAGCCATACATGTTGGACATTAAGACATGCAATCTATTCACAGAGGACGAGTGTCCACATAGAAAACCCTCTAGAATCTACAAAAATCTCCTAGAAATATAAGAGAGTTTAGCAAGGTTGAAGTATGCAAGCCTAAAATAATTAAAATTAATTGCATTTCAATATAATAGCAATAAATAATTGGAATTGAAAAATGTTGTTTAAAGGTGTGATTTACAACAGAATAAATAATGAAAACTTAGGTATAAACCTCAGGGAATAGGTACATAATGAGAACTATAAAAATACTGATGAAAGAAACTTAACAAGTCATAAGTAAATGGAGAGCTAAACCATGTTCACAAGTTGGAATATTGCTATGATGTCAGTGACCTCTAGAGTCGTCTGTAGATTCAAGACAATCCCAATCCACGCCCCAGTTGCAGCTTTTTGTCGACACGAACAAGCTAATTCTAAAATTATTTGGAAAGGAAAGGAGCTCAAATATCCAAACCATGTGAAAATGAAGAACAAAGTTGGAGGACTTCACTACCGGACTTCAAGATTTTCTATAAAGCCACAGTAACCAAGACGATGTGATGTTGGCAAAGGGATAGAAGCAGGCAGATTTATGAAACAGACACACAGACCCCCACGAATACAGTCACCGAGTTTTGACAAAATACTTGCAGAGGCAAGTTCAAGAGACAGAAGTGTACTTGAAACGACCAGATGTCCAAATCCAAATCCAAAAAAAGGAGCCTTGACCCATAGCTCACGTTTAGTGTCAAAACTTCACAAAAATTGATCACAGCCCTAAATGTAAGTTGCAAACATTTTAGACTTTTAGAAGAAAACAGAAGAAAATTATGACCTTGCATTAGGCAGAGTACTTAGGATTATAACTGAGAGCATGATCTGAAAAAGAAGAAAATTGATAAAGTGGTCTCTACCCATCTTAAACCCGGTTGCTCTTCAAACAACACCGGCAAAAGCCTGAGAAGAGAAGCCACGGAGTAGCAGCAAATACTCGCAAGTCAAGCCTGAGCCACAGGCGGCGTGCCCTTGAGCAACACTGGCTTTGGCTTGGACCGCGAGCGCCCACTCGGATGGGGGTTTTCCCAGTAAACCCGTACCCTACTGTGCACATGTTCTCTCTTCCTGATGATCTTCCTAAGAGCATTTTCTTCTCTAGCTCATTTATTGTAAGAATGCAAGTATGTGTCTGTCGACACGGCGTTCCCTGTAGAACTTCTGGTCAACAGGAGGCTGTTGGCAGTTCTGTTCCTGGGGGGCATACACATTTGTACACACAAGTGTTCGACGTGAGCAGGTTGGTGCCCTGACGCCCACCTTATTCAAAGTCCAAAGGCACTCATCTCCAAAATGCATAAAGAGCTCTCAAAATTCAAGATCAAGAAAACCTTTAAAAAGGAAGGGGCCTGAACACTTGAAGAAATACCGAAAAGACACGTGGATGGCAAATAAGCATTAAAAAGATGAATTGCACCATTGGTCATCAGGGAAGTGCAAATTCAACCCCCAAGGAGGTACCCTTACGTGCCTTTGAGAATGGCTAAAATGGCAAAGCCCGAGCAGGGGTTTGCCGGTAAGGGCGTGGAGGAGGGACGAGGTCGAGCGACACTGGTGGAGACGCGACGTGGTTCAGCCACTTTGGAAACCATCTTGGCAAGAAAGCTCGTTCAAGAATCTCAACACAGCATAGGCATCAGGACAATGCAAGTTAAACTACAATAAGATACCACTGCACAGCTATTAGAATGGCCAATATTGAACAAAAAAACTGACAACTTCAAGGGCCGGCAAGTATGCAGAGCCACGAGAACTCCCGTATGCCCTGGTGGGAACGCAGAGTGGAGCGGACAATTGGCAAAGTCATTTGGCAATTTCTGACCATATTGCACATGCCCTTAGCCCATGACCCAGCGAGCCCACCCCTAGGTGTTTATCCTGGAGAAACAAAAATTCACTGCCAGGCAAAAACCGGTACGCAATGCTGCAGCCCCTTTGTTTGTTCATAACTCTCCGAAACAGGAAGCAAAGGAAACGTCCTTCACCCATTGGCAGAATCTCCAAATTGTGGCCCATGCCCTCAGCGGAACGCACTCAGAATAAAGAGGGAACGACTGATGTGCCCACAGCACGCAGGAAGCCCGAGCACATTTTGCTGAACAAAAGAAGCCAGACCCCAAAGGCAGCACACTCTACTTATAGAACATTCTGGAAAAGTCACAAGTGTAGTGATGGAGAGTCAGTGGCCATGGGGGTTTGGGGAGAAGGGAGGTGTTGCTAGGTTGGGGAGCACCAGGGGCCTTCTGCATGGCCCAGGGGTGGTGCGTGGGTGACCGCTAGGCTCAGAGTGCGTTCCACGTAGAGGGAGGTGGGGAGGACGGTGAGCAGCTGCTTGGCTCTGTTGGGTCAAGCGGGCGAAATTCCTCTTCCTGAAGATGTTACGCCCTACAATCTGCTTTTTGCTGATTTTTTTTTTTTGCTCTTGATTATTTTTTATATTCTACTTCTCTTCGGTTTTGCATTGAATCTGCTGGACCAGGTGGTCCCGAGATGCTTCCGTGGATGGTGTTTGAGTGTCGGTTTTCCAGAACAGCTCTAGTATTGGAAGGGCTTTACCTTCCGCACACCGGGCGGTTGCACGGAGTCCGTGTCCAACCCCTCCCCTGCCAACTTTGGAGATGAGGTCGCACATCTTCACTGAGTGGCAGGGCGATGCCGACCTCTCGGAAGCATCTAGGCTGTTGGGGTCTGGTGAGAGGGCTCACCCGCGTGCCGACAGTGCACCGCTTTCTGTTCGTCTCATCCCACGTTTGCTCAGAACCCCACATGGTGACCGCGCGCCCCCATGCAGCCCTCTGTGTGGGGCACGCCCTGCAGCCGAGGAGCACACCTGTCCCGGGTTTGCGTCCTGCCTGCTCCCCGGGACTGGCATCCGCAGCCCTTGCTCCACACGGGGACACCTGAGAGCAGGACGCAGTGCACAGCCAGCCCCCCCGGGCTTCAGGACTCTGGGTTGTCCCCACGCTGTTTCCTCGAAGACCTAAATAAAGTCAGGGGCCACCTCGTCCTCAACCAGGACAGGCGTTTTACAAGCAGAAAATTCTCTTGTGTAAATAAACCAGCAGTAATAAGCATTCCCAGCACTCAGTCAAAACACCAACAAGGAAAGGGAAGTCTCACGGAGACTCTTGCTGACAACACACACGCTGGAGGGTATAAAAGCCGACAGGCAGCTTGAACACCTCACACACTCACACTCACACTCACACTCACACCCTCCTCCAGCCCCACCGCCCCCATCATGGCCGCGTCCACCCTGTCCATCTGCTCCAGCGACCGGAGCTACGGCAGCCGCGTCTGCCTGCCCGGCTCCTGGGACTCCTGCCCCGACTCCTCCTGGCAGGTGGATGACTGCCCCGAGAGCTGCTGCGAGCCCCCCTGCTGCGCCCCCACCTGCCTGACCCTCCTCTGCACCCCTGCCAGCTGCGGGACCAGCCCCTGCCAGCCAGCCTGCACCAGCTCCTGCCCCTGCCAGGAAGACTGCTGTGTGTCTGTCTGCTGCAAGCCCGTCTGCTGCACCCCTGTCTGCTGCAAGCCCGTCTCCTGCACCCCTGCCTGCTGCCAGGCCTCTCCCTGCTCAGCCTCCTCATGCTGCCAGCAGTCTAGCTGCCAGCCCTCCTGTTGCATCTCCTCCCCCTGCCAGGAAGACTGCTCTGTGTCTCTCTGCTGCAAGCCCATCTGCTGCACCCCTGTCTGCTGCAAGCCCGTCTGCTGCACCCCTGTCTGCTGCAAGCCCGTCTGCTGCACCCCTGTTTGCTGCCAGGCCTCCCCCTGCTCAGTCTCCCCCTGCTGCCAGCCCAGCCCCTGCTCCTCGTCCTGCTGCAGACCCTCCTCCTGCGTGTCCCTGCTCTGCCGGCCCGTGTGCAGGCCCGCCTGCTGCGTGCCCACCTCCCCCTGCTGTGCCCCCGTCTCCTCCTGCCAGCCCAGCTGCTGCCGCCGGGCCTCCTGCGTGTCCCTGCTGTGCCGCCCCGTGGGCTCCCGCCAAGTCTGCTGCGTGCCCGCCTCGGCCCAGAAGTCCTGCTGCTGACGGGGCCGTTCCCTCAGGGCCAGCTGGGCTCAGGACCCACCCAGTGAAGGTGGTCCTCTCAGCACCCCCTCCGTCCAGTCCTGACCTGTGTTAGGTGGCTGCCCACACCCAAGACGGGGTCTCCCCATGTGTCCACTCTGCTGACCTGACCTTGACGTCCTAGCTCCCGAGAACGCTGACCCTGCTGCTCCCCGGGGCTCCCGCTCCCAGGAGGGGCCTCCGCGTCTTCTGGGTCCCCTGTGCTTCGCTCCCACTTTCTTGGCTCGGGTCCCTTGGCCTCAACTGCCGACCTGTCAGCACCTCCTCAGCACCCCAATAAACTCACTCACCCACAGATCTGCTTCCTTTCCTCTGACCCTCACGGGGGTGGGGGGGTCCCAGGGGTGTGACCAGACATGGGTCTCCTCCAGCGGGGAACACTTCTAGGAAGGAGGGACTGAGAAATCCCACAGGGCCAGGCCCGGGGTGGGAGCCACGCCCTCGCCCAGGAAGGTCAGGGCTGCTGGGCCCTGCGTGCCCAAAGGCAGAACCCGGGGACGTGGGGCTTCCCGTCCCAACAGGGCCGTGGCTGTGACGTCAGTGTCCCTTCCTGGGCCCTTGTCACATGTGCCCAGCCACCACCATGAGCATTTCGTCCTGACGTTGTGGCTCTTGGCTTCCACGCTCCGCCGCCTCCCGGAGAGTTGCCACGTGGGAGAGATGGCTCGCGTACCGTGGGAGGCACGTCCAGGTGCCACGTCCCAGCCCGGAAGCCGACGGGGCCGCCGAGTGCCCTCAGCACCACGGGCCGTGTGACCCAACGATGCCAAGTGCGTTTTCCTGGGTGAGGAGTCAGGTCGCACACGAGGCCTGCGGCCGCTTTAACTGGATTAGTGGCCTCGTTGCCTGGGAGGGGGTGACCGTTCCAGGAGACCGAGGCTGCTGGCGACTCTACGGCCTGAGCTTCCACACCCGCTCGAGCGCCCAGCTGGGGCCGGGAGCCGGGCCAGGGCTCCTCCGACGCTGGTCAGCTGTGAGTGGTCTGAGCTGGCAGGCGAGGTGCCGCTGTCCCCACCGTCGGGGACTTTCCCATCTGGCCCAGCCCCGGCGCCCCCGTTCCAGGCTCTGTCTCTGCACGTGGTGCCCTGGGCCCCTCACGGAGTGGGCCCGTGCGGCCGTGTCCTGTGAGACGGGCTGCCCTCCCTCCGTGTGACGGCCTCTGGGGTCCTCGGTGCGGATGCTGCACTCGTGTCCAAGGCTGAGTCACCGTGCCTCGTACGGCAGACCATGGTCGCCTGGGCCGCTTCTGCGCGTGAGCGCGTGGGGACGATGGGGGCCGCACGTGGCGCCGCTCCCGACCCCCAGCCGTCCGGCCGGCACCGGCCCCGAGAGGGCTGGCCGGCTCCCGCGCTGGTCCTCCGAGGGTGTTCCCGGGGCCCGGCGCTGTTCTCCGCAACAGCTACATCGAGCGGCACCCGCTCCCCCGAGGGCGCGCCTGCACTCCCCGTTCCCGGGTCCCCACACCCTCGCCAGCGCGCTCGCCTGGCCGCGTGAGAGTGGCCG